>JBBPDE010000045.1:26287-36488 GCA_037974605.1 Nannopetersius ansorgii | reverse complement strand
ACACACACACACACTCTCTCTCTCTCTCTCTCTCTCTCTCTCTCTCTCTCTCTCTCTCTCTCTCTCTCTCTCTCTCTTTCTCTCACACCCTCACACACACACAGTAGGGCAGCACACACAGTGGACTCCCTGAGATTTAGTACAACATGGACCGTGACAACATGACATGTCATTTCCACTCGTGCTTCTGCGCGACACACTGCAAGAACTTCTGCTGCTGCCGCTGCCAACTGCACCGGGGTGAGCTGCGCGCAGCGCCGCATCTCTGGCAATAACTCAGATGCAATCTCCTACCCAGAAGAGCCTGACTTGAGTGGCACGGTGGCAGGAGAAACTGGATCAAAGTCACTCACAGCTTGTGCCCTCTAACTACGAAGAGTGAGGGAGAGGAAGTGAGCGCAAAAGAGAGAGAGAGACAGAGAGAGAGGGAGAGAGAGAGGCAGATAGAAGTCAGTGGACTTTTTTTTGCAGGCAGTCTGACATAGCTGTTAAATCGACTTGGAGCACTCAATTCGAATGAGGGACGTTCAGAAGGTCTCGTTTAAAATGGCCTGTAAAAGAAGCGATCAATGATCGAATGGTCTTAACGCAAGTTCATCTTGTGTAGAAGTCTATAGGATCTACGGTGCCGGTCTAAACCTATTCTCTTTATAAATGCACAATACGAAGGGATTTGCTCTCTTAATTTCCAGCTAGGCACGTGGTAACGCTTTTTGTTTGTTCCCATTTTTTAACTCCCCCATCTGACTTTTTTTTCTAATGTTCTTTTTTGCTGTTGTCCCTGGTTTTCATCCTCAAGGGGACTTATTTTTCTTGCTCGTCCACGCTCCCCTTTACCCTTGCTGAGCTGTAATATTCGATAGCTTTGTTAGTCTCAGCAGTGAAGGGTACTATCTATCATAGTCAAGATATGGATGTTTGCCACTTTATAATTGCAAACCTGTGTCCTCTGCCAGGACTATTGACAAGAAATCTCTTTAGGATCATTATGTAGGCTCTCTCACACTCATACACACACACACACACACACACACACACACACATACACACACACATAAAAAATTCATACATCAAGCAATGCCTCAAAAGATTCAAAAACACAATAACTTTTCCAAATCCATTTTGAATGTTGCATTTTTTTGCCCTCTTTGGACCTTTTGTCTCATCATCATTTTTGTGGTCTTTTTTCTGCTCTGTTTTCACAGCCTATGTGCCTGAGGACGAGCTGAAGGCAGCCAAGATCGATGAGGAGCACCTGCAGGATGACGGCCTCTCCTTAGATGGCCAGGACACAGAGTACCTGTGCAACGAAGAGGATGATGCACGGGAGCAGCTGAGCTATCAAAACTCCCCTCTCAGCAATGGCACCAACCCAGACGCTGGGTACGGCTCGCCCCTCAGCGATACCAGCGATCACCTGGCCGACTTCAAAAGCACCTCCTCCAAAGAGGGCCAGGACAAGGATGAGGTGGAGGACATGGAGACGGATGCCAGTCTCTCCTTGCAGGACAGCCTGGCACAGATGAAAGCAGTCTATGCAGATCTGATCTCGGACGCCTCGTGGTCCAGTATCGCGAAGGACATAATGAAAAGCAAACACCTTACTGCCAGCAGCAACAGTACCACAAGCAACCACAAGGGGAGCAATAGTGTTGTGAATAGTCATGCAAGTAACACAAACAGTAGTGGAGGCAGCAGCATAAGCACTGCAAGTGGTAGTGCTAGTGCTACGACCAGCACCACCACAAGCGCCATCTCTGCAAATGCCACCACTTTTACCAGTTCTAAAAATGGAAATATAAGTGGTGCAAGTGGCGGGGGTGTTGCTTACGACTGGCACCAGGCTGCACTTGCTAAAACTTTACAGCATACACCATACCACCTCCTGCCAGAGCCCAGTCTCTTCAGCACGGTGCAGCTGTACCGGCAGAACAATAAGCTGTATGGGCCTGTGTTTACTGGCGCCAGCAAATTTAGATGCAAGGACTGCAGTGCAGCTTATGACACCCTTGTAGGTCTCACAGTACACATGAACGAAACAGGCCATTACCGTGATGACAATAAAGACCAGGAGGATGACACCGGCAAGAAGTGGTCCAAGCCGAGGAAACGTTCCTTAATGGAGATGGAGGGCAAAGAGGATGCTCAGAAAGTCTTGAAGTGCATGTACTGTGGACACTCGTTTGAATCTCTGCAAGACCTGAGTGTCCACATGATCAAAACAAAACACTACCAGAAAGTGCCTCTCAAAGAACCAATGCCAGCTCTTGCCTCAAAGCTGGTGCCCTCTACCAAAAAGCGAGTCTTTCATGATTTAGTGTCCCCATGTTCGCCTGAGTCCATTACTAGCACAACTGGTGTTGCTCTGGCAGACTCCACTCCTACCAAAGACCAGAAGGTTAGTAACCCCTATGTTACTGCTAACAATCGCTACGGCTATCAAAATGGTGCAAGTTATACCTGGCAGTTTGAGGCCCGAAAAGCCCAGATTCTAAAGTGTATGGAGTGTGGAAGTTCTCACGACACCTTGCAGCAGCTAACAGCCCATATGATGGTCACAGGGCATTTTCTGAAAGTCACCAACTCCGCATCAAAAAAGGGGAAACAGTTGGTATTTGACCCGGTGGTGGAGGAAAAAATTCAGTCCATTCCTCTTCCGCCTACAACAACACGTCTGCCAGTTCCCACCATCAAATCACAACCAGATTCTCCATTGCAGTCCTCTACAACCGAAGACAGAAGGGATTCACAGGAGGAAAAAATGGAGGTGAGTGAGCCAGAGAAGAAAATCAAAGAGGAAAAAGAGGATCCCTCTGAAAGAACAGAGAAGTCAGAGAAACCCGGTCAGTACAAATATCTCAGAGAGGAGGATCTGGAAGAGACTCCCAAAGAGGGTCTTGACATCCTCAAGTCTCTAGAAAATACGGTATCAAGTGCAATCAGTAAGGCTCAGACAGGCACCCCCACGTGGGGAGGCTATCCCAGCATCCATGCTGCCTATCAGCTCCAAGGGTCGGTAAAATCTCTCTCTGCTGTTCAGAGTGTCAAAATGCAACCTACATTCAATGCTAGCAGCTTGAAGTCATTGTCAGCTGAAACCAGTGCCCTCATCCATTCCCCAACTAGCCCATCCCCACCCCCAAACCATAAGAACAATGTCCTGGCCATGGAGGAGTTAGTGGAGAAAGTCACAGGAAAAATTGTCTCAAAAAAAGAGAGGGAGGAAAAGGCCATTGATCGGATCCCAAAGCATGTCTCCGCAAAATCACCTTCACCTGTACCCAAGGAGAAGAAAGAGCTGCCTCCCCCAACTGACCTCAGCAAACCTACAAAGAATGGCACTACGGAGGAGGCTGAGTCAGCTAGTAGGGAAGGAGAACAGGAGAGCCGTGCAGATACGCCTGGCAAGAATGGGATAAATGTCCTTAAAACGCCGGTCAGCAATGGTTGCAGCAGTTTGGGAATTATCACCGACCATTCACCAGAACAGCCTTTAGTGAACCATCTCAGTGCGCTGCAGTCTATAATGAACACTCACTTGGGCAAGGCTTCCAAAACTGTCAGCCCTCTTCTAGATCCATTAACAATGCTTTACAAAATCAGCAACAACATGATGGAGAAACCAATTTACAATGCAACTCAGGTTAAGCAAGTTGAGTCCATCAACAGATTCTACGACAATGATCAGCCGATGGACTTGACAAAATCCAAGAGCAGCAGTGGGCGCACAAACAACTGCTCCTCCACCGCCATAAGCAACAATAACAACAACAGCAGCATCACTAACAGTAATCGACCCATTCTCTCCAGCCTGTCTGAATCAGTGTCTTCCCCTCTGAGGGAAAATGCATTGATGGACATCTCGGACATGGTGAAAAACCTCACGGGCCGCCTGACACCAAAGTCTTCGACGCCCTCGTCTGTCTCAGAGAAGTCGGACGCAGATGGCAGTGCTTTTGAGGATGCTTTGGAGGATTTCTCTCACGTCCAAAAGAGGAAAGGAAGACAGTCTAACTGGAACCCTCAGCATCTACTGATTCTGCAGGCTCAGTTTGCCTCCAGCCTTCGCGAGACCACTGAGGGGAAGTTTGTCATAACAGACCTGGGTCCTCAGGAACGCGTGCATATCTGTAAGTTCACAGGTCTCTCCATGACCACAATCTCTCACTGGCTGGCTAACGTGAAGTACCAGCTGAGACGGACAGGCGGAACCAAGTTCCTGAAGAACATCGACTCAGGCCAGCCTCTGTTCTTGTGCAGTGACTGTGCTTCCCAGTTCAGAACTCCCTCCACTTACATTAGCCACTTAGAATCCCATTTGGGGTTCAGTTTGAAGGACCTTTCAAAGTTATCTCTAGACCTCATGAGGGAGCAGCAGGCAGTCACAAAAATGATAACGGACAAGACCTTCAATTCCCTTGCCTTGACCGAGGAGGACTCTAATTCCATCTATCAGTGCAAACTGTGCAATAGGACTTTTGTCAGTAAGCATGCAGTCAAGCTGCACCTCAGCAAAACGCATGGCAAGTCTCCAGAGGACCATTTGATCTTTGTCTCTGAGCTTGAAAAGTGAGATAAAGCATAGAGGAGCAGGCCAGTGGCAGTGAAGTGACTGACTCGAGAATCCTTGCACTACATCACTGTACTGCACTGCACCTGAACTGAACCTTCAGTCAAAATCAGTCAAACATTTGTTGTGCAACTGCCTGACTGGACCATGTTCTGTTTCTTCTTCTTCTTTTTTGTTGTTTTTTTCACTCCCTTGATTTCTATATCTTACTTTGTATTATATTTATAAATGTGTTGACTATGTGCATGGATTTTTTTTGTTTCATTTTCCATCAGTGATTTCAGATTCAAACAGATTTTCCACTGTTTGTACTCTGTGGAATTGAGAATGAGACCAGCATGGTATCCATGGGCATGGTCAAAATGAGACTGAAGAAGTAATACATGAATAGAAGTTGGATCTGTCACACTGTACACTCGAAACAATTGACAAGTCCAGCACTCAAAGGTGCAGAAAACATAACGAAAATATCTGGAGGGTGATAAATATTTTGTTATTTTGAGCTCAAATTTTCAAATTTGGCTTTTACCAGTAACGACAGCCACCCCCACCCCCCACCCCCCAAAATTAATGGAGCTGTGAAAATGATATATTGAATGCATCTTTTGAACCTCAGAAGTTATTGATATCTGGCTGCACCAGAGAATACACTTTGTGTTACGAATGACTTTGTTTTTAAGTATTTGTTGGCAGTTGGTTTTCTTGTCAAGTATCATTTTTTTACAGTAGCAATTTGGAAATGTATGCTTTGGTACCGACTTTTCTCTTTCTATAGGTTTGCTTCGATTTCAACCTGTAAAGACTTAATGAAATCCTTATATACAGTACATATATATTTAAATGATCTGCAATGATATACATGTACATTTCCATCATCATATCTTGCCAATTGCCGCAGCATTGTTTGTATGGTGTGCATTCTTTTATATTGTCATTTTATATATAGTAAACAAAAATTAAATAATATGTAAATAGATATATATGCAGACAGTATGTGACCAGTAGCGCCAACGTTCATCCTTTCGGTTCTCCAGTGTGGTTAATATTAATTGATTTGATGGAATGCGTCCTCCGATGCGCAGTATGTGTGAGTGAAAAGAGCAGTGCACAACAGGAACTCCAGTACATTTCAATGTTTTTAATCATACCATTGTGAAATGTCCCATCAACTCATAAAATAATATTGTTTTTGTCCCTCAACTGTAAAATAAATCCTGACGCAGTTCTTGACTAACTCCCTGTCCTCTAGTGTTTCATTGCATTAGAGTGTTCCAAAAGTAGAGACCTTGCCATCTGCAGAAGCTGATCTGTCAAGTGAAATCTAGTGAATCTGTTACATTTCCAAGTATTGAAATGGATAAAATTAGACAATATACAATTCTTAAAACAATCTTAAAATCACAACAATTTGCTTTTACTTGACACGGTATTTTTTGAGGTGGAGAAATTCTGAAGAACCTGCTAGCCAGATGGTAACGCTAGACCTGAAGGGGATTTTGAGGATTTTTTTCTAAAGTGCAGTGTTTTGATCCATGTTTGGTGCTTTAACTGGTGATCAATGTATAACACCAGAGAGCGAACTAGCATTCGGACTTCTTTAGCAGAGAAACATCCAGGTGCATTCTACTGTCTTTCTACTTTTGTGTTGTATGTAAATGAGGGAATGTTTCCAGGGACAAACCCAGACCTTCCTGGCAAGCAGCAGATGTGCTCTCACCAAAAAAAATGGATAAAAGAAAAAAACAAACTTGTGGATTTAACGCTTTTCAGTTAAACCTGAATATCTGTTTCTGTTTTGCTTGGACTGATGGCAGAAACACAGATCCAGCAACCCCCCCACCTTTGTTAAGGATCTTAGCGTGCTCCCTGTACGTATTCTATGTAAATTGCCGTAATCACAACAAACAGTACAACCCGAATACCTGCAGAGCGAACTGAGACATCAGCAGATAAAGCATATTTGCATAGCTTTTACGCCTACTGCCACAAATATTTTTCCACAGGGATTTGTGGGGGGTGGGTGGTGGTGGGGGATGAGGTGGGTGTTTCTCCAACTTATAGGTAAAAGCCGGATTTCTTACGGGAATCTGACAATTTACTCTTTTCAACTCAATTATCTAGTGATAATGGACACTTTGAGGGGGGGGCTTGGTTGGTTTAGAGGGACAGTGGGCCGTGGACCAAAATGTGTGGCGTTCACACAATAATGCAAACCTCCATCCGGTGCAGCATTCGGGAATTGCCGCGGCGCACCTCTTGTTAGTTGTCCTATTTGAGAGTACAATCTCACTCAAATTGGCATGTTTTGATTTCCCAGTGGTCCTGTGAGTGTGTACGCTGAGCCTCAGCCTTGAAGTTCTGGTTTCCTCCAATTACTTCAATTTGTCATTCAAAACGGCACTCGCGGCAAGGAACGACTTCATATTGCCAGAGATCAAAAGCGCACGCGCATAAAATGAAATCTATAAGTTTTATAAGGTCAGAGGATGGTTGTGGAAGCAGCAGGGAGTTCAGAGAATGGAGCTTTATCTGTTTCATTCAAGCCGAGGTGCCAGCAGGCCTTGAGAACAGGTTGGACTAAAAGTGACTTAACGACGCATGAAGCAACATTTTTCCAAATAACGAGATGAAAGGGACATTGTTATTAAAATCATACCTTTCGGGGACTCGGGCAGATTCAGGTGTATTATAAAATTAAGCCTTCGGTTCCTCTCGACGCACGGGGATGTGACTCCTGGTAAAGATAAAGGGGCCACGGCGGGTTTCTCTCCAGAGGAATTTCAGAGTGACTTCCTGCCTCCCCGCCGGTTTCTTTTACACTTGCCGGAGGCGTCGCGTCGAGAAACAATGGGACGCTGCCGCGTTTCACAGCTTGCGTTCATACCTTAAAGCTAGGGTTCGATTCAAGCCTGGAAGCTTAGGGTGAGCGGTTAAAGACAACAGAAAAGGTAAACACTCAGTCACCGAGATTTAAAAGAGGCCTTGTCAAGTTTGTTTTTGTCACGTTTTGTTTTTGGTTTGTTTTTTTTTATATGTGATGCCAAATGGCATTTAAGCGCAAAAGGAAACTTTGCCTGTTTTTCCTGCAAAGTGTCTCTGTGTCTGATAAGCAGCATCACTGTTAGTGAGATGATCACATAATCACAGCTCATGTTTGTGGTGGCGAGAGAAAAAAAAAAGCTTGCAGCCACTTTTAACTGCTTCTGTTCACAGTAAGTATTAAGTCGCTATTAAAATTAATTGAAAATAACATTGTAACGATAAAGGTCTTTTCTAATAGCCCATTTTTTTTGTCTATATCCTCCCACAGTCATTTTTCTTGCGGCGCGCAGACGACGTACTCTGTAATATTAATTTCAGAAAGGAAAATATCATGAATATTGAATACGGAGTCTTTGCTCACAGTGTCGGATGTTGTCATCTCAGATGTAGACAATCAGCGCGACTCTAGCAGACGGATCTCTCTCTCTCTCTCTCTCTCTCTGTTCCTTCTATCTCTCTCTTGATTTCACTTTAAAGTAAACAGCATAAATTGGCTGAGTTTCATTCCTCCTACTCGACCTCATGAGGGTGCTAGGGGGGTGGAGGAGTGGGGGGGGGACTGGGCAGAAATATGATGCTACACAAAAGCTCTCAGTGACAGTGGGAGGATGATGAATTCTATCTGTTTACAATTTGTAATAATCAAAAGGCACGGCAGTGCAACCAGGCTCCGGAGCAATTGAAATGTTAGGTTTTTTTGAAAATGACACTTGTTCAGTGTTTGCTGCATTTGACGTTAAATGGAAAACAATGAATCTGAAGGGGGTTGGGGTAGAAGGAAGGAAAATGCACAGTGTGGCCCACACGGCGCTGAATATTCATGCTCCCTCCTCTCAGTGAATTACACAATGTGAAAAGCAGGAAATCAGCAAGGGAACATCAACCTATCCAGTGAGGTTTTTTGGTATTGTGTTGATTTTTCGGACTCCTAGTCTGACAGAGCCCATGGTCCACACTTTTTAAAACACCCCCAGCACCCGGGCCAGGGTTGACATTTTGCAGGTTTGGGGTGGTGATGGCCTAGTGGTAGCATACTTGTCTCTGGACCAAGAGGTTATAGGTTCGTTTCCTACCTTCAGTACCACCACTAGGTGCGAGACCCTTAACCCCAAGTTGCTCCAGGGAAACTGACCCCTGTAGGTAGGAAATGGAAGTCGCTTTGGTTAAAGGCGTCTGATAAATGCCGTAAATGTAAATGTAAATGATTACAGAAAGCACAAAAAGCAGATTAAGCAGACATCAAGACTAAAAAGCAGTAATCAAGTCTAAGATTCTGCTCAAATCCATTTGGGGCAGATGTGATCCAGTGGTTCGGGCGTTCGTCCTACGATCTGGAAGGGGCTGGGTTTGATTCCCAAGACCTCAAGACTGAGGTTCCCTCGAGTAAGACACCGTCTACACATTCTGCTCCCCGGGCTGCCCACTGCTTCATTTTGTTCATGAACGACAAAATGTTTCTTTTCACTTACCAAAGTCGCTTAAAATTAGATTTTGTAAGCCAAAAAGTCCTTTACAGTTCTTGTTCTAACGGGCCTGCAGCACATTTTGATGATAATGCTTGACTCAGCAGTTAGATATCTGTGCTTCATCTGAATAATCAGAACATTTGTTTGTTTGTTAACATTTGCTATGGAGTTTAGGTGGAAACAAGTCCAACAAGTCCTGAGTCCAAGCCCACATCAGTACAGAAGAATCTCTAGTCCAGACCCAACTCAATGTCCTAAACAAGCCAGTATGGATCCTTCAGTAAATGTAAAGCTGTTGCAACATTTACATTTACATTTACGGCATTTATCAGACACTTGTATCCAAAGCAACTTCCATTCTCTAACTACAGGGGACAGTCTCCCTGGAGCAACTTGGGGTTAAGGGTCTTGCTCAGGGACCCAGTGGTGGTGCTGAAGGTAGGATTCAAACCTGTTACCTCTTGTTCTGGAGGCAAGTATCCTACCCACTGAGCTACCTCAGATTATGTCTGAACCCCAAACATAATGGGAACTGTAATTTAACATTAAAGCTATCTTTGTTTACTTATTAAATTTAGTACATTCAATTCATGCATAAACAATAAGCATATGAAATAACAAAGAAATGTTCCCTTTATAAGTACCAGCTTAAAACTATTTACATGTTAACTGTAATAGATTCAGTATATGATGCATAATAATAATAATAATAATAATAATAATAATAATAATAATAATAATAATAATAATAATAATAATAATAATGCACCTTTATAATTAAATATTAAAACTTCAAGTTTAAATGCCCAATCCCGACCCTTACCTCTGTGTTTCCTGAGTGATCCTGAGGATAAATATCTGCTTTGTATTTAACTCATTGCTGCCAATTCTAGCAAGGAACAGAAATTTCATCTGTCAGGGACTGATCTGTCAGTTTTGAATAAGTGTGACAAAATACACTTCAGGTGACTCATCATAATAACACTAACACAAATGAAAAACAGTCAAGTTAAGTTTCTAACAAAATTTAAATTATAGTTTATTGTTATAATAAAAAACATTTTTTATTGAATTTTAATCAATTACTACAGCAGGAATAGAGTTTGAATGCCCTTCGCTGGCC
>JBBPDE010000042.1:11463-31377 GCA_037974605.1 Nannopetersius ansorgii | reverse complement strand
TAAAATATTGACATTTGCCATCTCCACATCATTGCATTCAGTTTTTATTCACAATTTGTTTAGTGTCCCAACTTTTTCGGAATCCGGTTTGTATATTAGGGCTTCATAGAGTCCAGTTATGGCATCAAATTAATCTTTTGGTCAATCTCACATAATATCATAAAAGCATTTAACACTGTAGGCTGTCTTTCAAAAGAAAGGGGTCAAATTTCCCTGCATTTGCAGGGAAACAGATATGCTAAGGGATTGTATGGCAACAATAAAGTAACCATTGTAAGTACTGACCCAGTCAGGGAAAGACTTCTGTCTGGGATTACAAGGCACATGTAAAGGGGTTCATCTGTTCTGAATTCTGACTCAGACATTTAAACCCATAAAGCACAGCATGTTCCAGATAAAAAACAACACAAATCAAACAATAAAAACCCCATACAATATCATAATATTGACTAGATATCTCATCTGTGCAAATAGTTCACAGTTAGATTTATGCATTCAGTGTGTGGCTGAATTATGCACTGAATCTTATCATAATCAAATCACTGTAAGACCAATGCTGTACGCCCCTATTTAAATATGCTAAGTCAATTAAGTCATTAAGTCAATGAAACAGTTATTCAACCTGTAAACTTTTAATTAACAGTAGAGTGGTCCCTTAAAGTCATGTGTGAACAGTGTGAAATTCTTTCTCTGCATTTAACCCACTCACCAAATGAAGCAGTGGGATTCCACCAATGAGGGGCATATGGGGGGCAGTTTGTGGGTACGGTATCTTGCTCGAGAGAAGTTCAGTGATGACACCCACAACCTCCTGACCTTAGGACAAAATCCAAATCACTAGGCCACCAGCTGCCCCCAAACACAACATTATGATCACAACTGCTAAAACTTTCCAAACCTCAAAGGTGTTAAATGGCCAATTGTTTTTGCAACAGTGACAAAAAAAGAGAAAGCCACAAGCAGCACAATAGTAAACAAGATAGAATGTCTCAGAGCAGCTACAAACAAAGATGATGTAATGATTGAACTGAGGTAATAAGCTTATTCTATTCTACTGTATATTTTTGGCTACCAAATGAAATACCACTACCCCAAAAATAAAATTGTCTGCAAGGACTAAAAATGCTATTTACATGATTACAAGAGTGAGGAGTAGAGGACATTCACTTTGATCACCAGATTTCAAACACCCAATGACATTAAATTTTTTGCCAGAATCTACACAAGCAGAATAGTATTCTTTAATCCTCTTAATGCTAGCAAGACTGTCTCACCAATACCTTATCAGTGTTCTGGTTGTCTGGCAATTACACAAGGAATGGAATAGGCAAGATAAGCCGACACAGGTAAAGCAAATAAGGCCAGGAAATACTGTATTATGTCATCTGTCCTTATCAGAAGCGTAATCTGTACGATAAGTTGGGTGGACAAATATTAGCCTTGGGTCCTGACATGCGTCTTAAAAGCTTGAGGATAAAAAGGTGGTCTGATCACTGAGTAATACTAGCAACAGTAACTTGAGGCCTGCTATGGGTGCCTCACTTTATTATGCTTCATCCAGAATCACAAGAGCAAAATTTAATTTTTAATTTTTATCTTACATAACCTTACATAATATCTAATCCTGAGAGAGAAACAATATTGCAAGTTACTTCCTGACAGCAGCAATCACAATGTTGGCAAAAATCAAAACATACAAGAAATTCTTGGAAACATTAAAAATCTTTAGGCCATTAGAGTTTGAGAAAGGATCTTCAAGCTCTTTCGGCAATGCTGCTAGAAAGCACACTAAAGAGGCAGGCAATGCAACCTAGGCAGTGTAGTAATAAAATTCTCATATTACTTTAATAATGAGTTTAGGCCAAAGTTAACGTGCGATCAAGCAACGTTTAATCATGGTTTTTACACAGACCACTGTAAAGCAATTTTGTATTCTGACAATCATTATGAATACATAAAAAACTAAACATTATAAGCTTATAAGGAGGAAATCAAGCACAAGGCTCACCTCTGTTTCACAGACTCCTCATTTGCATGATTCCAAACTGTACAGACCCACAAACAACCCAGCTATTTAGCTCTGTAACTTATTTCCTATTTCAGGTGGCTCGAAGACTCTGTTAATAATTAAGTAGAGGCAGAGAACAGTCACTTATGCATTATTTACTCTGTTCATCAACTCCGCCAATCCACATCCACAAATAACACACAGCAGTCAGCTTCACGGAAAAATAAGAGATCAGCGCTTGAAAAAAAACTCTGGCCCGGCCATATGACCTCCAATAGAGCAGCAAGTGAAGACATGACCTCATCTTTGCAGTATGAGCAGTGCAAGATCTACTGGTCAAACATTCCTGACTGATAATTGAACTGACGATGGGTAATCGAATAACCTTGAAAAATTCTTTGAGTTACAGAAAAACACAGGCCAAAGCTTCTCGGCTGCTTTTTAACCTATGTTGCCAGATGAGCTGCCTACAGTTAGGAACCATTAGAATTCCCATTTCATTTCTGAGGCATTGAGGTTGGAAACAAAGGTCTTTGTGATAAAATATAGTTGCTGTATGAGATAATGGCTGCAACTGAACTCTCAGGGGTGGTGATATGAAAGACCATGTGGCAACTTCAATCCAAAAACCATTATGTTCATTACAATCCTTTTCTTAATTCCAACTGATGAAAACAACCCCACATTACATCAAGTATTCTATTAAACACTGAGAGTGCAAAAGCAAGAGGGAGAGAGAGAGAGAGAAAACATTCTATAGAACAAAACCCACTAAGATTAAACTTCAGCCTTTAACAATACTACTGAACTTTGTCACCTGGCACCAATGCAGGCCAGAGAGTGGGAGAAAGAAAGAGAGAGGGCGAGAGAGAGAAACAGGAGCAAGAGTAAAAGGAAGCAGGAGGGAAGAAAGGTAGAATCACTGATAACAGTCAATGTAAAGCAGCAATAATGTTGCTGCCAATCTGTCAGATGATAGTAACGTTCTCCTGTTTGCAGCAAAGCTCTGCAAACATACAACAATTATGTGATCGACTCTATTGCCACCACATGACAGTGTATTGCAAATAACTCTTTTATGAGCTAAAGTGACAACAGTATCACTGGAGTTGTAGATATCTAAGGTGCAGTGACAGCTCATCATGCACACTTTCTCATCAGAGGCAATAAGGTTGAAACCTTAGCATCTGGCAGATTTTTTCCATGGAAATGTGCATGCGCTGACTGTACACTGCTGTTCAGGGTGCAGACTGAAGTTGCTCTTCTACTAGAACTGTAAAAAATCGTTAGTTGACAGTCACTTATAGGTATGGATGTTACTGGCAAAAATCTTACCACAGTAAAAATGTCTGTCAGTCGGTCTGGTTAATTATCATAAATGTCAAATCCCTATTTCAGTTTTAAAGGCTGTTTGTTAAATTGTTACAAATATTTATTGGACAACTACAGCAATCATTCTATATAGGAGGGCAATCAAAAAAAGGAGTCAAGAAATCAATGCAATCAATATTTTATAGATCTGACAAATCATGAACATGGATGAAGGATACCTTATAAATGGCAAACCTGAAGCTTGGTCCATTCTTGTGATCACTACTATGTTTTAAAACCACTGAACTATAATGTACTGTAGTCCAGGATTAATTTTGTTCCTAAAAACATACCAAATCAGCCATAACAGTAAAATCACCTCCTTAATAAATATTGGGTAGGTTCACTTGACTATCCATATGATATAAAAGAAAACGTGAACAACCAATTTGTTGTTCAGCCATGATGCTCATATGCCCATATTAAGCACTTTTGGCAACAGACAGGTGGATAGCATGGGCACTCTGAAAGGTCTGCAGGTATGCAGCACAGTTAGTGCAAAAAATGACCTTGCATAGCTTGAAAGTATGATTTGTAGCACTGAGTAAATCACTTCTATAGTTACATCATTTAGTCATCTGAAGAAAGGACCTCTGTCAATCTACAGAAACTGGCCTTATGTTCCAAAAAACACACTTTACAACAGGGATTAAAGCAATAATTTGATAACATATACTGGTATGCAAGTTTAAACCATGTCAAGCCATGTTTTCCTGCAACAAAATAATGTTGGAATGCTGACAACAGCAGTATTGACATTCCTCAAACAGCCATTTAAAGATTTATGGTGTGCAGCAAGTTACTTTGTATTCAAATGAAAGCAGTATACGACCCGTTGCTCCTTTTGCAAAGTGAAAAAACATGCTGTGTTTAGCACAGTGCTTCAGTGAGTTTCTGTCATGCTTGATTGCTCTCTGGAAGCAATCTGCCAGAATCCCCAGCAGCGTTCTGACCTCACCACAGCCAATCAGCAGCCCACACAAAGAGCTCTGTCCAATCACAGTCACCACATGATGCATCATGACATTCCAGTGCAGGTCAAGCTACTCACAAGCAGCAAGTTCTTTGGGACCTGTTGATGTAAACTACTCACTTACCAAACTTCCTCAAGCAGCTATTTTTTCTATGTAAATGAAATGCTGCTCTCACACAAACCACAAGGATAATTCAACACTGTAAAACTTGAGCTCATGTACATCATTATGAAGTTTGTTTTAGTTCTGAAATCTTACTTAGGCATTCAAGCTGCAGGAAGAGTAAGTCCATAAGAACAGTTATTTTTGACTGGCTTAAGAACTTTTATAGTCAAGTCCTAAGGTTTGTTCCAGGCAAATACAATAATGCCCTCAGAAATGCTTCCTTTGTCTCATATTTTCATTTAAGCTGTGGCATTCAAACAGAAAATGTTTTTCAGGTGGCACAGGCAGCTTTTCCACAAAGCTTGGTCCAATGAAACTCATGGTTTGCAGACAGATAAAACCCGAAAAAGATAAAAAAAAAGAGTCCTCAGTTATATGTTTGCAAGTTGATGCCTAGTCTATATTGAAACTCTTTAATGTTTCTCTGCCTGCTGTACACTGTCCAGTTTAGCAGCAAGAGGTCATGCGTCCTTGGAAGGCGTCAGTTTACCCTCACTGTTAATGGCTCGAATCAGCTCCACCCTTAGTGGGCTTTCCAGTAACAGTGACACTAATGACATCATAAATGACATCCATCAGAAAGCCTGACTTTGGTAGTTGTGGCTGCATTTAACAAAAATATGCAGTCTAGATTAGGGATGGGTATTAAACTTCAGTACTATTAGAATACTAATTAAATTACTGTCGTACCACCAAGTATACAGTGAACCAGTAAGAGTGCTTGCATTCCTGTATTATTAACCAGGATGATGTATTTGTTGTACTCTGCGCTAAATATCGGGAATTCTTTCGAACACATTTGAAAATCTAGAAATGTGTCCAAGAATTTCCTGTAATGCCAAGCCAGGTAAATATTTATGCATCAGCATAGGCTTTGACAGATCAGCTATTGGTATCGAATCAGAATTTTCATAATTGGGGCATCCCTATCCTTAACATCATGGATTCTCAATTAATCTGCAGTATGTTGCAGTCAGTAAACGCACACATTTCCAGTGGCTCACACTCACCTTGGGTTTAATTTATGTTTTGGTTTTTAATTTACACAATATCATGATGAGGTTTGATCAATGCAAACATGCCCCAGAGCATGCAAAACTGGAAATGCCCCTGTAATTACATTTAAAAAGCACTATAAAAACAGTGTTTCACACTGTGTTGCAGAAATATGACTAATTGTGTTTTTTTCAAGGAAATGTGAAGTGTTGTATAAGTACTACTGAGATCCACAATCTTCTGTAATTTATTACAGTATCATAGAATATTGTCACATTGCCCACCCCTATGAGAATGTTTTGTGAGACTTTAAAAGACAGTAAATTATTCTTCAGTTATAAATACCCTTGTTTACATTCTGATTTTCATGACATCTTTTCCATTATGAGTGTGCAATGTGTGCATGTGTGTGACGAGTGTAGTGTTTATGTCAAAACAGACAGAACGGGCAGAACACATGATCATTTAAAAAGCATTAAGGAGGCTAAATGTCAGGTTTTATGTTTAGACCAAGAGGTCTAATGAAAAGGGCAAGGAGAGTGAATACAGTAGCTTCTATAGTTTCTATAATCATAAAGACATGTTGATCTAAAGGCCTAAATTCTATTATTTGCTGTACAAAACATATAAAAAGTAGAAGAGATCTTCTACCAAGTCATTTTCAGGAGATGGCAAGGCCCTAGTGTTTCTTGAGTGATTATTTTTCCTACAAATACCATAAATATTGCTTGAAATTCAGTATACTGTACATTCTACAAATAAAATCTCCAAATGAGGCACAAACCAACCAATATACTGAAAAAATCTCCCTAGCTAAAAATATATCATTAAGATATTCAAACTCCACTGTATCTTTTTTCATTTAGGTCTTCATTTTTTGATAGTGTTAAGATATCCCTATAATCAGCAGCAGATTTCTGATGAGATTTGTATTGCTTACTTAGTAAGTAAAATGAACTCTATGAAACCAGCTAAACTGACAACGAAAACACACACCTCTACACAAAGATTTATGTTTTGACTTTACTGCTGCTATCTAGCTTAGTTTCTATGAGACATCCATTATAATAAGGAGAGACATGCATGGTTCTAATAAAAAAGCAAAAATTCCTTAAAAAAATGTAGATCAGAAAGACCATACTTAGGCTTAACACTAAGAATGAGTATTTGAGGAATTATGTAGAAACTTGCTTGGATTAGGGCATACTAGTAAGAGCACTGAAACAAGATCACTACCACTATGTTATGACAAGCCGCGGGGCACTGGTGTTGGAATCGATACTTGGTATCGGGCAACCGCCGGAGTTTAAAAACGGCCGGATCGGTACATCCCTTGCTTCTGCGTGACTGCTGTTGTAACTTAGCCTCCAGAGAAGCAGCTGACAGTTTCTGTGCATTTGTAACACAAATTTTAAAATATGTGGCCTACCTGACAACACTAGTGTAGTGTATGTTTGTGAAAGTGGACTCGAGCGCGTGTGTGTGTGTGTGTGTGTGTGTGTGTGTACGCATGTAGCAGCCTGCATTCTGTGGCCGCCACGGAGAACGCTGGGAGGCAGTGTTCACACCAAATGTGAAGTGATTGAGTTTCACCAGCAGGACAAAACACCAGTGTCCAGTTTCCTCCAAACAATGCACCCTAGTTTTGCCGTTTTTCCAACTTTGAATTAAACATACAGGTATTACTATGCCAGAGGGACAAGCTGAATAATTCAGTGAACTCCGAGACCACTTTCATAGGAAAACAGCAAAGACAGCCCATTTTTGGACAGAAAGACCGCAGGTGAAGATTCCAAACTAAGGTCAACAGGAAAAAGACTGCAAACCCTAAAGACTAAAGAAAAACTAAAGACTTTTTTCTCAGACTGTCCTAACTGAACAGGAACAGCCAGCGGTAAGTTTCGTTGTTATTCCCCCCAGAAGCAGACTGCTTCACGTTCCACTCCACTATCTCTGGTCAAAGGGCGCCTAAAGAAACTGCTTCTTGTGTAAGAGAGTACTTGTATAACACCACAAACTTTCAAAGAGAAGTTGCGAAAATTACCTGTAGTTTTTCCAGGCGCCGTTCAAGTGCTCTCCTGCCTCGCATGTGTCATGTCAGAGGAGAGCGAAAGAACAAACGTAGCTCTGAATTAGTTTTCACGTAGTTTCTCCCTCGGGCACAATAAACATCCCCGACACTCGCTCAGCATGACTGTGCACCTCCAGCCAACGAACGGAGCTTGTAAGGTACAACTCAATACCGACCAATCAACGAACAGGGGCGGGGCTACACGTTTCAGAAAGAGGCTTGTGCAGGTGATGTGCAAGGTGTGGGACATCCCAAAACACTCGCTTCTTTATTTCCCATTCTACATTACTCAGCGTTTTTCTAACGACTGTGTCTTATTTATTGTAGTTTGAGACGAAGCCCTCAATGGGACATTAAGCCTTCGAATACTCTTGTATTCATACAGTTTTCTATTTTCCATTTCCCCCTATTTTAAATGATTTTTTAGGATGCCACTAGGCAATTTTACATCTGTGAGGTCACATTTTCTCTCTGTGAACTATAACTGTAGACTGTATTTTATTTGCTATTTCTACATGCTTATTTTTACTTTTGATGAACCAAGTGCGATGAAATGGGATTGGTAATACGTTTTTTCATTCACCAAAAAATTAAATTTTTAATTTCTTCACTGTAATTAATTCATTACTAAAACAAATATCATATAACAAAGATCTTGTTTCAGTACTCCCTATCTAAAACCACCTAATCTACACAAGGGTTGCGGGCACTCGGAACCTATCTCAAGGTCAACGGGCACAAGTCAGAAACCTTGTTTCAATACGAAATAAGGAATACCAATAAAATTAAAAATACACTAAAGACACATCACCAAAAAAGAGTAAGAACGTCAATAGTAGGCAGACCTATCTGAATTTGTCATGCTAAAAAAGTATACTACATTTTTCACCACAAATGATGTTGTGCAGTTTTAGTGACTTTAATCAGAAATAGGTCCAGAGTTTCTATTATAATAAAACAGCTATATATGTGGCTTGTAGGTAATAAAGCATGTTTCGAGTCTTAATAAGGAATTGCCTGAAGCATAAATCCTGTTGTGACTAACTATTTGACATGTAAGTCAGTAGGCTTCATTATTTGACACCACAACCCCTAAAACTATGTAAAAACAGCACAGAAACAAATTACCCGATTTGTTCAACAGCCTAAGCGTGCTTCTAGTAGCACTATGTAGACTGCAACAACCTAATTATGTTTAAGAGTATTCTGGCTGTGGAGAAATCCAAAGGGCTTTAACTACTTTCAGTAATGCTATGTAGCAGCTATGCAGTTTCTGCCAAGCAGCTTTCACCATGGCATTCAATGCTCACTGTGTAGCTGTAGTGTAGTGTTTTTCCGGGGTTTAGGGGGGTGTCTTGCATAGATACCTCATACAAATCGCTGGGTGGATACACGATTGAACACATATTATGTAGATGGACCTGAAAGTTGACCTGACATGTTCTTTTATTGTTAAATAAATGTATCTGTTGAACCTGTTCCTAAGGATTGGTTGAGCAAGTTAAGATGGATGGTGGAGAAGTAATGATTAGAGTTAGAATTATTGTACTCCACTCAAAGTTCAATTGTTTGTAGATTTACTGTTACAGATCTGAGACATAAGCTGCAGTGTGTTCTACTGATACATCAATTTCTCAGACGTATTATAGAAATCAGAGAACTGAGCCTCAACTCTTGAACCTTGTTGTCCCTACCACAGTTTTGTGCCTATTCACAAATGCAAAAAAAGTACAAAATTACAGTACATATTTTTACATTTTCTCAGAAGTTGGACAGTTTACATTCCCATGCATGACAGCAAAAGCAGCCTCTAACACACTCAAATGACACAAATTTGGGCCATCACTAGTGATACATGCTAGTCTGAAAATATTGTAGGTGTAACCAGTGTATTAGTTAATCCTAATCCAGCACTCCACACCAGTATGCCACAACTGAGAGTGGAGAGTGCAACATACAAAGAGTGCAGCACATGTTAGCGTTAATGTCTTGAGATGAACGACTAAATTAATTTTCAGGAATCTTTATCTTTGTTGTGTTGTCTGAGATAATGTGGGCCGGGATTAGTGAACATTAGAGCAGTATATGGAAGAAAATACATTAAGTATTATACAATTTAAATTATGTATAATTTAAGCTTTGGTCTGCTTTTGAACCTATGATTTACCAAACCAAATATTTCAAATATGAAATAATACAAATATATGGATTTGTAGGTGCCAATCCAGTAGTTATGGTACATTATAGGGAATTAGAATCAGTTGGTACTTAGTTTTAATATCAGAAGTTAAAAAGTTGTTTAGTGTCCCAGTACTTGTTCAGATGTACCAGCCTGCGGGGTTGAGCTCCAACCCTTCTCTATCATCTGATCCTGTTAATGAAGGCCTTTGGCCCTGTTACCCTAACACTGTTTCTTACATCATCATCAGTTGGGATTCAT
Organism: Nannopetersius ansorgii; assembly: GCA_037974605.1. Lineage (NCBI taxonomy): Eukaryota > Metazoa > Chordata > Actinopteri > Characiformes > Alestidae > Nannopetersius > Nannopetersius ansorgii. Next base: position 21,352 of record JBBPDE010000042.1, on the reverse strand, counting down.
TTTACTATGCCATGATTTTGCGTGTGAGGAAATGTAATCATATTGAATAATAATGTCACTCTAAAACCTTTTGAACACTAAGAGTGACAATACAGAATATACAGAAGAAATTAGTACAAATAAAATCTGAGTGTAACAAGGAGGTAGATCAGGAATAACCTCATATATTATTGGCACACTCCACTGTTTTTGAAGCCTCTGCAGCAAGAAGCCCTTTGACCTGCTGTAGATTTCTTAACTCCTGGTATGAGCAGAAAGCCTACACCTTCAATTGGAGCAAGCCAGAAGGACTATAGGAAACCACAAATTCACACAAATAGCAGATAGAAGTCATGGTGAAGTGCACTTTTGTATGGTAACAGCAAAAAGCTTTACATTGTTCAACCAAACAGGACTAAAAGTGTATTTTTCCAGTTCTAAGGAGAGGTTTGTTTAGATCTTTTCATTCCCTTTTTGAGTAACTATTATTTGCACAGAGTTGGGAGTCACTGTGGTCTCACAACACATTGAGAACTCCAGCAAATTGGAAATGCTAAATTGCCACTATGTGTGAGTGTGTGTGTGTCTGTCCTGTGATGGACTGGTGACCTGAAAAGGAGACCGGTACAGGCTCTGGGACCCCTGGAACTGTGGTTCAGTATAAATGGCTCAGATAATAATTGGATTGATAAACTGAGGTTTTTTCAAGATGTAGCTGCTTTTCCAGTGTTTTGAGCTGAATTTCAGAACTCTGCTGGCCAAGTAGAATTATATGTTGTCACTGTAGAAAAAACATGATGTTCAAAACACTCACTTTGTTGAAGAAATGTTCCATTTAACATTTTATATGAATAGATTTTATTTCAGCCCATTCACACACCTATTGGTTCTTTCATCATGAAATGTTCACACAATGTCAAGGGCAGCCATTGTGTTCATACGATGTGGAAGAAATGACAACAAAAATAAGATGATTTGCTTGGAAAGCAACAGAACTGTTGTGCAAATCAGTGACCAAAAAAAAAAGAAAAATCAAAGCTCTTTCATAAACAACTTTAAGAAAAATGTGACAAGGCTCTGGGACCTGAGCTGTGTTTTCAGATGAAAATGGGCGTTGGGGGTCAATAAATCATGCTGACACTTCTCTACAGTGACCAAAACCTGTTTTACAGGTAGCAAAAATTGCTCTTTAAAGAAAGATTTTATGGAATTATATATTCTGCTTAATTTCCAATATGCTGCAACATTACATAATAAGGCAAAGAGTGCAGTTTTAATTTCAGGTCAACTATGTACATTTAAGGCCCATCTCTAGCCGGTGTATTTGTATATTGGGGGAAAAAAATAAAAAGTGTTTCTGGGTTGAAGCAGAATATATGCACTGCTCTTGTAATTGGGTTTCACCTCATGACTATACTGTGTAGAAATTCAGCATTTATTTGCTTCATATGAAAGATTATTCTACCATGAGTGATTTATGTAAACTGAGAAAACAAAATATGAATTCATTTACATAAAGATGAAAGTTGGAATGCTCTTCAAAGTACGATTACTTATGCATGAATTTTGCCTTAGTTGGCCTATACAGTTGAGTCTTCACCCACATGGATTATTGACCTGTCGCAACAACAGGTTAAAAAATAAACATTTTTCATTATTTACTTTCAGGCTCTTAATGCAGTTTCAAGCCCAATTTGAAAATAACTGAGAACCCCCCCCCCCCCCACTAATCATTCGTTTTTGACCCATGAGCTTTGGTCAGGTACATAAAACCTTTGTTGAGCATGTCCAGGATCACAAAGATGTGCAATTTTAGTCAATATTCATCTGTAGACATTGAACATTTACCAAGAAAATGTTTTTTTTTTGTTTTGAATTATAAGTAGTTGGACCACATCGGTTAGATGTGGTTTTGCTAGTGACACAGTGAGTTAAGATCTTTGTGATGTAAAGCCAGATAGTGCCTAGAAACAACCCAGTGTTGTAATTCCAATAATTTTCTGGATATTAAAGTTCAGTCTAATAGGACTCTACTGACATCGAATTCAAAGGCTAATTTGTGTTCAAAAACACACAAGTGGATAACATGGAGCACAAATGAACAGCAATGGGGCAGTTATAAAGATACAGAGGAGAAAAAATAAATCTGTATGACATGTAGCAAAGGCGATACAGCCCGGAATGCATACTGCTTGGCTGCAATGATAACATCAGGCTGTTTAAATCAGGGTTATTGTGTAACCGAGTAAAAGGTGGGACTGCTATCTATTGACCAAGTCTTATGTTCATACAGCTTATGGTTGAGTCTAGATATATTTGCGAGGTGGAAGAAGAGGAGGAGAAGAAGAAGAAGCAGCAGCAGCAGCAGCAGAAGAATAAGACAAAGATCAAACACAAAAGAAAGATGTTTCCAAGCACACACTTCCCTGCCAACAAAAATAAATAAATTAAACAAAAATAAAAAGGAAACTTCAGTCATCATATAGTTTATTCTCAATACAGCAAAATACAAAGAATAATTGCAACAGATTTGGAAACCCGATTAGTATCCAGTAATACTCACTTCACAAAAAAAAAAAAAAAAAATTAAATTATAAGTTAGGATAATCCACCCTCGTGAGAGTACCATTAACTCATAAATCATATTGCATCCATAATATATATGTAAAACCTCTCGTCAATCTCTTCTTCTTCTTAATACTTTAAAACTAAACTTGATTTGGACTATATTGAACTGTCTTTGCCAACATAATCTGCCTTTTGAGAATCATAAAATGAATACAACATATACACACACACTGAGACCAGTTGAACATACAGAAACACCTTGGAAAAACAGCCCAGAAGGAGAACACAGGCTACAGGAGTCCAACACCAGGACTTCCTCTGGGTCGACTGCTCACATCTCATTTAAACAGGAATCAGAACAGACCAATATCAACCCAATGACGACTCCATCGTATAGTACATAAAACATACTAAGCATTTCTAAGAATTCCAATGATAAAACACGCAGCAATGCAGCTGTGGAAACAAGAACAGTACAGTAATGAATGTGGTGGGAAGAGAAGTTAATAATAACACACATAGCGACATACAGTGTTGAGTCCAAAGTGTCACCGAATTAAAGAAAAAATAATCAAAAGATCAGTAATGAAATATGCATATAATATTCACATTCTATTTACAACTTAATACAAATGTTAGACTGCCATAAAAATTTACCCTAAAAGACACTATGTACAATTTGTACAGTGTAGTACTTAAATAGAAACATGCAAGTGTTCTGCTTTTGTATCGGACTTCAGAGGAAAAAGTCATCTTACCCTGGTTTATAGTTGTAATAAGAATTATTTTAATATGGAAATAAACTCATCTAAAAGCAGTCATCAATTATGGTGGGATAAAAAGAGCTAGAAATAAAAACAAAACATGCAGAGGAATAAAGGAAATAAGGGTGGCTTGAATATTTCTGCAACAAATTCACCTGTAGTTAGTCTTACCCTGGAATCTCTGCTTAAATGAAAGTAGTGCACAAGTTAAGTCAATATGCAAGTAACAAAACACTGCTCATGTATGACCAGTGGGCTCTGAGTAATGGTCTACAAATGTAAAAAAAAGAGAAAAAAACGACACAATAGGGTAATTTCACCAAAATCCATATTTGCCTCAATTTACACCACACATATGCTCCAAGCGAGCAACAGGCTGCCCAAGACAGAACTACGTTGGTAATCAAACCTGGCAAAAAAAAAGCTTCTGAAAAAAAAACCTGAACATAGCAGTGAGTATTCTCTTAAGTAGCAGGACAAAACCGTTTCTCTCCGCATACATAACAGTCAACTGAGACAAACATTGTATGTTTGGCCAGAACTGTCCCATATTCTACCCAAACATAGAATTTTTTGAAAGCAACTGGCTAAAAAGGAAATTCAGCCATTTTTCACTATGCATAATGTGTGCATTATTCTGTCATTAAGCATTAGGATACAAAAGAAAGTGGCTCACAGTGGTTTGACATGAAATGTTCAGAATAATTTACAGTGATTTGATAGGACACTGATGTCCACAGCATTAATGCCTCTAACAAATCTCACAGGACGAGGTTACATTAAATGGTCATGATTACATTTCCTGATGTCCGAGACATTAGTTTAAGCTAGTCTTAAGCCTAAAGCATAAATTCATCCTTGGTGAAGAGGTACATATGCAGTCATCATAAGGAAAAATAGTCCCCCAAAAGATTTTTCCACCCCAGATATATCTATATTTCTAACATGGTAATTTTATTAAGTGTCCAAAACAGCAAGTAAGACCTTGCACTATATCTAATGGGGGTTCTGTTTGAGGTGAATACATGAACAACCCTGGTCCCATCAAAATCACTGTAAGAAATTGGATCAATATAGTACTATACAATACAGCATTTCATATCAAACTACTCTTAATGAATGCTTACATCCCAACAATTGAACTGTGCAGAAATGTTGAAAAATCAGTGGAATTCCCTTCAAATAATTCCTGTTAAACATAACTGAACCCAAAGTCAATGTGTAATACTTGGTGACAATTACACATGAAAATTGAATTTAGCTGTTAATTTGAATTTACACTGCCCATGTTAGTTGCTGTTAAAGGAAAGCAATGTCTGCATAGACATATTTCTTCCTCGACTCTGAATGAATGTAAGAAGAAATAACAGTTTGTCCCTACAGAAAAAACAGGGAGCCAATGAAAGGAGTTGCTAGTGCAAGAAACGGTACATTACCAGCATTTAAAACACTGCAGACTGAGCCAAGGGACTTCAATCATACAAAGATAGAGTCCAATTAATTTATAACAGTACCATCACATGTGGTTTATTCTATTTAACTTTTAGCCTATGATGCTTGACTTACTGCAAACACTTCAGACAAGTGGCGGCAATGGAACAATACAATTTGATAGATAAACCTTGCTCATATTTTCTGGGCAGATCTCCACTAGAAGAATGTAATCCTGCAATATACTGTGTGATGTACATATGTATATATATATATAAACTGTAAATTTCAACAGTATCATAAATATATTCCTTAGATGACTTCTGTCATTTAAATGATCTGAAGTACACAAATGACTAAGAAGCTATAAAGCGAACCTCAAGACTCACATTAAATATTTAAATATGACATTTTCATATATAATAGAAATACATCTCATATTACAACCCTGTATTCAAGCCAAAAAAAGTGAAAATGCAAGTCTGAACAAAGCTAATTATCTGTATCTAAATAAAATATTTCAGGGCCAGGTACTGAAGCGGCAGTAATCAATCCTGTGCTTAGGAAGAGAAAAGCTAGGACTAAAATTTTTAAAAGCCTTGGCCAGCATGAACAAAATATACTGCGTTAATATTCTGAAAGGTGAATTTACATCAATTCTTGTACCAGCAAAGTCAGTACAGGAAATTAAGAGGAGTCATGAAAAAACAAAACAAACAAATGTGTTTTTTGGGGCCGAGGGGGGAGGGGTGGCGCAAATTGTTTGATATGATATGACTTGGGTCATTTTGGTTAACAAGATCATGCAGTTGTGACAAAAAAAATCCTGAAATGTTCAATGTTGTCATACTTGTAGATGGTTGAGGACTGTGGCCACATCAAACTCAGCTCGGCGCCTGTGAAGAAAATGATATTTTGTGCATGCAATGATATCTTGCTGTGATGCAGCCACGCCGTGTTCTTTCCATCGAACAGAATGCTAGCTTGGATTACCACAAATGTCCATCAGCATTCCATAGCCTCGCCCTGCGCCACATATGCCCCACTTGTCTCAACCTAATTCAAAGACCAATCCCAGTGGGTGAGTAAGATACTGTATCTCCTGTCTTCCTGTATATCATATACAAGGCACAAAAAAGATAAAAGGACATACCCTTTGTTTTAAAGCACCTTTGGTTAATAGGAGGTACTTTGGTTAAAAAAAAAAAAAAAAAAGCTATAAAAAGTCTAAAAGTATTGTCCACCTTTGTTCACAGCTGTAAGAATTTAAAAATTAAAAACAAACTAAAAAAGAAAAAAAACCACAAGGCATACAAAAAAGCAAAAGTGAGGCTAAGAAAACAGAAGATGGCTTTTCTTTCTTTCTTTAAGCCCAAAAGCGATGAGACAAGCACAGCCTAAGAATGCTCTGTTGATAAATGTGCACTTGGTTGACTCCCCACTCATTAATATTTATGTGGATTTAGTTGAGGGGTGTCAGGCATTCCAAATAGCTCAGTGTTTTTTTGTTTTGCTTTTTTGGCAAGCTGGTGTAGAAAATGGACACAGTGTCACAGATATGTCTGAGGCAGATTAAGTCTGAGAGTGTTGTGAGTAGGTGTACAGGAGCGTGGATGATGAACATGGCCAGTGAGTACGAGGGAATAAAGGGACGCAAGGCTTTTATGAGGTGAGCTTGGCATCGAGTCGTAGCCAGTGTAGGCCTTGCCGAGCGTAACGCACCAGTTCAGTCATACTACTGGTGTTGAAAATCAACGGGCCCATAACCTTGTCCAGTTCTGTGAAGAACTCTAAAAGAGGGGACAAAAGAAAACACTGTATAAACAAAACAGAACACAGGCCAGGGAGCATAACAGTCCATTTCAGGACCAGGAATATATGCAGAGCCTATGTATCCACACATCAGGGCATGGTCACTCTGCTGCTTTATTTTCCCCTCCCTGCTAAATAGATTCTTCCTACTAGAGAGATGCTGCATGCTGAAGGAACCTATGTTGTTGATATTAAGGTCCACGAGAAAAACATCTGACATGGTGGACAATTAAGATATACACTGAGTTATCAGTTCACTCTACATTCTATCAGCATGTATACCTGCCATGGAAAGACCACCACAGCACTATCGCAAATCAGCTTTTATCATTAATTATCTTAATAATATATAATAATAAAATATATATCAGGGTCCAGTAAGATCTGAACTCAAAATCTGATGCTGTCAGTTGACACCTTTTGGACCATTTTGTGCTCAAAATTTCAATTAAAGCATTTAAAGCTTTCGTTTGCAAATCCTACCTCTCTGTTCCTTGGCCAGCTGCTCAGCCTGGTCCCACACTTCAGTGGCATAGAGGAAATTGGAGGTGACCTGCACGTAGCTGGCAGCCATCTGGTGGATGCGCTGAGGGATGGTGACGGAGGAGCTGCCACTCTGGCTGGAGCTGTTCGAGGAGTAGCTTCCAGCGCTGCCAGGGGACAGCTTAGGGGATACTGGAGATGGCATGCCAGCTGCTTTACTGAACATGGAGGAAGAAGAAGCAAGTTGAAGGTAAAGATCTAGCTGACTCTTGCAACAATTTAGGTAGTCAGTACTTTTCAAAGAGGAACTAAAGAGAACAGCTTTTTTAACAGGTGCCACTGCGATTCAAGTTCTCTCTCAATCAACATATACATGAACAGAATTGACGTGTTGCTACCAATAGTGATCCTACAGTTAAATAACTAACATTACTCATATGTCAGTAACCATATACAATGCAATACACTGTATCATCAGGGTCAGAGGGTAATAGGATTATATACTTTAACCTAGAGAAAAGGTAACTGTCGTTCACAGTAAAAGGAAAAACAAAATCAGATTATGGGTACTTTTGAAAAATAAGGTGATTAGATAGTAGGATTCCATTCCAAGGTAAAAGAAAAAAAAACATTGACGGTAAAGCTTGTATTAAAATTGAAATAAAGACAAAAATCAAGGATTCCAAAGTAATCATCAATTGATACAAATAGTTAACAGAGACTGCTTAGTCATTTTGTTTGGAACTGCAGTGAAAACCAGAAAAACACAGCGTGTTATGAGGACAAACAGAAATGTAACCATACTTAACTTTTCCGCAACAGAAACACTCGTTTTAAATCTCTATTAATAATGAGTAAATAAAGTAATTTTTTGTTCCATGCAGGCACATAGCCACTGCATGCTGGCTATAACAAGGTTAACCAAGGAAATAGAGGTTTTTGTAAAGCTACTTTTTGCAAGATAATACAATCTGAAAATCAGGACCTGGCTGCTATATGTGCCAGTGTTTCTAATGTGATGGTGAAAAAAGGCAAAAGATGTGTGTGCCAAACTGTGAGGAGTTGCTGTGAGATATTTTATGGTGTGTAAATCAACTTGAATTGCTAAAGGCTTTGTTAAAAATGATCAGTTCTTGTGAATCTCATATTCTTTGTGCTCAGAGTATAATGTCAGAAATTCTGTTTCTGATCCCTCATACAAATATGAATTTTAAGGTATTTTTCACGGCATTAAACCACATTGCACTCTATACATGTTAAAGAAAGCCCCCTTTTTGGAAAAATGAACAATGTCTTACTTTCCCAATCCAGGAGATGGAGCTTGAGTATTACTCAGTGAATTCTGAAAAAACAAAAAACACATACATCACATCATTGCACATAAATCATTCTGCACAAAAAATTATTCTGAACAGCTGGACAGGAGTAGTACTTTACTGAAACTGACGATTGAAACATACCTTCAAATGCTCAGTAAGTGTCTTAGAATACTTCAATGCACTTTCCTTCCTTAGTTTGAAGAGTCTCAGGTAGAGGAGAGACTGGCACCTCAGGCTAAAAACACAGATTTCATTAAATTAACATAACATTTGTTATCTGGTTTTATTAAACATACATTAGAATACAGTAAACACCTGAAATTCCAAGAGCACCCGCAAATTGTGAAAAACAGCAAAATGTGTAACCCTAAATACGCCCCCAAATATGCTCCCAAAACACTCATTTTTATTTTTAACTCTGCTTAATATATTATCCTTAAAGAAAATGTAATGGTAAACCCGTATACGTACTGTAAAGTGTACACTAAACTCATGCAGTGCTAGAATGTAAATACAGTAATCCCCCAGTTTTACGCGGATCGCGACTCACGGATCCAGTCACACACAGAGCGAAACTGATCGTTTTACGTGGAAATCTGTATTCTTTAAAGGTAATGTATTAAACTGAGTTTAAAAATTAAATTAAAGTGATCAGGGAGCAAATTTGGGGGCATATTTATGGTTTACACTATTAGAATAGGAATTTTAAGGCATTTTCTTTTACCAAAACACAACAACTTGCTTTTTCACTATAAAAAATAGCGGGTGCTCTTGTAATGTAACCCCCATGAATAACCGATGTTACCCCTGTATAGACTGTACTGTAATTCATGCACATGGTTTTTCTTCGGTATAAGCAGGTAAATAAAATAATCGTTTAATTTCATTCACAATAATAAAAATACAGGGCTTTAAGAACAACAAAAAAAATACAAGAACACTCAAGACTGGAAACTGTTCTGATGCGGGAATTCTGAAGTGTGTCACAGGGCAGCAGCCAATATACAGTTGCTTTGTGTTCTCAACAGTACTAAAACATTTATACAGTGATATTTATATGGACATTTTGCTGAATTTATATTAATAAATATGTTCCAAATGTTAGAACATTAACATATTTCTGAATAACTTAGGAGTTAAAATGCACAAAAAAAATGTGGAGGATATTTGGGGTTTATTGGGTGATTATTAGTTCAGTTCTGAGAAAAAAATCTGTCAGTGAAATTGAAGGGGAACACTGTACATGTAAACACATGAGAAAAATCTGTTTATTAACTAACAGCATAACAATAGTATTAACCATTTTAAAAGTATTTTAAGGCCTAGTGTACAGGTTAAATATGTCATGATTAATGGAGCAAATCTGTTCACTGAACTAATAAAATAAAAAAATAAAAGATAAGAATATTTGTCTTCCTCTGGAAAAAAATATCGCCATTTTAGAGATAGATTTTTTTTAGTGCTGGGCCGTTAACGGCGTTAACACAAGACTCTTATCGCGCGATAAAAAAAATATCGCCGTTAATCTATTCA
>JBBPDE010000040.1:28751012-28763761 GCA_037974605.1 Nannopetersius ansorgii | reverse complement strand
TACTTAAGTACATTTTTGTCCTGGTTATTTGTACTTTTACTTAAGTACAGTATTTGAGTACTTCCTCCACCACTGCTGTCATGCAATACCTATCCACCTCTGAAAGAGATCTTCCACGAAAATTCAGTTTAACAAACTTGTTGCACTTTTTCCCCTCCTTTGTGTTCTGTTGTCCTTTGGCCTACCTCATTCTAAAAACATGTTTTAGGAGGCTTCGTTAAGGTTTACTGTCAGAACAAAGAAAGAGTTGCACAAGCAGTCATTCAGAAAATTGTTTGAATTTTAAAAATGACCAGTATGTCAGTCGGAAGAACACTAGTTTGGTTGCTGCTCTTCACGAACCATCACAGTGATCTCTTCAGTTCCAAGTACCTTAAGGGGTGTACCTTTACTCCCTGCAGTATGAATTTTCATGACATTTATTTAAGGTGCTGTTGACAAGCATTTAAAGATTTTAGTCCAGACTGACATAAAATTGGTGCAGATCTGTCAACTAACATTTACAGGACACAGATCTTTGTGACTAGGCCTAACATTAGGCCACACACACAACACTCCATCAAATCAGTTTTGGGGACCGATTTTGGTGGTGGTGGTGGTGGTGGTGGTGGCGGCGCAGTGGGTAGAATACTTGCCTCTAGACCAAGAGGTCATCGGTTCAAATCCTACCCCCAGCACACCACCAATGGGTTCCTGAGCAAGACCCTTAACCCCAAGTTGCTCCAGGGAGAGACTGCCCCCTGTAGTTAGGGATTGGAAGTCGCTTTGGATAAAAGCGTCTGATAAATGCCGTAAATGTAAATTTTAAACAAGTACTTGGGATAATGTCACACACAAATGTGATTACATTACTCTAGCAATTAAAACTCCAAGAAAGGGCCTCAAGTTTTTCTGTGGGCATGCCGAAGAATGAATTACCCTTGATGTTTACATACTGCATCAAACTCTTCACATAAAAAAGCAAGGACCCTTTAATCAATGTACATCGGCCACACATGCACGAAGCACTAAAGCCTGATTTGCAGACAGGTGGGAGTGTCCTTGTGTCTGCACACAGAATGTGACAGAACAGGTCTTTCAGTCTGTATATGGAATGCATTGGAATGTTGTTGATTCAATGGATGTGGACATGTAAGCATTTACTCCACAACTATCTGCCATAATATTAATCCAAGTGAATAATACTGATGATCTCATTATAGTGGCACCTGTCAAAGGATGGGATAGTTTACCCAGCACGAGAACAGCCAGTTTTTAAAGTGGATGTGTTGGAAGCAAATCATGGTCAAGCATAAGGATCTGAGCGGTCAAAATGCAACAGAGCATTTTCCAAAGCAGCACACCTCACCATGTAGAAATAGTACAGCATGAAGACAAGAAAGTAATAAAGCATGTATTGAACACATCAAATAATATACATTTAAGAACAAATTATATTGTCTGGCCTACTGTTTATCTTGTTGGTACTGCATAAGAGCCAGTGAACATTACAGGGCCAGGGGAACAATAACTAAAGTTTCATGATGCAGAATTTTCAGTCTCCGAAGACCAGATTCTCAGACCATAATTTGGTCAGTCAGAGTCTGCCCTGGAAAGCCTCTACGAAAACATTATGCTTTCGCTGTACAGAGAAGGAAGCTGGAAGTTCAGATATATTAATTATGAAATGAATATGTATGAATCTGTTTAAAATGTATTTTAATAAATCAAGTATTAAATAAACGACTGTTTACCATCTAATAAATGCACCATGTTTGGGACTATAATCTAACTCAGCAACTCCGTAGTAGAAGTTTCTCACTACTATGACAAATGCAGAACTCCATTTTCAGAGCATTTTTAATGTGTTTTATAAGATCCATGATCCTATGCAGCCAGAAGTGGAAATAAATAGTAATTATTTTGCACCTATCAATAAAAGAAACATGTCTATCATAGACATTTAAAAAATACACTGACATTTATAAGGTAAATTGTCATTCCCATTTCCAACTACTGTTGTACCAGAAATATTGCCCACAAGAAAAACTTCTATTTATCAGTCCATGGAGTTTGGATTTGTGCGAGATGCTCTGATCCAGTAGTCTAGTCTAGGCATCACAATCTGGTGAAGTCACTCAGAAGCTTACATCCACCCATTTTCCCTACTTTTAACTTGAAGAACTGACTTGCTGCCCAGTATATTTTAAATGCTTTATAAAGATTATAAATGTTATTATTTAACCTGACTGTGGTTTAAATGTTGTCTGATTAGTATATTGTTATATGCCATATAAAGAATAGCATCACAATAAGACAATTGGCCCAGAGCATGGAATTTTTAATATGCTTTATTTATTCACCATTTCTTTTATCACAAAGAAAGTCTTTGAAATGCAGACTAGAGTCCCTTCTGTATATAAACTGTACACAAAAGCAAGGCACTATGCTGTACATTTACAGTAATTCATTAATTCATTTCATCTCTTCGCTCCTTACGTGATCACTGCTCCCATACCCTTTAAGGCAAGAGATCCACAGCCAAACCTCTTCCATTCAGCAAATGGAACTTACATACGTAGCATGTAAGCTCCTCCTGCTTTAGAAACATACCAGAGCAACTGTAATACTATGACAACATAGATATTTATCTTTTTTTTTTTAAACACACATTTTCAAAAATTACGCTGCACCACGACAGCACCATCCTCAAGGCAGACGCAGGACGAGACTGGGAGACGGACAAAAACTGATTTTTCTTTTTTGTATTATAAAGAGAGACTGATAGGAGAGAACAAAATGCTGGAAAATGATGGTACTGCACAGCACTGTTCATACAAACATGACACGACGTCACACAGACAGGACAGTGGTGGCTGTTGAAAGTGCGCAGATTGTGCTGACACGAACACGACGACATCACTCCCTCCCTCCAAACACAGCGATTACATCAGAGACAGACACCGCGGCAGTTCAACACGCAAGTGTTTCTAAAATCACCCGTCACCCTGAAGTGTTTCGAAGACCCAAATGGCGTGTTTACTTGACCAACAGGACGTTTACAGGAACCACAACACCTACGTGACACTGTGGCGCGACCACTGATGTGACTAAAAGAGTCCTTTGGCTTTTTTCAGGTTGACTTGCTTCCATCCGGGCAAAGCCTCATACTCCTCTCTTGTCATCTTCAGGGCTTTCTGAGGAAACACACACCCACAGCCGTTATTTGGGGATGCACATACACGTCTACTCAAACAAAGACTAAATAAGGAATAAACACAGTGAGAGACCGTCAAGAATGTAGTGCTACCCAAAACCTTTTCTGAAATATCAAGCTGAGGCATCAAATGCATGAGGTGGGAAGACAAGACAATGGAAACAATAGCAGCTACAAAATTCACAATGATTTCTATACATTTTTTCTTTTTTGGTAAAGGTACAAAAGCAAAAAATAAAAATCCCCAGAAAATGCCAATTTCTTCCAAATCAGATCTGCTCGTATCTCTATAGGTGGTTTAAAACGACGCTCACGTCGCTACTTCAAGTTAGACATGCCACTCACACGGGGCACATAGAAGAAACATCATAGGAGTTCATTTTTCTTTTTTAACACGACATACATGATTGTTGCATTTGGGGAATGCGCTATTAAAAGGGGAAATTTTACAAATATTCAGAAATTCTGATCATTCAGTCTTTAAGAACTGAGAACTTTTAGTGACAAACACTTCTGACACGTGGTTGCCATGACCACCACTTTGAATAATTCTGACTGGAATAAAGTTCTGAATTTCCCACCAAACAACTTTATTCACGATTAACACTGTTTATTTCATTTCTTTAAATGAGGCTAAAAACAAGTGTATGTATCATTTTGATGGAAAAAAAAATCTGTGGTAACATTAATGCACTCACATTCCGTTGTCACACCTGAGCGACTGTGCTAATCAGTTTCACCAGTAGAGGTCAGTGAGGTGTGCAATTAATGTGCCCATTTAAATCAGGGGTGTCCAAACCCTTTGCAAAGAGGGCCAAATTTGATAAAGGGAAGATGCTCGGGGGCCAATAGTTCTTTCTGACATTTTTTACCAGATAGCATTAGAATGGCGCTGCCATCGTGTGGTGAATGGAATGTAATTTTTAAATAACACAAGACCGAATCTGTGGGCCATACTAAATCTGAAAGCGGGCCATGGTTGGACTTTGGACATGCCTGATTTAAATCATTGCAGTGTTCTGACAGGCATCAGTGCGCTCTTTACCTGGTCCTACTATCAAACGTCTTGACCAAATGTTCACTTCAGAACTGAACAGAATCTGACTGGGTTTGATGGGCCCAAGCCTTGGTTTTCCATAGAAAGTTCCACCTACATTACTGCTCCATCCCACCAAACCAAGTCCTCTTTGCTTTATCTTGGGGTCTTGGAGTTACAATCTGGTCTCAGTCCACATACATTTAGTCCATAGAACATTTTCTTTCAAGAAGGAAGGCATTTCTACCTCCGTGACCATATTAATTAAATCCATTACCAGAGAGTCAAAGGTGTGATCATGCTGAGAAACGAAAAAAAGTGAAAGAGAAAGTCCCTCTATTCCCAGCTCTTAATGTTTAAATCAGTGCTAAAACATGTTTGCCTTAAAAGAGGCAATAAAGAAGGAAGTGACACAAGTGAGGAAGAGGAGTAGAGTGCAAGAGGAATAGTACAGTGAGCAGGTCCATCAGTGAAGAAAGGACAAGGACAGTGAATTCACTGTGCGTGCGAGATCCACTCACTGAAAAGAAACACTCACCTACCCAGAAATCCCTACAATCCAGCCTGGAGTATAAAAAGCAACATAATTAGCTTCATATTAAACAGCTACAGTCAAGATCTCTCTTTCCAATTCTAGGGAATGTTAAACATGACCAGAGAGTGGGATTGGTCTCACCTCAAAGTCCTCATCTGATAGGTAGATTTCAAGGCGCAGGGGGTCAACACCATGGGGGAGGGGCCTGTTCTGCAGAGTTTCGAGTGGATAGGTGCTTTGACAGAGACGAGACAGAACGTCCTCCACCAGAATGATCTGGTTACACACCTCTGCCTCCTACACACAACGGATCCAGGGGAAGTCACACACAACGCATGAAACAGGGATGGGCTCATTATTTTTTCTACTGAGCATCCACAGTTTAAATGCTAACTATTATAATGTTTCAGAGAGAAACCGTTTTTAATGTTAAAGTAAAGTGGGCCCTTATAGTCATACATGAACTCACCACAGCACAGGACAGTGTGACGTTCTCTTTTTGTATTTAAGCCATTCACCAAGTGACTCAGTGAGCAGCTTAAGGTCACCTCAGTGGTGCCACTAGCAGTCCATGTTACACTTGTGTGCAGAACGCAAAGTACAACCATGTTTTTGCACCTCACAGGTTTTACCATTTATCCTTTTATTTTATAAACTGCTGATTTCATTCTCGTTACGCATCAGAAATTTGTTGAGTGAACAACTATGAATTACATATATGTTAAATAAATAAATTAATTAAATCAAGTTTTCTTTATAAGATGAAAGAATCCCTCTCTAGCTTCAAAACCTCCCGAAACAGCATCTCCTCTCAATCTCCTTGCACTACTCTTCCATAAAGATTTAGAACACTTAGAATTAATAATACATTTTATTTATAGGCACCGTTCTGGCACACAAGGAATTCTCCTCTGTTCTCACACTGTCCTGAAACGTATTTCCTCATACTGTCAGTTGCTTTGGATCTGTGAAATGCATGTAATGTAATATTTGTGTGCACCCTCACCCGTTCTGTGATCTCTGCAACATCTTCTCGATGCTCCCAGCTGGGGAACATGTTGGTGAAGGTAAGGGGCTCCAGTCCAGCATGGATCAGATATGACTTCTGAGGGTTCTCCTCATTTTTCTCTAAAAGAGGAAGAAAACAAATCTTCAAGCCCTAATGCAGCTAGGCTCCTTCTCACACTAAAAGCCTATTAAAATCCATACTGGCCACAAAAAAACAGTATCTGTAGCTTACATAGCCCATATCAGCAAGTCATTAATACATTTTTATACGTATATAATATTAGATTGTTATTTTAAAAATAGTTATTCAATTTTCACAAATAAAAAAAACTTATCAGGAAGTTTATTTATTAAACCCTCTTAAGGTGTGAGGCACTGCTTCAGTTCAGAACTTCAAGCATGTAGTGGACTGAACAAAGAAGTTCAACAATTACCAACAGGGTTCTCATGGGTAATCGCTTATATCACACTACTTCTCCAGGTAAAACTTTTCCAGCTCAAACAGACCTGTCAGTTAGTTCTGCACATTCTCTTCAGCTCTAAAGCTGAGCCGTACCTCGGCAGTAACGGAGCACGGTTTCCATGGCACATTTCCGATCAGCATCCCAGCGGATGAGGGCTGAGCCAGGGGCTTCTGTGTCCTGTGGCCACCAGCCCTGCCACAAGTAAACTTCATGGTAGTTGTCTACCAGGAAAAGAGCTAGAGAGAGATGGAAATATTGAGCAAAAGAAAAAAGAATAAAAAGGTCAATTTTAAATTTGAATTATCTATTCAATTTATTTTATACACTCTGTACTTCTCATAGTGAATTCTCAATAACTAAAAACTCCAAAGTAGAGCTCATTAAAAGAAATACAAGAGGCTTTTTTGGGATTCACAGGATTTCAAATGTATCCACATGGTCCGGAAGTGGTGTTTTGAAGTTACCTGGCTGTGGGGCAGAGTACAGGTCCTCCTGTAGGAAAGGGAGTGAGCTGACCAGGCCTTGAGCTCTGGATGGGTAGAAAAACTCCTGAGCAACAAACTCACCCGAGGAACTATTCAACTGGAAGAGTCGTGGGGTGAAGTTAAATTTGCCTGGATCTAAAGAAAAAGCCAAAAAGCCAAATGAGTTAGTAATGTAACAATACAAGCAAGAGTATTTCTCAAAAGGCTTAAAAGAAATACAGATTAGTGAGTTGTATTTATGGTTGGGACCACTTATCTACTTCTCAGCAACAGCTATGAAACAAATATAATTTGTCTCTTTCCATAATGTGTGCATAAGCACCGTAATCCAAAAGTCCATAATAATAATCATTGATGAATTGAGAAAAAAAAAACTATTCAGCAATTAATTTACCAAAATTGGCCTAGCCCTAACGATGGTAGAAGTTAAATCCTACCTTGAAGCATGCAGTCATAAGCTTTACGATCCTTTCGCCCTAATGCTTCCCAGAATTCCACAGGCTCTGCCCCTTCCTCACATTCATGAATGGTCACATTGCAACTGCTGTGAAGGCCAGCTTCCAGAGGTCGCCTTGAAGACACAGCATCAGGCTCGGCATTTAGTCTGCTCACTTTAGTTTGCATTCTACGCTTTTAAGTGCCAGCAAACCTAATTTTAAATGCACTGCTGATTTTTTAAAAAGCATGTATTTTATTGTAAGTGCATCTCTTGAACTCACTGTTCTTTGATCTTGTCTGCGGCGGTGCGGGACACCGCGCGGGTGTGTTCTTGAGTCTTGCAGCCATGCCACAGGTAGATGAGAGCTTTGTTAATGTTGAGCAGGATCATGGAGGTGCGAGAGCGCAGAGTGCTGCAGTGGCACGCCACCTCCAGCAGGTGGCCCTCTACTGGCACCTCACCACGCACACAGTACAAACGCCACTCACCTGGAGAAGAGCGGGAGGGAGAGGTGGAGGGGGGAAAAAGAGAAGAGGTAAGATAAAGAGAGATAAAGCCCTAAAGCATATTTCCTAAAATGTTTCCTCAACCCAGAAAAAGCAAAGCAAATGATGCTCTTAGACTGCTGGCTGTAGATCCCTCACCTACTGCTGATCAGGTCAACACTGTAATCAAACCCTTTCGTTCTCTAATAGTAAACACATTGCTGTCAGTTAGCTTTTGCATTTTGCCTCCAAATGTTTATCATTCTTACACCACAGCTCAAATGTTCCGATAGTAAACAACACATTAAACAGACCACGTCAGGCAACAGCAGGGATACAATAATAAAAAAAAAAAAACAGTATATTGCCATTACTCTGAATGTTCTCCTCCTCTTCCTCTCTTTTCCCAGAATGCACTATCATGCCTCCATTGAAGCACTGCAGGAAACACGGTGGCTCCTTGCCCTGCAGCACTTGCACCTGTGAATGAACACACACTGACCTGTTATGTGTGCTTTGGTAATAATAGCCCTAGAATTCTACTATTCAGTACTGGCCAGATGGAAGGAGCAAATCAAATGACAAAAATTACCTTTTTCAATACAGTTATACATCAAAATAAATTAAGTGTCAAATGATAAAGTTTCAGTGAATCATGAGATTTAGGTACAATTATTTTCAAAAATACAACGAATTCACAATGAAGGGACTGCAGTGGACAAATGATAGAAACGGTCATTTATTCAACTATTTATAGCTGAATTCAGATAAACTTTTTTGTGGATTCCTTTTGAAAGGAATGTGGATTTTTTTATTTAGCCTAAAACGTGTAAACTTCATTGATTATTATTAGAATTTATGAGCCTCAAACTTGAGGCTGAATCGATTGCTTAAGACTGACACATATGTGCAATTTTCACAGCTCTACAGTTAAATTCTAACTTGGGGGATTTTTAGGATAACTGCAGTTGCAGACACATACACACACCTTACCTGTGCCCCTCTCTCCTCATCCAGTTCAACAGTCATCAGTGCAGACGTTCCTTTCTCACTGACTGTAGAGTTCCTGCCCTGCCAAAAGAAATAGCAGCATTTCTCCCGGCCTGGACCAGCACTGCGAACCTCTGGCTTCTGTCTGTTCCCCACTGCACACACAGCAACACATACACAGTTACATGCAAGTACTGAATGCACAGGCTACAAGACATCCCCATACCATTTCTTCAATCATCAGAATTGAGAACGACTGTCTACAACGACTAGATGCTGACCTCATAACTGCTCACACCACGACTAATGTAAATCCATCCCAATCTAATTTATGTTTTGTTGATCTGCTAGTGACCAAATCGCATACTGAATAATATAAACCAATGGTTCTCAACCTTTTCAACATTAAGGCCCACCTGTCTATCACAGCATGTTGCCAAGGCCCACCCGGATCTAAACTATTTTTCTGTCTTCATGCTTTTTTATATAATAAAAGAACATTAGCACCATCTAGGGTACGGCTGAGGCGATTACTATTTTGGCAAATTCTGATTGCAATTCTTACATTTACATTTATCAGACGCTTTTATCCAAAGCGACTTCCAATTCCTAATTACAGGGGACAATCTCCCTGGAGCAACTCGGGGTTAAGGGTCTTGCTCAGGAACCCATTGGCAGTGTGCTGAAGGTAGGAGTCGAACCCAGGACCTCTTGGTCTAGAGGCAAGTATGCTAACCACTATGCCACCACCACCCCTTATTCTTGACTATTAAATGTCATCAATCTTTTTTTACATTTGTGTGTGATTTAGATTTACATCTAAATATATTTTGATATATATTTTGATATATACAATAAACAATAAACTGAAGTTTAGACTAAGTCATGTGACTCATTGTATGAAGGCTCAATTTAACACTGTCACTGTCAGCAATGAATCTCAAAAGTTGTAACTTTCCTGGAAAACTGTTTAGTGATTTATGAATGTTTTTTGTAGCATTTTGATTGGTCCATTCAGCATAAAATGTAAAGGTGTTTTTTCCTATGCATGTTAGAATGAAACAAACCTTTTTTCTCCTGTCAACGGTACTGACCTGCGACGCTCACCATGTACTTCCACTTCACCACATACGCGTCTCCCTCGTGGAACTGACCGATGCTCTGCTTAGGCAGTCGGCTGTAGTCAAACTCAAGGATGTGCCAGACATCTGCACTGACTGTGCTGATCTCCAGAGAGCGTAGACGGTCCTCAGAGCCACAGTCAATGGCCCCGTGTCCACGACCCACGTCCTGCCCTTCCAGGAGCATGCTAATGGGCGACTGCAGGACCGGCAGCATCAGAGCCACATCGTATGTGCGACAATCCGAACGAGACTCCGTACCCTGAGAGAGCTGTGTGTAACAGTGGTGTGAGTGGGGCTCCCTTTATGCTTTCAGAAATGATTACTGTGAACTCACTGTCAAACACGCTGTGAGACTAGACATTTGTTGATAGACTAAGTCATGACTTCATAAGTAAAGTACTGGCATTTGGCAAAAGTCCTTATCCAGTTACAGGGACAGTCCCCCTAGAGCAACTCAGGGTTAAGTGTCTTGCTCAAGGACACAGTACTAGAAAGTGGGGGTCTGAACCTGCAACTTTGTGGTCATCGGATGTTTTACCCACAATGCTCCTACCACCCCATAAGACAATCATACCCATTATGACCATAGTGCTTTACTTGACGATTGTACACCTGTTTGTGTTATTTGTCTGAGCAGCTACTCTGACCACTGTAACAGCTAAAATGCAATGAATCAAACAGTTGTGCCATCTTTCAAAGGCATATTAAGAAAGTATTTTTTTAAAAAGGTACAATATCCTAAACTCCCATCCTAGGAAGGCCTACCTTCTGCTCAAAGCACTGCTCATTGCCATTCTTTGGTGGTGAACTGGTGGCCTCTCTCCAGTCCAAAAACTTCTCTCTGAACAAAGATGTCTCGTTGTGTTCTGTCAACCTGCCGAATATGGCCCAGTCTGGGCGGCCCTGACCTTTCCTGAACACACACACACACACACACACAGTTTGTGAGGATGACCACTGTTGTTCTGTTTCGAAATATTATATACATACATTTTAACTAACCTGAAATTCAGTACCTAAAGGGCAATCATTGTGTTTTTAGTTTTCCACAAAAAACATTGATATCCATATAGTACCATCCCCACTTCTACAGATTTCCTATTATTCCGATTATTAAGGGTATATTATTACCCTACAGTGATGACTGAAGAGAAAGATGCGTGAATCATAACTGCTTCCAAACCTGGGTATGAGTGAGTTGCATCCTCCTGGGTCCAGTGGGTTGATGTCACAGTTGGTGTAGTCAAAAGTTCCATTCCACAAGTGCTTGGCAAGCTGAAAGGCCACCTTCCTCTGAGCAAGAGTTACTTCCTTACCATGCCACACATACACCTCACTGCCAAAATCAAGCACCAGCACCTACACAGACACAGAGATCAGCAATATACTCATTAAAACAATTTAAAAGCAAACTGTTAACCACATCTGAACTGGAGGATACAAGCTTTCCTTCACCATCAGGTACCCCTGTTCCAGAAAGTACTACAAAAACTGCTCATTTGTGGGGGGTGGCAATGTGGCAGAATAAAACAAGCTTCAAGACATTTTACTGATACATTATTTACTCTGTACTGCAGAAAAAATGTCATTAAAAGCGCTTCAGAGGCTTTTCTTGTTAATGAAACAAGTCAGTTGATCAGCAGTACTGACGATTTCCATATACAGTAAAGCACAGAACAAAAAAAATGGCATATTGCCCACTCCGAGGTTCAAATATCTCATATAAAACCAAGAGATTTTCTGTGTAGGGCTGGGCGATTAATCGAAAAATAATCGAAATCGACATTCAAAACCTATAATCGATCAAATTTTCCCAGGTCGATTATTTCGATTACTTTCCCTTTAAAAACACTACCGTGTGTGGAGTCACGTGACCCCGCTCCGTTATGTTACGTTATTCTGCCGACATGTCGAGCACGGAGAGCTCAAACACGGAGACAACGGCGCAACTTGTCAGTGAACTATGAGGGCAAAAAAATAATTAATAAATAAAACAATCGTTCATTAATCATAATCGAGTTAAAATGTTCAATTAATTGAGATTTAGATTTTAGGCCAAATCGCCCAGCCCTATTTTTCCTTTACATCCAGAGAACAAATTTACAATGTCTTTTTCCTTCAGATTTGAATGTACAATATAATAAGCACTTTAATATACTGAGGGGAAAAAACACTCATAAAACATAAATGTGCCGTAACTTTCGCACAATCTTTATTATTTTCTGTTTTATGTTTAACTCAGGAAATAACAGTAACACTCCATTATAATGTGTATAATGTGTTTGCTTTTTATTTTCCTCTTCAAAAATCAACAAAGCCCATTTTTAGCCTGTGTCTGTAATTGGATAGTTCTAAATCCGATTGGCTGAGCTAAATGCAACACATTGCAACACGATAATCTGAATTCTGTATTAAGGCATCAAGTTTAAAAAACATTGTGCAGAACAGGGAGCAATATTTCACAGTTAAGCAAACAAATTGATTGCTTGGCAGAAGGACTACCTGTGACAACTAATAAATGTATTCATTGAACACATGAAATATATCATATTGCAATTATAAAATACATTTAATGGTCAATAAATATGATTTCATACCTCTTTGGAACCCAGTAATGAGCTACGAGGTACTTTGCCCCAGGATTCATCATCAGGAAGCAGCTTGTCATCCACAAGACGGAAGACACAGTTTGTTTCCACGATTGCACTCTCAAACAGCTCGTCCTCATCTGGGGAGCCAGCCGCTGTAGTGGCGCAAACAGGAAATTGCAGTTATAAAAATGCAAATGATATGGTTTTTGGTTACTTCTAATTATGTCATGATTGTTTATTGTTTGTTGACAGATGACAATCTCTGTGCTTATTACAGCTCATTGAGAAAAAATAACATGTTGTAATATTTTACATTTATGGCATTTATCAGACGCTTTTATCCAAAGCGACTTCCATTCCCTGCCTACAGGGGACAGTCTCTCCCTGGAGCAACTT
>JBBPDE010000040.1:28724632-28735981 GCA_037974605.1 Nannopetersius ansorgii | reverse complement strand
CTCACACTCACACTCACACTCACACTCACACTCACACTCACACTCACACTCACACTCACACTCACACTCACACTCACGAGTATAATTCCCATTTCACCTGACAATGCGTGAACAAAACTTTATTTCGCAAATTGTGAAAAGATCAGCCACCTTTTCTTCTCATTTATAGAACAATATCAACACAGCCCTTTAGTACTCCATCTCTGTTTTATCAAGAGATTTGCTATGATCCATTATACTCTCATACAAGTACTCAAAAGGGACCGCCCTTTAGGGGTGTATGTGCATACTTGTCTTAGAGAAACCATGTAGGTTAGCACTAAAAATCATCTGCAGACATACATGCTGCAATTTTTGTCTATTTTTTAGGTGTAAAACGAAGAGTTCCACGTTTCCTAGGATTGTGGCAAAAGTAAAAATAGTAACCTGAGACAATGCAGCACTACACCAACAGAGGGTGCTAGTAAACAATCCAGACTGCCGAAACAACCAAACAACATTTCCAGGTTTCTCAGGTAAAAATGGGTGACTAAGCAAGTCCATGACAAATTCAGGAGCAGGGTGGGCATAAGGCTGTTCAATTTCTTGAATAAGGCCATGCTGAGAAGACGCATAAAATGCTGCTTGATGCACATTCAGGAATTACACACCAATAGGGTAACCTAAAGAACACCATGAGCCTTTTACTGTCCATGAACAGGACAAAAAGCTTATTTGAAGCCTTAAATCTCATGCACAATCACACACAGGTACCTGAAGCTAGTCATTGTGGTGCTGACTACTGTGGGGCTGGGAATTCTGGGGGTTGTAGTTTGAGTGGTGATTTGGGAGGAGGAACTAGGAGATCTTTTAAGAAGCACAAAACATGGCAGAGAATAGTGAGGTGCTGACAGCACAAAGCAGTAAAACATTAAGGGCCGGTTTCCCAGACAAGGATTAAGCCTAGTCTTGGACTACCCTTTCCTTTTCAATGGAAAATCTCTGTTCCCAGCACTACATAATCTAAGACTAGGCTTAAACCCTGTCTGGGATTCTGGCCCTAAAAGATCAGAGAAATAAAACTAAGGTTTACTGGACAGAAAAGGTTGTAAAAATAACAAAAGCAATGTGATAATTCAAGTAACGATAACCATTTTTTCAAACTGACTCATCACTCTTCTAGTATCAGAGAATCTTCACATAGCATCACATAAAATGATTATCTTTCAGCCATCAAATAAAGTCTTCACCGTCCAGGGCATTTTGCAAAAAGCGAACATCGCATGACTATACATGAAAATTCAACATGTACAACAAGAAAAGTGGAATCCTAGAGCTTCCAAAAAAGAAAAACAACAAATTCTATATTCCATTATAAACCACTTACTAAAAAGAGAACTGTTCTGGCTCGTGACCAGCAGAAACCTAACAGACCAATATTCTCATCTCTACTTGAGATGTGAGCCCAAAAGTGGTGTTAGTGAATGACCTACGTGGCAGCGATGACCACTTCTTCCGTGGTGACAGGCTGAGTTCGTGAGCGGTCCTGTGTCCGTCTGAGTCTCCTCTCCACTGCTGCATTACGTGACCGAGGTTTGGGAACACTTCCATCGGAAGTTTTCTCAAGCTCCTGAGAGACATGTCAGAAGACATACAAATAAGTAGAAAGAAGAAAGACAAAAAGCTCCTGTATGCACCGAAATGAGAAACATGTCTCTGCTTTTAACAATGACCACAGCATTACTTGTGTCTTGCATATACAAACGTTTTAAGCCACATACAGATGTTGGCTTCTCTTAACATAGTTTTGAGCATTTTTAGAGACTAAAGAACAAATATTCCAGTACCCTGAAAAGGGACCTCTTGGCTGCTACACTCATCTTTGATCGCTCGTCCATTTTCTCTTCATCCACTAGCAAGAAACAAAGGATTTTCATGTTCAGTTTTTTTCTTCTTCCATTTTTAGCTTTTAGTTCACTAATCCTGCTCATGTTAAGTCCCTCTAGAAGCATTTGGCAGCGTTGGCTTGAACAGCAGTAAGTGGACACTAAAGACTCACCTTCCGTCTTTTGTAGCTCTGTGGGACTAAGCCGAGATCTAAAGAGGAAGAACCCCCCACCCAAAAAAAAAAAAATGTTGAAATGTTGAAATGAGTACAAATTGTGATACAAAGAGCATCTCAAGTTTCAAAAGGTACATTTAACCATTAACATAAACTAACGCAAATATGTTCCCCTATTTATCACCTACTCTACAGGGCACATTCTATCACCCTGCAGATATTCAGTAACATTAATACTAATGTTACTTTCTCACTCAAACCGTGCAATATTACTCAGATGTATGTTATTGAATGTTTGTTTCATACCACCATCACATGCTGCAACTATTCATTCCACACTGTCACTTTTTCAGAATAACCTGAACTAATAGTTATGCTATTTATTTTATCTTATCTGATATTGTTATATTGTTACTTAGTAATTTGATATAATACTTGCACTACTCCACTTTTCGGTTCTTTTTCATTCGTATTGTATATCTTGATTTCTCTTGTTGCATTGAGCATGTTGACAAAAGAATTGCCCTCGGGATAAATAAAGTTCGTTCTTATCTTATATTCTAATCGGCTACAACAAAAAGAAAATGACTCTACATGAAAGCAATTACTTGAATTAATTATAATTCAATGTGGAAATATCCCTTTCATATCTTGATTTGTTTGGTAGATTGGAAGAGACCATTTTGCATTCTAATACCAGCCAGTGAGTGGTTTACCAGAATGTTTGGGGAATACTTGTCAGCACTTTTCTTTCTTAAATATTTCTCTTGCAATATGATTATTTGTTCTTATTGTTGCTAAGACAATTTTCTTTATCATCCTGTTTTACTGATCCACATGGTGGAGAGGAGAACAAGAGAAACTGCTTTTACAGTCTCCCACTGCAGAAAAGTCTTGGTAAAGCTGTTAGACTAAACCTACCTCTGGCTAAAATAGTAAGTTAACTTACTGGAACTTTATGGTAAGCAGGTCACTAAGTTAAAATAGCAAATCAAATACATTTTAACTTTACAGCTGGTACTTCTCAACGTTCTACTAACAAATGTGGTGTTCACACAATGGTATGTGGGTAAGACCAAAAGTTTACCAGTTTACATTTGCTTGTGTTTTATTATTAAGGCCCAGTGTTCCTGATTATTTTACCACAGTTCTGAAAAGAGTTTATAGAGAGTTTAAAAACTAGGGCTTTCACTGTTGTGTTACTATGAACATGTAGGGAGATACTGAAAGTAAGTTAACACAAAAAGTGTACAGGACGACCTAAAGTGATCACATACTTCCTTTTCATCCCATACCTATCAGACTCCAGTCTCTCGGCTGAGGTGATTGGCTGAGTCCGAAACCTTTCAGAGGACTTCCGGTCATCACCAGGAGAAATGTACCGCATGGGCCGGCGTGGTCCTCTCTCTCGGTCAACACCCCCTTCCACATCAGCCTCCGTAACAGCTAAGTCTACCATAGACTCCCTTGGCGCAGAAGGCAATAGACAAAGAGGGGTGAGAAAATAAAAGAGTTTAAATAACAGTATAAAATAAAAAAATAACAGTTTAAAATTTTAATGACTTCAGACATTACATGGACAAATGTCACCTCCAAACCACATTAATTACACAGCAAACAGTTTAAGAACTTAAACATAGATCCATGCAATATGACCAAAATAAGTCAATTCTTTTTAATTTCCAATCATGCAGCTGCTCAGGAACAGAACAATGCCCAAGCAACACCAACAAGCATTTAATAAAGGCCATACCATATTCACAACACGGTTTTCTAGGAACTGATTACGGTTAGTAATCATGTTTTTGGGTTTTCTCACTTTTTTAAACTTATCTATGCAGTTTGATATTACAATGTTATATAATATCACAAAACAAGAGATTAGGGTTTTATTCATACAGGTTCTCAGAAAAGGAGTGCTTATCTAGGGTCAAATTCTCCCCTAATTTACTATGCCTGTACTGACAAGAACAGATCCTAGATCTGAACTCTTAGTCTGAGAAACTTCATAAAAACCGGCCCAAAAGCTGTATTACAGAAACTTTGTCTTTAGTTTAGTGATGATCTGATAATATTTTTCTCAAATGTATAGGACAAAGCAAAACCAAATTTTATACTAGGGATACTAGGGAAAATTTTGCTATAGGCCTACAGAGAATGTTGTTTTATCTTTCAACAGTTTATAAAGCACTATTAAAATGCACTTGACTTCACTTGTTTTATGAGAGAAGATTTTTTAGCTATCTTGCTTTTAGGCTATTCATAAGTGGGGCCAAAAAATTGTTTTGGTGAAACAAAACTTAAGTTTGAAGTAAGTACTTTTGTTAATGAAAGTTAAAAATATTGTGGTGGCACCTCACCACAATATTTGCAAGTTAGTGCTAGTAAATATGTTATGCTAATTTTCAAAGTTGCCCAAAATTAACTTTAGAAACAAGAGCTTAAAACACAACAATTTTTTTATCTTTAATCTTTTGCTATAAGAAGATAATGAACATTGGAAATGTTCTTCTGCAATATCTGCTGTGCAAAATAAATACTAACATAAGTCATCGTTCTGATTAAATAGGTGAGACAAGATTTTACTAAGAATGTTTCTGTTATAGGGCCCTTGGGCCATGCAAGACAAGATTTAGGTTAATCCTTCCGACACATTAAAAGGCACACTAATTTAGATTTGCCAAGAATTTTGCACAATATACCACTCTTTATGACAATAGAAACAAAGAAGCTACAAAGTCAAATGTTGTTCCAAAATATTTATGCATATCTTCAGGCTCTTATTCTAAGAAAACCTGAATTAGTGCACCTTCAGGTTTTGCTGTTTATCAATGTTAAAAACCAAAGCCTTCAAATTCAATGCTACTCGCTCCACACTGGAAGAATTTGACTAGTATCTGTGTAAACATGGCAAACACTATGCCCGCGTACAGTTCAGGCCTGCGTCCAGAGGCAGTCTCCAAGTAGGAATGTCTGAGCTTCGCCACAGAAACTCTTGTATCCAAGGTTCCCACTTCACCATTAGTGGTGCCCATCTCCCTGGCTTGAAGCCCTATCCCAATTGGCATAGACTCTCGACTTGCTGCACGCTCGAGACTGCGGAATGCTGCGGAACGCTGAGTCACTCCAATATCTGACATGGAACGAGTCCGGATTTTTGGTTTGAGGTCACCACCATCTCTGCTTCCTCTGTGGCGTGCCTGAGGTAGTGAAGAGCCTCTTTGCAAGTACCCACCTACTTCTGACAACCTCTGATTTGAAGAGTCACTGGACTGCTGGGATGGGGGCATGGTGTCCATGGCTTCTGTTTGGTTTTGATGCAGCTGATTATCCCCATCACCTCGTTTTCCCTGATCCCCTGACTGGTCGATTCTATCTCTGCCATCCCACTTTTCCGACTGGCTGATTCTATGTACCCTGCGTCCTTTCCCGTCATCCTCCGACTGGCTTATCCTTCTGCGTCTGACTTGTCCCTCATCGGTTTCTGACTCACTGATCCTCCTTCGTCTACCAAATCCATCTGACATAGCCTTATGACCTTCACCTTCCACTTTTTCTAACTGGTTTACAGTCCTATTTTCTTTCAGATCCGTGTCATAGTATTGGCCAATTCTTTGCCCAGTCTGTACATCTTTCACATCTAACTGACTCATCCTTTTATTTGGGTCCTCTGATTCTGGATTTTTAACTTGCGTTTCTACATCTCCTATTTGGCCAACTCTTCTGCCATCCCAAAGTAAATTGTCTTGTACCATACCTGCCTTCCCATCAAACTGTGCCTCAACACGTTGCTTAACATTTAACTTGTTCATTCTGTCACCATCCCTTCCCTGTCTCTCCTCTATTCGGTCTATCTTCTTGTGAGCAGGTTCAAACATTTCTCCACTCATGTTCTTCCTGCCATCCAGCCTTCCTGACTGACTGATTCTTCCTTCATCTTGACCTGCTTTCTCCTGCAACATACTGATCCTCTTCTCTCCTCTGCCACTAGATTCTTCCTCCCTTAACTGCCTGACTCTCCTTTCATCATGCCCTTCTCTCACCTCCAAGTTACTGAGCCTTCTTCTGCCTCTGTCCACAGCCTCATCTAATTGCCTAATCTGCCCACCAACTCTTTCCTTAGTCTCTTCTAATTGGCTGATCCTTCTACTTTTCTGACTGTCCAAGGCTTCTCCAGTGCATCTCTGCATGGTGTCATCTACACTCTTCTCCCTGCGACGGATTTCAGAAGGCAGCACAGCCTTTCTACTCTTCAGCAAGCCCTCTGACTGGGCATCACCCTTAGATGCCACTCTGCCTTCCCTTTGGATAGGCTCAATATGATCAGCACCAGCTCTATGCCTGCTTTCCACACCTTCCCTACTTGGTATCAATCTATGTATGGCTTGATGGCCCTGGGGATCTAGAGGCTCATGGGATTCAAGCATTTTAGGAGGTCCAGGTGAAGAGTGAACAGTATCTCCATTCAAAGGTGCAGGCAGCTGCCTATGTCGGTAGGCCAAACCGGAGTGGGAAGCTTTTCCATATGTAGGAGGAAGATCTTCAGTGGGACTATAAGGTAGAGGTGGACCATGAGTGTAGCTGGGTACAAACTGCTGGGTCTGTCCATGACCTGGAGATGCATGCAAGGCATGCTCATATTTGGGTGGTAGTTGATTAGCAGGTTGGTGAGTGACACTACCAAATTTCATTGGTTGATGGGTGTCTCTATATTTTGGTTCAGATTGTGGTACATTCCCAGTGCCAGGCTGTGGTTGCTGAACGTCCCTGTATCCATGGTAAGACTGCTGGGGAGGTTCATATGTTTGAGAAGGTTGCTTGATGTCCATATACCTTGATGAAGGCTGTTGAGCTTGCTTATAATTGGTTTGGTGACCCATGGTGCTAGGATGTACTCCATGAGGTTCTGCATCTGATGTGTGCTGGTTCTTCTGGGGTTCACCAGAGGGTGTGCGTTGATTGCCAGTTAATTCTGTGCTCTGAGTGCGACGGTATCGCGGGCGTTCAGCACTCTGTGCTCGAGGGTGATGACGGGGTTCTGCAATAAGATTCTGCTGTTGTTCTGGAGGTTCTGCACTTCGTGTACGCAACTGGTTTGGGGGTTCAGAGTGAGGGGCCAAATATGGAGGAGTAACTGTAGGGTGACGTCTGGTCGACGATGCATCTGATCCGGAATCAGATGCCCGTCCTAAGCTGTCCTCCCTTGTACGTCTTTCTCTCACTCGTATTCTTGGTGAGGGGACAAAAGAGAAATTTAAACTTGCACGCATTTTAAAATGCAACTGTCTAGCAAATTCTTAATGGTCAATATCCTAAAATCATTGGCTGATCCAAGATTTAGATTTTGTAATGCATATTGTACCATGAGATGTGACTAAATGTTTCAAACAAAAACAATAACTAGACCAAAGAATGAAATTATATAGGCCAGAAAATACGTTTTTACTGGTTTACCAGCCATTTAGCCCAAACAAACTAACAGATAACTATGTATAGCATACAGTGCAGTCTGCTATCAACAGAACAGTTACAAATGTTCCCATAACTGTGCTCCAGAATATCAGATTTGAAACAAAGCCATGAGATTACAAAAGTCAAATTTTCAGCATTCAAACTAATGGAATGTGCAAAAATATTAAATCCAGGTTTCACTAAAATACAAAAAAAAGCATAACAAATCTATAGATTTCTAATGGTTGGATGGAACTTGAATTAACCAATATCTAGAGTTGGGCTGAATAGCATTTTACAGGCCTCTAAAAATATATGGCAACCCCAAACAAATACACAAACACTTGCACTCAAGAACTTTAACATTTTCTAATTAGTTGTAATAAGTACTTTTATTATTACAGTTCAGTAATATACCCAGTAGATGACAATGATGTCTCAGCAATCAGCTAAAGCCTAGATGCTTGGGCAACATATATTACTTTTAAAAACGCAGTTGTTTCTCGTTCAAATACAGGTTTTATGAGTCAGATAAGTATTAAGTGTGTAACAAATTAGAATGATCCTTTTTTCACCACCAGGGCTTTAGTTCATTTTTATTAGCCAAGAAAGATTTTATTCTTTGCCACGAATTTACAGCAAACAGGTTTGGGGGAGCTCTGAAGGAGCAGAAGTGTGTAAGGCGGGTGGTTGGAGAAAGATTATCTATAATCCAAAGCACACTAGATTATATGTGAAATATGGTGCCATAGATGGTTTCTCAAGTCAGTGAATGGAACTTTACCTTGCAGCTGTGCAATCACCAAAACCATACAAAGGACTAAGCTAATGTTGGTCACCGGTTTCAGGAGGTGATGTGTAGATTTGCTAAAAATGACCACAATTATGAACATTTTCAATTACCTATAGCCTGCTGAAATGGAGGGATCGTGTTTCAAAAGGACTATGATTCCCTAATGATTCAATCAAAACAGCAGCAACAGCCAAAATAAAGCAGACATTCTACACATTCAGCTCTGCAACATTGTTTCAAATCTAACATGCTGGAACGCATGAATAAAACTCTGATATACAGCTGCACTGTATCACTGTCAAGCTTGGGGTAAATTCACAGCTTTTCCTGATATGAAAATACATAAACAATGCTAAATAAAAAGTTTCTCAAGTAAGAACTGGATAACACTGCTTTCTGCATGAACAGTGAACAACATCAACCCAGAGTCAAGGAACATTTAGTTGCAAAACTCATATGTTTGTAAAAGATGTGTGAAATGATGAGATCAATGTTTTAGTATGAAAGGCTATTAGAGGGTGCTGCTTTAATATCCTCAGTACTCAAACTTCATTTACTGCATCCTCAGTGAATACAGACCTGTTTTAATATTTTGAATGGGTGAATGGGGGTGGGGGTGGGGGACGGCAGGGAGATTGGTGCTGAACATTAGTTGTTCTAGATATGGCATGTGTGTCAGTTGGAATGGAAGACACAGATCATATTAAATAAAAAGGCTATGTTAGGAAGGAAGACTACCTATGATGTACATTCATCTCTTTGAATGTATACAATATACATAGGAGAAAGGGGACAAACGCAGTTAGGAGAGTCCAAGTTAGCAGTTCCATGGTTTACATGGGGTTACACACCCGGCACTCAGGTACCTGGAGGGCCAGCTGATAACTGAGTTTGTGTCAGCGTCCAAGTCTTTCAGAAGAGACCACTCACTTTGAGAGCGAGACACCAAGCTATAGAACATCAGTCAAAATAGTGCAGCTTAGAAAGGAAGTAAATATAGCACTGTTCCCCCATCATAATATCTAAATAAAGCATTAATGTGAGGTTATTTGTGCTCATTCTTTAATTGTTTTCATGTTGGGTTAAAGGCAGCCTTCAAGGAAAACAGGGCCTTTGAGCAACAGCAGCAATCGCTTAGGCTCTTGTCTAAGAATCACACACAAATTAACTCGTGATACATGGGACTTTATTTTCGGAGTACTGACTTCAGCAGTGCAGACCTCCACCTCTAGAGTGTCACCATTACTTAGAACAACTTGGAGCAGCATATGTACAGATATATCAGCAACACTAAGCCACCTACTTTGCACTAAACATCAAAACAAATGCTTAACAAGAAGCAGAATTGTGCACCAATACAAGCTTTGCTATCTTTAAGTCCCAGTGTTTTCCATGTGGTGTCTCAATTAGCTGACTTCATATTTGTTAAGGCAATTATGGCTGTACAGGGACCGTTTGTAAGCTATTAAAAATCAAACAACAAATGTGACCTGATCTGGCAAAATGAGTCACTGTCACCCAAAATTCAAAATTTATGTTTTGGGATCATTAAAACGATGATAAAATACACTTTGAAATGATTTCTTGGTCAAAGTTGTATCTTAAACGGTTGTCAAGTTACAATCTTGCTGGCCAGCAGCAGAGCGCAGATTGGAGACGTCCACTGAGTTTAAGCTTTAGCTATTTTACATTATTTTGACAATGACCTTATACCAAACAGCAGTCGCACATCACGACACACTTCACTCTAAACAACTTCGATGATGTCGACCCAGAATACAAATGTTAAACCCGATATTTGTGAGGAGATATATTCTGAAAAAAAAAACCCTAGCATTAGGCTACACAGAACATTGCTAATCGGCCAAGGGGTGGGCGGACACAAGGCTGTGAACAGGGCTTCCTATTGGCCACTGAAAAGGTTTTGTGTACATGATTTAAGCATATTGATAGGTTTAAAAAGATCAGGGATTGACGTTTTAACACTATACTTGGACAGCTGATATCGTGACGTTTCAGAGCAGAGGCGAAAACAGCACTTATTTTGGACATTCTTTGTAAGATTTGAGAGCTACAACCCAGATTAAATAGTCATTTAGGTTAATTTTGATGAAACTTAAGATTAATTAATTGAAGACCTTTTCTTTCCTATAAGACCAAAAAGAAAAATTTATATTTTCGATGTTTTATAACAATCAGCCCGTATCTCAATAAATAGAACGCCGACTTCCGACTCATTGCAGCAGATCGGGTCACAAATATAAGTTGTCGGTTATTTTAACCCTAATTAAGGTAGCAAATACATATGGATGTGATAAACCACTAGTCTCATTGAATGGTCTACTACTACAAACACAGAGTGCACATGTGCATGGATCTTGCCATTTAAAGGATTCTGGCACAGAAACGTCTGAAAAATGATCAAATGAATAAATAAAAGCTTCACTGTGATGTAAAGTGAAGGTCTTTCTGATGCAGTGATTACAGTCCACCCCTTGCACTCCAATACTCTCCTTACTTCTTTGACACATTCCTGACTTCACAAAAATACACTCTATTCAGCATTTACCCACATACTTACAGGGGCACACTTCAGCATCACCCAGCAAAGAGCAGCTCGCCAACAAACGTTCAGAATGTACAGTTTGGGAAGAAATCTTTGTTTATGGCTAATCATCTAAGCTTAAGGGGGTAATAAAATCAAGATTAACTTAATATTTTTTCATTATTTGCTTACATCTGTATGTAGGAACTGATATCCAGCCTTTATTTTGGAATCAGGCTAAAAAGTGTGTAAATGCCACAAGACTAGGAAATATCCATCTCAGCATGGAACTCAGACGATAAGTCTACCTCCATTCCTCAAGACCACAAAGACTACCCTAATTTTACTGCCGATTCTCCTGCCTAGCCAATAAACTGTGTGGTCAGGCACTGATAGGTCAGGGGTGTTTGACTAACGTGCTGAATGCTTTATGATTTGTTATTTTAGTTTAGTTTAGTTTAGTAAATTTTTATTTCAAACAGACATGTGTGCATTCATCATAATTACATATTATCATTT
>JBBPDE010000040.1:28694599-28705380 GCA_037974605.1 Nannopetersius ansorgii | reverse complement strand
GTTTCATCTATGCCTGGAAAGCTGGCCCTTGCTAAGTGTGTACACTGATGTAGATGACAGGATGGCCAATTCACGATATGGTAACGTAATACGGACCCATTTGTACAGAGTACCAAGTATGGACTGAGGTTCTTGAGTGAATATCTGCGGCGGTGTGATACATAACCCAAACGCGAGCTCCAGTCCTCATCATATCAAGGTATACAACGACAACCCTCATCATTCACAAATTTCAGAGCAAGAACAAGGCAGACCTCAGGTGTCTCAACAGAGATATTCTTAGCTCAGCTAAATCGACCTCTTCTTCTTCTTTTGTTTATTTTCTTTTAAAGCACTAGAAAATTATATACTCTTCTTCCCACGCTATACAGCAAAATGATACTGCCAACTGGATCCAAAAGCAAAGAAATAAAGTATCATGGTAAATACAAAATATCTCTTAAAATATTTAAAATATACTTTTATTTTGTACATTATGCGGACTGGTTAACAATTTCCAATGATAACAAAAATAAATATTCGGTGAAATGCAGTTTTTTTCTCTTGCAAATACTCATGGGATGGCATGGGAAGCAACGATGGACGAGGGGAGGCGGGGTCGGGAAGGGGGTACAAGCAAACACTCATGCACACGCGCTCGCACATAATCTGAAACACTTTCTTGCTGAGCGACATTTAGACAGGTGACACTTTTACAAATGAATCTATCCTGGTTCTCACATATTCTACAGCCACTGAGCTTCATGTTGGACAATATTGCTCTAGCTATCGTACACTATCATTATATCTTATCACACCTTACCATACCATACAATATCGTGCCGTAATCTATCAAACCATTAACATTTTCTGCCTCTCTGACCACTATTAGCAAAAATGGTATGTGTTGTAATGTTATCACATTATGGTTTTTTTTTTCATGTTGTGATACTTTTCAAATCATGACCTATAGACTTTTTTTTGCCTACTTTTAAAGTCCTAAAAATCTGTACATGTTAATCTGTTTCATCGCAAACACTTGTTAGCGTTTATTGCTCTCGGGAGTTGCCGACACACCGCGTTGAATTAGGGAGTTCATAGATGTGTTCATTTCTGGACCCTGTTTTTTAAAGTCTACGTCGCCTGAAAAAAAAAATCCCCAAAGCCGTGTCGTATCAATGGCGTTTGAGATACTTGACATATGGTACAGACATTCATGAACATGTTGATATTGGACATATCAAACATTGTGTTGGTAACTCCTCACACTTTCTCCACATAGGCTTATCATTACTGGTGTGTTTTTTTAAAAAAAAAAAAAAGAAGGAAAAAAGGCCACTCCGTAGCTCTAATCGTCTTTGATTTTAGCAAAATAAGATTTTACGATATAACCTTTCATTCACAAGGTGCTTCTCAAAGTTGATTCATCAAATACTATAAATGCTCATCCTACCCAGGCCACTACTATTTAACCTATAATACACCATAATCGAACAGTACATCACGTACTGCGACTTTCTAAGTTCAGGGATGTATGTTACAGTGTGCTGAGAAGTTCTGCTATTAGGGCACTATGGGTCGAGATAAGAAAAAAAAAAAAAGAAAAGTCATGAACGTTTTTTGATCAATTAAAGGAAAGGAAAACAGTTCTTGAGCCACAGATCTTCACTTGCTACTATAGTTCCAGCTGCCCATCGAGAGATGGAGCTCGTATTTTTGGAATTAAACAGCTCAGGCAATGCTTAAAAGTACGAAAACAATTGCAAACAGTCCTGTAAAGTCTGACTGGTGGTAGAAACTAAATGCAAAACGTGTAAAAACGCTGACAGAACATTCATGTCCAGACAGACGGACCAAATTACACTGGACTACGAAAAGACCACAGGTTCCGACAATCGACAAAAGTTCCATGTCAGCAGGAGAGAAGCACTGCAGGAGGGGGAGGGGGGGCAGACGCTGCTATGGCTCACTCCCACCTTAACTAGGTTGAGGGAGGGCAGGGGAGGAGGCTTCTCCCTATGAATGGAACTGAGGAGATCTGAGAAGAAAGATTCAATTGTTGGGACGGCTTTAAAATAGACAGTGGCTTGGACACAGTGGGATGTGGGAAAGAATTTTACACAGGGGTAAAGGACAAGGTTAGGAATTTGAGGTCAGGTAAAGGTACAGTGTACAGGGTATAACTCTATTCCTGGGAAAGGCTAGTGTACCGATGCATGTTAGGCTCTTGTTTCTAAAAGGGATAAGTCAACCTAATAATGGCTAAAATGAGGTCGTGAGTTATGATGAAAGGATCGCATCAATCGGGTTCAAATATCCCTTTAAAGGGTCTGGCCCATGTGAAAATGGAATATATAACTACGTGTTGTTATATATTACACAATCAAAATAGATTATGTTGTAATATACTTGCAATATATTACATTTATATAGAGGAGATCAGGCTATAAGGAATGCCTAAAGTTTACAGACCACTGTTGAACTCTCTGAATACACCAGGTGAAGAAAGAAAAAGGGCTGGGAGAGGGAGGATACAGAAGGTAGGAATGGCTGGGACTTGCCTCCTTCTGGCAGTGGAGCAGCAACATTAAGAAATCCAGCAATGCCGGATCAGAGCGGAGGTGGGGTGGCGTTGGTAACACAATGCTCTTGTCGGAGAAGGCCATTTTATGTGTGTGTATGTGTTTCTCTGTTTGTAGTTGAATGCATGTAAGAATGTGCGTACATGACGATGGATTTGTGTGTGTGTGTGTGTGTATTTGTGAGTGAGTTCATTTACATGTTAACATGTCTGCATATGCATTATGCAATTGTTTAGTGCATGAATTGTTTCTATCAGTGTGTGTGTGTGTGTGTGTGTGTGATGTGTGTCTTTGTATTTTTGTGTGAGTGGCATATGAAAATGAAGGCATTTAACAGACAGCCAGGTCACAGTGTTGGAAGCTGGCCCTTAGTGGCAATGGATGACCCCCTGATCCCCGTGACCATCGACTTCTGGCGTTTAGCTATGACTTCTCCACCTGGGTGAGCTCCTGCGACTCTGAAACACAATAAGAAAGTCATGAAAAACCAAAAATGCATCCACAAACAATATTTTCCACAATAAACAATAAAAATATATTACTGAGTTCTGCTACATCGCTGTGAATAGACAATAAGATGTAACACACAGGCTAAAAACTAAACCTATCAAAAATCCCCAATGGAAGATTTAGGTTAAAATCACAACAGAAAGAGTGCTGCTCCCTCTAGTGGTTACCCTGCATCTTCACCCTTAATACTAAAAATGAGAATGGACCACAAATTAGTGTCACCTGGTAAAAGTGTGATAAAGCGTTTCTGCCTTGTTATAAATACTCACAAAAGTGACCTCAAAATATACTTAAAACATAAAACCCTGCCCAAAACTCCAAGTATGTCTATATTGAATTAAAAAAAAAACCAACTACCTATATCCAATTTTTTTGCATCATTTGAACAAAGGATTGTGTGAAACTCTCACGATGAAAGAACCAACGGATATGCTCCAAATTAACTAAGTATAAAATTTTTACCTGTACATATTAGAACATATTTTTCTAAAATATATGATAACTAACATTAATAAGTCATAGACATGTCCTAATTTTAGCACAAAAATGCTATCATAATTGCCTTCTTAACTGAGCAACCCCAATTTGTGCCACATTTATGTTTTTATATAAAGAGGTTTCTGACAGACTGGCAGACTGAGATTTCATAAAACTTAATAAAACCATGTTTCCCAAGCACAATTGTAGGTATCTCCCAAATTTACTAGATTTTGTAAGAAATGTACCTGTTGGGATTGGCTGGTCACCTGGTGTTTCACCAGGCCCGGTACTGTCTCTACAGGGCACACTGCTTTCTCTCTCCACCTTCTCTGCTGTGTTTGGAAGCTCCAGGGAGGAGGGAAGGGAATGATCACCATCCCTCCCCAACTCTTCGG
Source organism: Nannopetersius ansorgii (assembly GCA_037974605.1). Classification (NCBI taxonomy): domain Eukaryota; kingdom Metazoa; phylum Chordata; class Actinopteri; order Characiformes; family Alestidae; genus Nannopetersius; species Nannopetersius ansorgii. The sequence continues at coordinate 28,701,434 of JBBPDE010000040.1, read as the reverse complement.
CTCTAGACACAAAGCTCACCCCGTACAGTCCATCCCATGAGTCTGTGCTACGGAGGCTAAGGCGTCTCATTCGAGAGACAGTGTCCACCTCCCTCATACGGGCAAGTCTCTCCTCTGACCCGTGTCCAGGTGGGGCCATAAAACGATCGTGCAAGGCTTCAATTCGCTGAGAAAGTCCACGGCCCCGTCTTCCTAAACTTGAAGCCTGAATGTCTCTGACAACTGAACTCATTTCAGCACCTTGAATCTGTCCCTTATCTGGAGTGTTATGTTTGTCCCCATCTGAGTCCTTGCTAGAAGAAACAATGTTTTGATCATTACTTTCATCCTGTCTTTGCTTAAGGTTCCACTGTTTTATATCCACACCCAGCCCTTTATCACTATCATCCTGATGCTGCGCATCAGTGTCTAAATCCCAATCTGAATCATCAGCACCCTGTCTGTCAATTCCGAACCCACGCCAACCACCTAGACCCCGCTTTTCACCATTGGGTTGTTGTCTATCACCATCTAATCCCCACCTATCCCCACCTAAGTCCTGCCTCTCAGCATCAAGGGAGCGCCTCTCTCTTGGCCAACCACACCCTCCGTTCCACTCATCTCCTTCCCAGCCACCCCTTTCACAATCCAACCCTAAGGATAACCTACGATTTGGATAAGCTAACACAGACAGGGGTAAGTGATCAGGAGGAAACTCTGGCAGTAACCCTGGATCAACACCTGTATGCGTCCACATGGCAGCCTTGTTCGGTCTTAAAGTCCCACCGGGTTCTATCTTGGACTCGCAGGTTTCCTCACTCTCAAGAGTTTGCTCTTGTACCTCAGTGCCTTTAGGCACATAGTCTTCTTGTTCACTCTTTTTTGAACCAATCTCTCTCGTTTCCTCTGTCTTATCACCATCTGTCATTGTTTCAATAGGTAACTGACTTTCAGGCTCTTGTGTTGGTTCAACCTCTTGTTTCACTATTTGTGTATCTCTTTCATCACAAGTAAGGTTGTCATCTTTCACTGTAATGCTTACTAGACTTTCTTCCAACTCACTGGCAGGAGTACCCTCTGCCCATTCAATCTTGCTCATTTCATCGAAGTCCTCAGCTGACCCATGTTTGGACCCTTCCCCTGTTATAAGGGTAGCAATATGCTTCTCAGCTAATGACAGCTGCATTTGCCAGTCAGCTGGTACTTCAGGGTTTGTTTCTAAACCTGCTTTGTCTCCTGTTGATTTGCTACTACCTAGCAAAGCCCTGTTACCAAGGAATTTGCTACCTTGACTTGTTACTCTCCTAAAGCCTGAGCTTCTCTCTTCCCTGAATAAAGAGATTGGCTCCTGTCTCGCCTGTTTTTCATTTTCTAATGCTAAAGAACAGCAAGGCTGCTCTGAATCTGCAGGTCCACCAGGTATGGCCACATGCTGTGGGGTGTCAATGCCCATGGCACTGCCTGGTTTGGATTTTACTGAAGCCCCTCGGCTGATGGCTCCAGATTCACGGGCCATTTGGAGTGTCTGACAGATGTGCTCATAATCTGGGGGGCTGGTTAGTGTGGAGGCATCCTGCATGGGCTGCCTATCTGCCCATGGGACCTCAGCTCCCATGGATGAAGTGGAGGAAGTTAGTGCAGCCAAGCTGTCATCTTTGACTGGAGCTTCCTTAGGATTCAGGAGATCCAGCTTTACTGATCTACAGGCTTTGCGGTGAGTTATCTGGGACATTACTGTTTTATAATCTCTGAAACCTGCCTCTGCTGCAGGAGGTGCAGGACAAATCTCCTCCCTTAGCTGTTTGCTGAAACTAACACTCTTCCCAGTTGACGGTCGGGAAAAGGCACTCTTAACCTCCCTGTATTCCGGGTCAGTCCCTGGGACCAGGCTGGGCCGAAGTGTAGTCGCAGGCAACCCTAGGGGATCAGTGGACAGTCTGGCTTTGATGCGGTCAGGGATTTGCATGGAGGAACGGTTGGGGAGGTTATTGCTGGCAGTGCTGAGCTCCAGGATATCTTTGTAGGCCTCATTAAGATCTTCAATGCACTGGTCCACAGTAGGACGCTTACTTGCTTGCTCTTGCAGTTCCTTATTAATAGACTCTAGCTCCTCAACGGCATCCCAGGACCTTCGGCTCACTGGCTTCAGCAGGAATTGACCAAAGTTCTCTGGGTTAGGGCCAGCAGATGACTTTGCATCTTCAGCTGGATCCGAAGGAGGAGATTTAGGCGGGGGCTGTGTTGGGGGTGGTGGTGGTGGCTGGGATGGTGGTTGGGTTGGAGGTGGAGGTGGAGGGTGTGGCGGAGGGTGTAGCGGAGGTCTGTGTGAACCTGTGCTCTTGAAGGTACCAGTCCTTGAAAAGGCGCTGTTGCTGGATGGTTTCAGGCTTTTCTGACCTTTCATGGGATACCCATAGGGAGTACTCGGGTCTGAAGCTCCAGGGGCACTCGAAGCCCCTGTGGTCCCTGTAGCTCCTGAAATCCCTGTAGCTCCTGGAACTGCTGGAACTGCTGGAACTCCTGGAGCTCCTTGGGCTCCAGTGCCCCCTGTAGATCCTGTAGTTCCTGCAGTACCTGTAGCACCCGAAACTCCTGATCCACTTTCTGCAGAGGCCTCTGCTTCTGGGACAGCAGGCAATGTTTGTGCTTCGATTTTATCAGGACCCGGATGTTGAGCACTCTTCGCAAGTTCGGGGCTGGTTTGCGTTTCCTGGTCACGATACTGGTCCCCAGGCCAAGCCCCAGAATAACGTCTCAGCTCATCATGGGGGTTTGGCTTAATGATCCTAGTGCGAGAGTTCCTTCTGCGATGAGCTCTTCTCGTGATTATGCTACTGGATGCGCTGCCAAGTGTGAGCGCTTGTAGTTCCAAGTCAGTGGAGGTGGTGGATGTGCTTTTGAGGCTTTGGTTTGGCAGGGAGCCAAGGGTGTTGCTGTTCTCACTGGAAGAGCTTGGTGGTGGAGGAGGAGGAATTGGGGGAGATTCTGGTTCTTTCTCTTCATTGTTGTTTTGATCTCTGGACTTTCCACTAGATTGTGAAAGGGGGACAGACACCAAGCAAAAAATAGTCTCACTTAATTTCTTTTTCACACTCTTTTTCTCAGGCTCTTGGGTTGGCTCTGTCTTTGCTGTGGAAACACTCTCTGAAGAACCCTTGTCCATGGATTTGTCTGCTTTTGCCTGTTTGTCAGTGATTCTTTCTGTTTTCAACTGTTCTACAGTAAGATCTGCTTTTGTCTGTTTATCTGACTTAATCAGCTTTTCAACTAATTTATCCGCTTTACTCTGTTTATCTGCCATTTTGTCTGATTTTAGTTTTTCTGGAATTCTTTCTACTTTCACTTGCTTGTCTGGCAGTCTGTCTGCTTTACTTGTTTTGTCTAAAATTCTGTCAGATTTGAGTGTCTTTTCTGGAATCCTTTCTATTTTAACATCAATTTTAATTAGTTTTTCAGAGTGTCTATCAGCTCTGACCTGTTCTGAAACTCTATCTATTTTTGTCTGCTCTGGTATTCTGTCTGTTTTGATTTGTTTGTCTGTAAATCTGTCTGGCTTAATTTCTGTAATTCTTTCAACTTTTACCTGTTCTGCAACTCTGTCTGGTTTCACTTGGTCTGTGATTTTGTCTGCTTTGCCCTGTTCTGCAGCTCTGTCCACTTTCACCTGGTCCATTACCCTCTCTACTTTCACTTGAGTTTGGTCTGGAATTCTTTCTACCCTAACCTGCTGGTCTGCACCTCTGTCAACTTTGATGACTGGTTGTGAGGCCCTGGTCGGAAACGTTGTTGGGTACTTGGAAAAGCTCTGGTCTGGTGCTACACTTTCACTGCCTTTGTTCAACCCCCTGTGCCATCGACTAGCATTCTCATGTTCACTAAGAGCTGGTTTGTGAGTCTCCGCGCTTGGCCCCTGGGTAGTGAGGAAGGCACTATCATGTGTGGATTGTCCTAAAGCTGCAGCGCAGGGAAGCTCTTTGTTGACGTGACGGATCTTGTCTGCGTCTGTGAGTGAGTTTCCACCGGGCCCCCCTGAGATGTGCCTGATGCGTGTATCATCAAATGGGACATACTGCACATGCCCTGGCCGATTTGGTACAACAGGTCCTGGATGCACTGGCCTTCTGGGGACTACTGCCATACTCCTGTCTTCCCGGCGTTCTGACCATGACATTCCTGCTGTTCTGGAAAACCACTCACCCATCTCAGCACTTACAGGTTCTCGTTTCCATCGGACAAGGGCAGAATCGGCACGGAAAATCTGCCCACCTCTGGGAAGCGGAAATCTCCTGTAAGAGGGGGGTGGGATGTATCCAGGGGGCTCCATACCAGTCAATTCCTGATAAAGCAGATCTGCCCTATATGCCTCTGGTCTCAGCAGCTCTGCACTCTGTGAGTAACAGATGGACCTGTCTCTGAGTAGTTCTGCGCTCTGAGAATAACAAAGTGATCTGTCCCTTAACAGGTCGGCACTGTGAGAGTGGGTTATAAAGCGGTCTCTTAACAGGTCTGCGCTTTGTGAGTGACTGATAAATCGATCTCGTAGTGGTTCGGCACTTTGAGAGTGGCTCACTATGCGATCTCTTAGAGGCTCTGCGCTTTGCGAAAAACAAATGGACCGGTCTCTTAAGGGTTCTGCACTCTGAGAATAACATCCCGACCTGTCTCTTAATGGTTCAAAACTCTGAGAATAGCAAATCGACCGGTCTCTGGGTTTGGACACTGGTTCAGAGGAGAGTGTTTCCCAGCTCCCCCTGTTCTGCTGGTGAGTCTCATAAGATGGGGGCTTTACAGGGCGACTGAACCGAGGCTTTGGCACAAGGGCTACAGGACCTGGACCATGAGTCTGACTACTCCACCGCTCTCCTATTGGCCATTCACTATGATAACGACCATATGGCACAGAGCTGTTGTTTCTCTGAGTAGGGACCTGGCTTGAGGCACCTGTTTGAGGACGTTCTCTGTACTGTGGATCTTCTGGAGAAAGAACACGGGGCAGAGACTGTGACTTCATCCTGACCGTGGCAGGCACACTACTCTCAGCAGGCCGCAGCCGGTGCTGCTGTTCCTGAGACCAGCGTTCAGCTTCCCCGTCGGACAACTGCCGACCCAGACCCACTGCAGGCCGCCACTCTTCTGTGCCTAGACTCTGGCACTTCCTCTCCCCACTCACCCGCAGAGTCTCTGGGCCTGAGTCCATATGCTCTCGTATCCATGACCCTTCCTCCCATCGTGTCAAAGGCCTTTCTGTCCTCAGTTCCTCAGCAGCCAGCACTGGGCCTCTCCATAGCCCACCAGACACACGTAGTTCCCTAGGGTCACCATAATCCAATAGGGCACTGAAGTCCTGCCCTCTTCTTCTCCAGTAAGCAAGATCTCGTTCTTCTGTATGTTCAGAAAAAGTCAGGCTGGGGGCATCATAAAACCTGTGTACACAAATAGCTTCAATGATTTTTGGGCTTTCATAGTCCTGTCAAATTTTAGCAAACCTTCTATTTAAGAGGTTCCCAAACCCGGCCCCGGAGTGCTCCTGTCTTGGAAATATGTTTTCATAGACATTGAGTCAATTAAAGAGTACCTAACTATTGCTCAAATAAAAAAATATCGAAATAATGCAGACATAATGCAGACAGGAGTACTTCAATACTAGGAATGGGAATCACTTTCCTATATTTAGGAGGTAAAGATCCACATTACATTAAAGTTAGTTATACCAGCGTTTCTCAAACTTATTTGTCCTGGAGACCAGACATGTCCGGCTTTGGGGCTACAGGGCCCACCATAAACAACTGCTACCACAATGGCTCCCCTTCTGCCATCCCATAGTTTTATTATTATTATTATTATTATTATTATTATTATTATTATTATTATTAATTTTACTTTTTGTGTTTTATGTTTTTGGGGGATTTTTTCTTAATACTTTGCCAAATAGTGCTGAATGTGCAAACTGATTTTCAAAATAAATCACATTACAGGTCTAGTAACCCACAGAGAAGAAAAAAAGGCACCCTGACAAAGCCTCTCAGAGGGTGTTTTTGAGATGAGCCTGTTTTTTTGTACTTTGTTTTCGTAGCTGTCAAGTGCGAAAAAGCAGTCTCGCACAGGTACGTGGAATGGAAAGGTGAGATTGTTTTAACTGCCATCTCACTCAGCTGGAGATGTTCCTCACAGCATGACGGCCAGAACTCGGACAGAGACAGCCCGCCAAATCTCGATTGTAACCCAGCATCACAGGAGAGCTCCAAAAGTTTATCCTGGACCACAGGTGGCAGATCAATCCTCTCTGGGTTGACAAACTGGTCTCGTCCCCATTGACATATATGTGTCTATGGCGGGAATGCTGAACATTCTAGAATACTGAAACAAGGGACGGGCCACGAAGTAAAGGAGGTGGGGAGGGGCACGTAGTGACAGAAGTGCTGAGATCAGACCTGATAGGACTGAATTTTGATTGGTGAAGGAGCAAGGCAGGTAACCATAGACTGACAACGGTCCATAGTTTGAGAAATGCTGACCTATAGAATACAAGGTCAGTTCTATAGGACCTGGGTATCACACATATTACATTAAATTCTAAACTTTACATTACATTTATTGGGATCCGTATAATCATACACACAACTTAAATTAGAATTGCATCAACCATCATATAATAAACAATAGGGCTTGGCGATTTGGCCTAAAATCAAAATCTTTCCATTGCGATTAATGAACGATTATTTTATTTATTTAATTATTTTTTTTGCCCTCATAGTTCACTGACAAGTTGCTTAGCTGTCTCAGTGTATAAGCTCTCCATGCTTGACATGTCGGCAGAATAACGTAACATAACGGAGCAGGGTCACGTGACTCCACA
>JBBPDE010000040.1:28681251-28692083 GCA_037974605.1 Nannopetersius ansorgii | reverse complement strand
AACGGAGCAGGGTCACGTGACTCCACATGCGGTAGTGTTTTTAAAGGGAAAGTAATCGAAATAATCGACCTGGAAAAATTTGATAGATTATAGGTTCTGAATGTCAATTTCGATTACTTTTGACTAATCGCCCAGCCCTAATAAACAATGTAATCAAGAACGTGTGCACAACAATGATCTATAACAAGAGACTGGCAAATAACTCAAATCAATCTGACTCACACTTCAATGCACTTCTCATGATTTTGACAGTCCCAAAAACAAATGCTAAAGTAATACAAACTATGCAAGTCTCTGAAATACCAAAGTAGAATCAGACATTCAAGATCAGATTAGATGTAGGTGCCTGTTAAATTCATAAAGTAATATGTAGATGTTAAAAGGTAAAATGAGCCGGTTACCATGGGTCACAAGTATGTGTTTTCTCCTTGTTGATCATTTTTCTGGTGTCCAGAAATGACAGCACCTGACGTCAGTGCAGGATCTAAATCCAACATTTTTAACACCCACTTTGGACCAAAATTGCATTGTATTAAAGAATCCTGCGATCCACTATTAGACCAAATGCCAAAATGGTATTTTTCTGACTTCAGTTGTTGCAAATCCTGTCCCATTTCTTTTGGAATGTATATCAAACCAATGTTCCTGAATTCGTTTAGAAGCTGTTCTATTTAAATATTACTGAATTGCTTAATAAGGGCAACCTTGCTATTGTGGATACTAAACATGACACACAGGTAGACATATTTTATTGTGGTTATTACTAATAATAAATTAAACGGTTTCTTTAACATTGGGGTGTTTCATCATATTGGATTTTGGAGTCAATAAGTCAGAAAGGGACCATAGGTTACACTCATTTTATCACATTTAACGATCTAAACAACACCAATTAACCAACACTTTAGTAAAAATCCTCTTGTGGCTTGTTATACACAGCAGGCTTGCCAAATGTATGGCCATTATAGACACAAGGTATTAAACAGTGTGAACACTCTGTTCTTCAGTGCTCACAAGACAAAATACTCACTAAATATATAACTTGCAAGTGAACAAAAATGCATTTGTTGTCATTTTATGTTAGTCACCTGGTTAGCAGAAGACTGGGTGTTGCTACAGCGTGCTTAACCATATCTGCTGAAAATGTCTTAAGATAAGATTTGACCAAATTGAGTCCAAAATGAGAATCATAATTCATGTTACAGCAGTTGACTTAGTGGTTCGGGAGTTTGCCCTGCGTTCAGAAGGTTGTAGGTTCGAATACCCGGACTGCTAGTGACACCACTGAAGTACCCTTCAAGGTACTGTCCCCACACACTGCTGCCCGAGCCACCCTTGTTGGTGCCAGCCCACTGCTGTGAACAGGTTAAATGCAGAGAAAGAATTTCACACTGTGTGCTGTGGTCTATTCTCACATGACTATAAGGGGCCACTTTACTTTACTCTACAAAAGCATATCATCGCTGTCGGGTGGAAACCTCGTAACTCCACTTTTGGTCTTTGTTGTTTTTTTTTCATAAATCGATACTATTGGTCAGTCTCCACGTGGTTCTGTAAAACTGAGAAATTATTAACCAATGAAACATTTTTAAAATAGCTAAGGATTACATCTCTTTTCTCCATTGTACACTACAGCTGTCGCCAAACCCTAGTAACTCCACCCCCTTGTAACTCCCACCCCCTTGTCATCCAGCGGAGCTGTGCAGCAGAAGCCGTAACAGAGCAAAAAGCTACAACATCATTATTTAGCCTGAGTTTATGTACAATCTCATACCTGTACACTACTTGTGATGTGTATTCTAAAGTGAATTTAATATTTAATATTTTATTTACTATATTTATAACAAAATATATTTATTGTTGTATTCAGTTAAGACTAGCTGCTGTTTTTTACTCCTTTCATGAAGATGGCACTATTGAGCCAGTTAGTAGCTAGAAGAAGATGCTGTATAGTGATGCTGTATTTCAGAATTATCTCCTTGGAATTAAAGTATAGCAACAACACAACTGAATACGTTTTTAAAGAGAAGTATTTTGACTTAATTGTTCCTGAGATGTTGATGCAGAGGAGGAGTCCAAGTAAACGGTGAGTCTGCAGGTTAAACATTTCACCATCAGGCTGCTGTTATGTTTGTCAGTTCACTGGTCCATGTTTTGAGTGAACAAAGGCTAATCAACAATGTTAGACAAGCTGTAGGCTGTAATAAAGTGCTGTAGTCTGTTAATTGATCTCGATACATGTACAGTAATGTACAGGGGCTCTGTCTAGACGCACCGCGACCGTTAAAATCAATAATGGCCATATTTGCCTGTCAAAATGTTACACACAGTTATATAATCATATCTTAAGATGTTATACTAATTTTGATGACACAGCATTCATTTATTTAGAATATAAATTTTTTTTTTTTAAATAGTTTCCTGAAAAATAGCCATTTTGGACATATGAGGTTTCCGTCAGACAGCGACGATATCCTGCCTTAATATAGGAATTGTATCCTCTTTTCCAAAATCTTGTCTCAGGTTAGGACATCCTAATCTATGTCTATGACATCCTAAAAATGTCAAAGTTACAGTAAGTGATACTTTTTTTGTATCTATGTACTTATATTAGGCATTATATGCTTATTAGATGGTAGGTTAACACACTGTCGTAAATCAGAATGTACTGATTATTGGAATTTACTTTAATCGTAGTCAAACATATGCATACAGCTTTACATGTCATTTTCTCAGGAAATCACTAAACACGCCTAAGCATGGGGTGTAAATCATGTACACATTTAAATTAAATAGTCATTTCAACAATTTTATTTTCTAAAATGAGTCACTGATCTAAAATATAAAGGCAGGTATATTGTATTATGTCACCATCCACGTTTTAGGCTGTTTAGTTGACAGGATAAGCCTGTTCGGTTTATTACATGTTTTTTGCAACACTGAGAGGTTTTGTTCAAAAACCATTAACGGAATTGAGCTTTAAACAAAAACTGATATGAAGTAATAAGGCAAGGTTACACCTGTGCATATGTTTGCCTGTGCATCTGTCCGGTGATGAAGTGGCTCCACCTTTTGCCCTATGACTGCTGGGAAGTGTGGTTCAGATAATGGATAGATGAATATTTGCATGTTGCAGTGATATTCCTAAAGTGGGGTAAAAATCAACATAAAGGCCAGCATCAACTGGCTTATGGCTTTAAATACTGAAAAAAATATAATACATTAAAATACACCAACTATCAACATGTAATCGAATGTGTTAAAAATAATGACAATAATATATTACATATAATACTATTTTTTCCTCCCAGCAGTATAAAATTACGCATTAATAAATATAAATATAGATAAAGATAAATATCCTTTATCTTTAAATAAAGATAAATATCCTCTGTGTGTTCACCTGCTGCTTCAAAAATGGTTCAGCCAATCAGATCGGCAGGAACTAGCCGCTATGAATTTAGAATTTAGAATTGCAGCCACTTTTTTACACATCATACCTTTGCTCCATCCACTGGCCCCTTAGACCCACAGGTCGCTTACCCTCGTTCTTGCAGGGAAGACCTTAAAATTTGGTGGTATGCAAATGGGCCCCTTCTAGTCATCACAATTACATACAATACATGACCCCACTCACCCACTGTCAGTAGCGAGTGAGTCTCCCAGAGGCTGCAGGTCACCAAGGAACGCAACAGGAACTTCCAGCCTCCTCTGGATACGCTCATGTCCTTCGTTTATGTTATTGTTGTTCTCAGGGAATGCTTTAACAGTCTGAGCTGGTCTGTATGGCCCCGTCCCCGTCCCCGTCCCCGGCCCCGTCCCCATTTCCGTCCGGCCGTCTGCTCCACCCTCTGCTGTCCCGAAACCATTCAAGGTCCCGCCGCCGCCCCCGCCACTCCCACCGCCCCCGCCAGCGGGCCGGTTCTCCACGTTGTCACGCCGACACTCGTTGTTGCGATTGTCGTAAGGCGCAGATGAGGAGGAGGATGCGGGGCCGCTCCGGGGCAGTTTGTATCCATGAGAGATCAGCAGGTCCTCCACACTGTACATCGTGCGTTCTTGTGTCTGCGTGTGTATGAAGGCGTACCTGAAGAGGTGTTGGGGGAGTGCGTGTCTGATGCGTTAGTGTGTATATAAGAGTGTGTGTGTGTGTGTGTGTCGTTGTGTGTGTGTGGCCTAAGAGCAGTGCTGGTGAAGGCGGGAACACAGGTGCTCAGCAGAGGCCATCACTGCAGACAGACAGAAACAGAGAAAAATTTACTTGTTGAGCACTGTCACTGCATTTGTAGTGAAGAAGTAGTTAAGAATCAAATGAAATACAGTGATAAGATAAAACACTGAAAAAGATGCAGCCACACCCTGTTTGTCATGTGACCCTTGTGTTATTATACTAAGAAGTGGGGCTTTTTTTTGGCTCATTAACGTTAAATAAGAGGTTATTTCTGTTATGGAAAGCACCTTTTTAAATGCATGTAGATTGAATACATATCATGAATGTGATTCCAAGTGCAGAAGCAATTTGACCAAGCATTGAATTTATTGAGTGAATGCTTAACAGTATGATATCAATTCATGTGCAAAATTTCATTCGTAAATCTTAGCAAAGACCTATATTTAAAATTTTACCTGATCATTATTTGTCACATAAATCACTGCAAATAATGATTTATCTTTTGCTTTTTGGTAAACTACTCAGGATTTTTTGTTGTTTTCATAGGACACATTATGTGTCTCAATAATAATTATTAAATAAAAAATAAAAGAGCATAAAAATTACTGGTGGCCCACTTAAATGTTTGATACTAACCCCAAGACAGTGTCATATCTAGGACCATGAATTTAAAAATATCACACAGGAATGTTCCCAAGGCTGATCGACCAAGCAGAATAACATCATAATAATATTATAACAATATTAACATATACGTGTCTATTCACACATTTAGAGTGCTCCTGAAAATGTGCTACAAACGTACAACAAGCCTCTGGTCTCTATTAATTGTCCAGTGATGTCACAGAGCTGAGGTTTATTAGTAAACAAGCCCATAACGCCTATGGCATGAGTGATGATGTCAGCCATGCTTTCCACAAAAGCCCCTGTAGGAGCATGAACAATGGCCTATATTTATCACAGTTCTCAGAGTAAAAATGCTGACCTGGGATCAGTTTATGCCTGGTCCTAACGGCTGTGTCCCAAACTGCATATTATCACACTAAATAGCCTGTAAAAACTGGTACACGACTATTAGAAATGCATGTAATGTAATGTATGTAAATGATAGAAGTTTGTGGTCTTGGATGCAGCTTACGGAGTGACGGACTGACGAGATGGATATGGATCTGGGCTGTCGTTGTTTTTGGAAAGCTCTCCTTTACAGAAACAGGCCTGTACCACCTTAACGAAGAGCTAGAAATGGTTTAAGCGCTGACATAGTTTGGGTGACTAGCCTCACAGCTCCAAACTGAAGAAGCACAATCTGGACCACACCCATGTTAAACTGACAAATGGTAGTATGTTTATCTATCCATCTAATCCATATGAATCTAAATGGTAAATTAGATTTTTGGGGCCCAAGTATAAATTTTAAGAGCATCAAGCAAGTTTGCCTAAATCTGAGCAGGCACTGAAACGGACGGAACAAAGCCTGTCACTGATAAACCACATGCCACTTTGTAATATGCTGAACGTTAAGGAGGACCAAGGAGTAAAAATGTCATCTTATGGCCAGCAGAAAATTGTAAAATGCTGAAAAAGCAAAAATGTACACAGAAAAAAAACCCGCCCATGCCGCCACCAATTTGAGTCGTCTTTGGGAGCTACTGAACGTCGGGCGCCAGTTCCAGAGCTGCATTGCCTGCTGCTGCTGGGTTAAACTGCAGGAGTTTGCTGGAGCTGAGTTGCCATGGTTACTCCCAATAACACACCACCACCCTAATCCCATGTTTGTTCAAGCTGTAACCTTTGAGCCTGACAAAGACCTTAAGATGACCTTGAACTCGGCCGAGACGGTGTTAATGACAATGACCTTGCCTGACGCCCTGCAAACAATTTGCATTTGAATGCGTGTTTACATACGTCCTTTTTTTTACATGCGTCTCGCCCAACACACGCCTTTATTTTCCACAGCTCTGTTCCTGGATGATTTGATGACTGCTATGCAGTGAGGCTGAAATTGCAGAGTAGGGTGAAATACCGGAAGCTACGCTGGGGGCTTCAGCTGGGACTTACATTAACTAAGCAGGAACCAGCATAATGTCTCTGCACATTGCAGTCCTCTTACACACACGCACGCAAGCATTCGCACACGACCTCTGTTTGACCTCTGCGCGTACTCTCCTCCTGTTTGTGCATGTGTGTGTGATTTCTTCCCAAAGCCAGATGTTCATATCGCAAAAGAGCATGCGTTCTGTAGTCCAGAATACTGCAGCCTGGCCAGTCCCTGGACCAAACCTGAAATCCAAATGTATTGTTTGATACAAAGAGTCTCTTCTGTCACCTTTTGAAAACTTTAATTGAATAGACGTTGATAATTAATGAGGAAAAAGAAGCAAAACACAGCTACAGGAATACAAAAATATGATAGAAGCCTCAGCAAAAACGGATTCAGATCCACTTAATCTTGCCTGGCTGAATGCAAAATGACTCACAATTCTTTGTATATAGTGGGCCAGACCATATACTCCCAGAATAAAAGGCATTTAAGTGTCCCTTTCAGTGTATGGACACTTTCTGTGGGGTGAAAGTGTTAATAAGCCCTGACTCTCTTTTAAAAGAAAAGGGCAGGTTTATTTTGGCACATTCCACACCATTTTACTTGCTGACTACAAACTGATCTTTCTGGACTGCTGTGAAACAACAGTAAGACCTATATTTGATAAGAAAACAACATATTGCTATAGGCTGATTTACCTCTAGCCCAAGCTGTAGAGTCCAAGCTGTGTCAGATGCCTCATAATGTATTCCATATAGTGACATGGCTCCTAGATTTGTTCTCTATTTGGGGTATTTACAAAGCTGACAACATCCAGCTCTCCCTCTCCACAGTCTGCAGTCAGCACTAGTAAGGGCGGGTCTGATTGGCTGATGAAAGATATTGCAAAGTACTGCATATACACACAACTATGAACATTTAAAATTAGTTAACACTGAATATTTTATGTGAAACATGAAACTTAAACTGCTCGTAAAAAAACTGCTTTTTTTCAGGATGTAGTTGAAATATAGTGCGCTTGCTGCTGTGAAATGCTATTAGTTTGGTATTACTGTTAGCTGATAATACAAATCAATATTAGAGTCAACATGTCCGGCGTGTAGGCGCATTTCGATATATCTAAGAAATACACGCAGAAGCTGTTTATAAAGCGTGCAATGCTGAAATTTCTAGAGGCTGTGCATGCACAAAGACTTTCTCAAAGTCGGGATTAATTTATCAAATAAAATCAAAACATCCCGATCACCAGAAGAGGCGAGACCCTTCCAGCACACCCACTCCGTCTGTGGCAGTTAATATATGCTCTAAGCCAGTCTTTGTTTTAACACACTACTTTGTTTTAGGCCTACAGAGAATGTTGTTTTATCTTTCTACAGTTTTTAAAGCACTGAATGCACTGTGTTCATGCACTTTGTTCAGAACATTAAAATACACTTGAAATCACTTGTTATATCAGAGAAGATTGTATAATATTTCAGCTATCTTGCTTTTAGGGTATTCATACTTTATTTCAAATTTTATTTTATATTGTGCATTGTTTAATGCTTTTCATAGTTTTGTAACAGATTTAATCTTTCAACCATGAATATTAAGTTATGCAATTGCAGTGTTTTTGAGTACACACAGTCCCAGCCATAACGGCAATATTACAAAAAATCGCTATTTCTTTCAGTGTTTCGGTTTTCAGCCAAGTGTTTCCTCATTTTCGTTTTTTGGCCAAAAAAAATTATATTTTCAGTGCATCCCTATCTAATATGTCTAATATGTCCCTTATTACATATCACTGATAATACGTCCCTATTAAAACATCCTGATAATATGCATCTAATAAGAGAATGAAGTGTCCCTTTAAATGTACAACCTCAAAACTTTTAGATTTTAATATTCCTAATATTAATACTAATACAATAATATTCTTTGCCCCTTGTGGGACAGAAGTCACTTTTTTTGGGGGGGGGGGCAATGAATAATCAAACTAATCTAAAAGTTGTCCAGATAAATGAGGAGCGAGTGTTGTAAACAACTAGGACTAAAGAAAAGTCTGTGAGTACAACAAAGCAAAAATATATTCATATCCTACACTTTAATCGCACTGTACTTTTTGTTCCCTTATGCACATTTAACCAGTGATAAATCAGTTTTATATGACCATCTTTCAATGTTGTTTTGCCACTGTGCATTAAATACCAACATATGCAAATGACTTCTCCTCTGATTGGCTGCCTTATTGTGCTTCACTCAAAAAACAGTCTGAAAACTTCTGCATAAATGGGCGGAGCTAATTTGCAGTAAGCCGAACATGCAGGCATTACTTGTTTTTTGTGACATCACAAAAACAGTGAATTCAAAATAGTTCGCTTCATTTGAATATTAGGACTGCATTTAAGGACTAGACAGTGCATTTAAAACTTGAACAGACTACGCCAAACTCTTTTCAGGGACGGCAGGGACATTTTGGTTTTCCATGATACAGGCCCTTTAAATACAAACACACACCTTATTTTATGAAGTAGCACACTGAACCATATGTGACACTCTCAGAAGCAGCAAGTTTAATAAAACCAATACGTCATGTGTTTAATACAGCATCCAATTAAACAAAATCTCAACCTATTTCAGGATTTAAATACACTAATATGACCTTTATTGGCTGAAGTTGCCAAAAGTGTCCCACTTTACCAGAACTGACTTAACGAATCATCATGTGACGTTAATGATAAATATAATAGATACCCTTTACATTTCAGCTTTAAATGTAAAAAGACCAATGCCAGCACACCAGGCCTGCCTTAATTCAAATGATTGGCTCTGATTGGATACACAGTGAGGGGCTACAGCAGCAGACTGACGAACCCCCCCCCATCCCAGCCCGGCTGTCTGTGGTGTTCCCTGCTTAATGTTAACAGTCAGAGTGGAGAGACAGGCACAGTCCAAGTGTGATATGACCATGACAGCCGCTGTCAATGATATCACATCTGTGTTGCTAGGTAGAAAAAGGGGGTGTTGCTGCCTCATCTTGATGGAATATGAGAGTGCAGTAGCATCACTGCTGAAACAAACCTCATGTTTTCAACTGAGCGGGCACAGTCCGGAGCCCCCCCCCCCTTTCTGAGCGAGCACCCCCCACCCCCCCACCCCCAAGCGACTTTGGTCACACAAGCCCTTAATCACTGACTATTGTGCTGATGCATGACAAGCTGCTCGAGGGCTCTCCTCCATGTGGGACGTGCCGCGTTAGTTTGTATTCCTGTCTCTCCTCTAAAAAAAGAAAAAAAACTTCATTCAACACAACTTGGAAGGTGTGGTAGTGAGCCCACGTCACACTGATGCTGAAGTTTCCATGTATTTACCTAAAACACCCCCTTCGGTGGTCACATCCCGGCCCCCCGACAAGCAGCCCAATGATGTTTTAGCTTCCGTATGCAAAACTACATATGGCCAGCTGGCAACATGGCAACAGCTGCCCAGGCATTCATTTTAACACACACACACACACACACACACACACACAAACCTCTACAGAGAAGGCCCTAGTGCAGAGTGCAGCCAGGTAGCTCCTTGTCAGCAGGAGCAGGTGAGCCAATGCAAAGGGGGGGGGGGCGCACACACACACATATACACACACAATCCCCCCCCCCACACACACACACACACTTCTGCGCACCCTCCCACACACACACTACTCACTCACACAACCCCCCCCCCTCCCACACACACTCCGCTGCGCACCCCCGCACACACACACTGCTGCCCACTTAGCCAGAGATCCACACAGAGGGATCTCAAACCAGATCTTGACCTCAGAATCGAAAACTGTACTGAACCTGTAAACTCTAGTATCTGATGTAGGAGATCATAAAGTCTCTCAAACCCGATTCGTATCCGTGTCTGATCTGATCGGAAAAGGTCATATTTCTGGTAGCTTTGTCACTATGGCAGACCTCTCTTCTCAAACTGGACACAGAACACCCTGCCTTCACCACCGCTGAGGGGTTTCTCAGTCTAACAGTGCACAATCCCAGCATCCCTGCACCACTAACGCTCTGGATTTGACCATTTAAACTGGCTGCGATGGTGATCTACTGGGAGGCACCGTGTCCCGGTACACAACTGGACAAGGGCTTCATCGTTTCAGAATCTAAATACACACTTTCTCACACACTTTTTTGATCCCACCTTGTTTCACTACAGAGAACACAGTTAGTCCTGGACTAAATGCAGCACAGCAAGCAAATAAACCTGGATCTGCCGAGAACTGTTCCTCCCTTCCAACTATCCAAAACTAAAGAGTGCCAGATGTTCCGCGTTCCGTATTGTGTTGTTATATCTCTGCCGTATCGCTCACCCCCAGGAACAGAGCCGGCAGCAGATGTGTGTGTGTGTGTGTGTGTAGGTGTTACTCACATCGTTTCCTCATCAATGTCGTTCTCCTCAGTGTTGCTGGTAGCAGTGGAGCTGCCAGACGTGCTGCTGCCATCCAGGGGGTTCACATCCTCATCTCCAGTCAGACAGTCCACCTCCAGATCTCCATCAGACAGCTCCTAATATCACACACACACACACACACACACACACACACACACACACACACACACACACACACACACACACACACACACA
>JBBPDE010000040.1:28642274-28662206 GCA_037974605.1 Nannopetersius ansorgii | reverse complement strand
TTTTTCAGTTAAATAAAAGGCTATTTTTGCTACATATTTAAACATTGAGGATTTCTTTAAAAAAATGTCAAAATCTCATCTCGTGAACCCATTCTCGTGTCTCATCTCGTCTCGTGGGAAAAGCGTCTCGTCACACCCCTAATATATATATATATATGTTTATACACACTTATAGGGACCATGTGCATCTCACCCCTGAGGATTACTTGTAACATTTGGCTGTTTTCATGTATTAATAAAAAAAGGCTTCACCTGCACTAGCTTAACGTCACCATGACCAATGCCATGCATCAAGTAGATGGGGGATAAGGCCCCCTGGCTCTGGTCAGTGGAGCAGTGCATTTTTATGAGCTTCAGTCAATAGCTTTGGGATGTTTTGGAGTGAAGTGATTAATCATCAAACATCAGTAACAGACATCACAAAAGTGCTGAAGCATCTAAAGCCCAACATATGCTGACCAGAGAAAGCCGCAGAAAGAGTGGAGCAAGGCTATAATCAGTCCAAGAATTATTTCCACTCTTAAACTCACCCAAAACAGCTTCATTTGATCATCTGTATTATAAAGTAAGGACAGTACAAAAGGACCATGACTGTAAACCCTAAATGTGGTATTTCAGGGAAGAATCGACCACTCTGATAGCCACGTTTTACCAGCAAGAAACCACAGTAACAAATTTGTTTTTTTGTTGGTAAAACTTGTTTCATATGCAACTTTTCAGCCCATGGTGGTGCAATGGGCTGCACTGTTGCCCCTCACCCTCCAGAGTTGAGGGTTTAAATCTAGGTCCTGGTTTTGTGCGAGTGGCGTTTGCATGTTCTCCTCGTCGTTTCCTCCAGGGTCTCCGGGTTTCTCCCACAGTCCAAAGACGGACGTGTCAGATGAATTGGGGATTCTAAATTGACCATAGGTGTGAGTATTTGAGTAAATGGTGTGTGTGTGTGTGTGTGTGTGTGTGTGTTACAAAAAAAGAATGAATGTAACTTTTCAGCTCATGCTATAAACCCCATGTGCACATATTTTCTTTCACCACAAGCTCGTCAGATCCGCAGACGCAAAGACCTTAACTCCAGAACCAGGACTATTCTAATAAAGTTTTTTTATTTTTCAGTTTTAAATAGGCCAACAAACCATAAAAATACATACAGGTCAGTAAAATGATCAGCCACATACCCACGTGTGCATACCAGCAGCGAGGTTTAAGATTGTAAACCATCTTCGAAAACAGAACTGATAGAATGGTTAAACTGCTGTTCACGAGAAAAAAAAAAAAAGTCTTGCTTGGTGTTGCTGTGGGATTTTTTTTTTTGTTTGTTTTTCTTCCCCTCTTGTTTGATTTATCCTGAGAGTCAGTTAAAATGAGCTCACTTCACCTAAATAGTGGATGCAGATGGATTTAAAAGCCCTCTTCAGTGT
The DNA here is from genome assembly GCA_037974605.1 of Nannopetersius ansorgii. NCBI lineage: Eukaryota > Metazoa > Chordata > Actinopteri > Characiformes > Alestidae > Nannopetersius > Nannopetersius ansorgii. Next base: position 28,660,791 of record JBBPDE010000040.1, on the reverse strand, counting down.
CCCGGATGCGCAAGAACATGTAATATACTACAGGGTCTGACGCTGATGCTGCCATCATTTTACTGAGCGGAGAAAAAAAAAAAATCGAAACCAAAACACATGCCCCATTCGGAAGTCCAGGAGAATCACCCCGTAGCCCAAAGAAAGGAATTTACGTCGCAGTTTTGGGGAGGGGGAAACGATGAATACATTCTCTATTTTTTAAAAAACAGGAGCAGAATAAATGAAATTCATGGGAGGACGATACAATATTGGCATTGCAAAAACAAGTCTTAGCTCCACAACAAAACAAAACAAAAGAAAGACAATCAGTGAGCACCCTCCCACCCTTCAGCCTATCCTCTGTTGATAGGTAGCGCTTCCTCTCTCTCTTTCTCTCTCTCAGGACATGAAGATACACGCGATTACAATAATTTGAACTGTACACACTATTGGCTTCAAATCATGTGGAATTTCACATAGTGATTGGAGCGGGGGGTCAGGCCACCGCAGGCCAAACATCTGCACAAGGGCTCCCCCCATTATAGCCCGAGTGAAAAAACAAAGCAAATCTCTTTCACGTCTTCAACTCTTCTATGTATTTCTATGCAAGCAGCTGCTTCTATACCAGTTAAACCCAGTTGCAGGCCAGACTGGGTTCAAGAAACCCCTGCTCTACATAGACCATCACGTTTGATCGAACTCCCAAAAGGCTCGATAAATGATTGGCGAATTCAATCAAGTGTTTCTGAGCAAGAAAAATGCATTTTAAGGGAAGGACTGATGAAACACTGTCGTAGATGATTAGATTATCTCACTTCTGGAGCTCCAAAACAAGCCAAAAAAAAGCTTTTTTTTTATTGCTGAACTGGTCAGACCAGCAAATGTTCCTTATTTGACCTATCTAGGCTCTACCCACAACTTTACAGAACATTGGTAAAAATCAATGCAATTTTTTAAATCTTCCAGCCTAATGCGACCCTGTAGTGCTCAAATCCATATATCTGAATCGAGTGTGCTGCTTAAAATGGTACCTAAAATGTATGTGAAAGGTCACACTGTTGGAACACATCTGGTGTCTTTTTGTGAATCATCTGCAAAGATTTTGCTCAGTAAGGGCACATTTTTTAATTTGAATGTAAAAACGTATTTCAAAGTTGATTTGCATTTTTGCAAATGTTCTGTAAAGTGCATCCAAATACACAACCCTTGGACAGGTCAGCTGGAAAAGCCTCTGAGGGGACCTGGATGAAAGGACTAGCACTATGTAACTGAAGATGCCACATATTAAATGGACGTAACCAAAGAAAACGTGCGTCAGCTTCAAGCTCTAATGCACCGACTGGGAGTCCGTCATTCATTTAACCACTCAGTCATTCATTCACGTGTCTAACAGAGCAGATGTGTCTGGATTTCTGCAGAACAAACGCTCTGATTAAGGAAATAGGGATAAAAAAAGAATGCGAAAAGAAAACCCTCAGGGAACCTCAGTGAACTTAAAAGCTTATGAAAGACCAAAACAACCAGAGTGAGAAAGGATGCTTTCATTTGTTTTTCCAGCTACAAATAAAATAAAAAAAGAACCTAAAAGAATCCTTTAAAGTTCTTTTAAAGAAAAGAAAAAAAAGATAAATTGCTATCCAAGTGAAAGTGAATACATGCGACAGCTTCTCAACTTTTCAGGGTGAGGATGATGGCGATGAAGAGGAGGAGGAGGAGGAGGAAGGTGGTGTTGTCATGACTCCTCGTTTCCTGAGTCGTCCTCGTCGTAGCAACAGTCCTCATCGTTATCGTCCTCCAAGTCCTCGTCGTCATAGTAATCGTCATAAAACAAATCGGAGCCCTCGTCGGTTGGTGGGGCGCGTGTGCGCACGCAGTATTCTGCCAGCGTGGTGGGGACCTTTACGCCGTCTCGCTCTGCGTCTGCTTTAGTGGCCAGAACCTGCTTTCTGTAACACAAACACAAAAAGAGAACAGTACTATTAGACTGGGTCAGAGATCAAGCTTCCCTTTCACTATTAGGCGCATCTTTTCCTCCATTTCCACATAAACTATATGGCCAAAAGTATTGGGACGTCTGACCATTATACCAACAGGAACTTTAATGACATTGCATTTACATCCATAAACTTTAACATGGAGTTGGTCCTCCTTTGCAGCTATAACAGCTTTCACTCTCCTTAGAAGGCTTTCCACAACACTTTGGAGTTTCTGTGGGAATTTGTGCACATTCATTCTGTAGAGCAAGTCCTGGAGGGTCGTGGTACAGCACATTTTGCTGAGTTCCCTGCTCAGAAACACCTGGTTCACCTCGCCTGTTAATTGCCAGGTTTAGTGAATGTGTTTGAGTAAGAGAATCATAAAACTGTGCTGGACATCTGCCTTCCAGGCCTCGAGTTTGACGCCCCTGAGGTAGAGCATTTGAGGTCAGGCATCAATGTTGGATAAGAAGGTCTGGCTCGCAATCTCTGTTCCAGTTCTCGCCAAAGGTGCTGGATGGGGTTGAGGTCAGGGATCTGTATGGGCCAGTCGAGTTCTTCCACACTGTACTCCTACAGCCATGTCTTTATGGAGCTCGCTTTGCGCTCTGGGACACAGTCATGCTGGAATAGAAAAGGTTCTTCCCCAAACTGGGTCCACAAAGTTGGAAGTATGGTGTTGTCCAAAATGTCTTGGTCTGCTGAAGCATAAAGATTGTCCTTCACTAGAAGGAAGGGGCCTAGTCCAAACCCTGAAAAACAATACTGTCTATATTTGCCCATGACCTCAAACTGAATTCTGCATAAACAAACATGTAAAAATATGGTGAAATCAGATGAAGCAAGGTCTCAGTTACTAAATCGGTTCCACCCTCACTTTCACACTGAGTGTGCCATATGAACTCTGAGCCACAAGAGGGCAGCACGATTTAAACATTTCAGGAAGGCTATGACTCAGAAACTTCACCTGAATCCAGACACCCTGAGTAACAATTTCTACGCAATCATATAAATGCCTTATTGTCAACACCATCTAACTAATGCCATGTGTACATGAGAGCTTTATGTTTTGTTTTTTACTGGTGTTATTTAAGCACAGTGGCTGCTGTGGCTCCAATACAGCACCTCAGATAACATCTGTATACAAGTACATAGTCATTTTCTACGTTTAGCATTAAGATATGAAACAGATTACGTTTAAATGTCTCAAACATCTCAAACGTTTTCCTGCCAGCAGGTAAGTGGTTTAATGATGCTCCTTGTGTTTACAGGAAATAAATGAATAGCATCCGTATCTTTCTAACCTGTTAACTGACCAGTAAAATGAATCATTTGTAATATGATCTGTTGAAAGGGCAAAATGATTGTACTCACTATCAAAATATACAACAATAAGTCTCATATCTTTTTATGAATATTAACTGACTTGGTTAATTACGTTAAATGTCTACTGATTTTGTCTCAATCGTTTTTCCACTCAGCTGCATTACTTACTTATTGATAGATATTGTAAGTCTATTAATACTGTGGTGGATTTCTTTCTACAGATTTTTATTTAGTGTCATTTTACATTATTCTGCTGTCTCTGTGTCTCACTGTGTCTTTCTGTGTAATGGCAGTCATCACATCCTCCGGGATCAAGAACGTTTTCTGATTCTGATTGGCAGGTAGGGAGGTAGAGAGTTAATGGTTCCGAGTGTTTGTGATTTAGTCAACAGTATCCTCTCATATAGTTGATGTGAAAAAGCCTGGCACAGTCTGAAACAGTTATTGAAAAATGGCTTTGGGGTGTATTCCATGTTTTCCTGCCCCCTCGCCACCCGCGGTCTGCTTTGACTTAGACATCATGCATTGTTGGTGTGGCTCGCATATGTCAACTAAACTGATGACTCATGGGCAGCATTTCAAACGTCTGCTTGGTATCTTTTCTTGGAGAGTAGGTTTGCTTTTATGAATGTAGTGTGTGCGCCAGCTGCTCCTGCCAGTTCAGCCACCCTGAATCACTCCCTATAAAACATTCCAGCTGTTGCCATGGTTTTACTCGCAGGAAATAAGTCTCTAAAACTCAAAGCGAATGCGTGAAACCTCACCGAATGATCTCTGCGTACTCCCTGTCCTTCCCCTTGCTGTCTCTCCATTTGCGGTACATGACCGAGGCGTCCACATTAGCGGGAGAGAAAGTGTTAGGCTCGTTCAGCAAGGATATGACACTCAGTAGGATAGTCCTGGAAAACACAAAAACACAAACAAGGTCAGTATAAGGCCCTGCAGAGCCATATATTGAGTATTGTGCAATAAGTGAGCTTCTCTACCAAGACATACAATAAAAACTGATCATGTTTAAGGAGAAAAATGGAAGGACATTGAATCATCGGCCACAACATTCAAGTCACTGGCAGGTGAGGTTAATAACACTGATTATCTCGTTACAGTGGCACCTGTCAAGGGGTGGGATATATTAGGCAGCAAGTCAGTTCTTGAAGGTGACGTGTTAATAGCAGGAAAAGTGGGTGAGCAGAAGAATCCAAGCACTTTGCCAAAGGCCAAATAACTGGGTCAAACCACCTTCAAAACAGAAGGTCTTTCGGCGAATTCCTGGTATGCAGTGGTCAGTACAGACCAAAACGTTTCTGGTGAACCAGCAACAAGGTTATGGATGTTCAAGGTTCATTACTACGCATGAAGGCTAGCCCATCTGTCCCAATCCCAAAGAATAGATACTGAAGCCCAAATTGTTAAGAAAGTTTGTGCTGCCTGCGATTGAAAGGTGTCAGAACAGATAGCACATAAGGACCTTGCTGTTTATTAGGCTACGTAGCTGCAGACCGGTCAGAGTGCCCATGCTGACCACTGTCCACCACCAACCGAACCTACAATAGGCACGAGAGCCTCAGAACTGGGCCATGGACCAATGGAAGAAGGTGGCCTGGTCTGAACTTTTATACTATGAGAGAAGAGATGGGCACCATGTCCACTATAGGAAGAGTACAGGTCAGCTCGGTAGTGTGATGCTCTGGGAAATCTTCTGCTGGGAAACCTTGGCTTGTGGCATTCCCGTAAATGTTCCTTTGACGTGTACCACCTACCTAAACATTAGCTTTCACAGCAACTGTATTCCCCAACAGCAAGATAATGCCTCCTGCCACACTACAAAAACTCTCCAGGAATGATTTGAGGAAAACAATAAGGAGCTCAAGGTGATGACCTGGCCTCCAAATTCCTCAGGTCCCAATCTGACAGGATCTGCTGCTAACACTGTGGTACAAGATACCACATCTTCATAGTTCATGTCTGAACTTGCCAGAGCTCTTTTGGCAGCCCAAGCAGGACCTACACAATATTCGACAGGTGGTTTTAATCATATTACTGATTGAAGCATGTCATTCTGAAACATGAGCTTCCAGACAACCTGCCTTTATTTTTTTCCATATATGACAGAATTAACCCGTCCTTCACTGTTAGTGACAGGTGCTCTTTAAAAACGCACATGCATGCGCAACTGACAGGAACTTCCAGGAAGGTACGAGATTTTCCCCCTGACGCTAGAAAGAGATGTGAAGACTGATAGATGCCTGAAGCGAAAGAAGAAAAAAGATCTAGGACAGGAAAGACTTGTTAGACACTTCCTACCACACAACTAAAGCAAACACCCTGTTCTGTACCTACAAAGCGAGAGAATTAGGGGAGAACACAGATAAAGAAATAAACGTGCGCGCTGATATTAAAGCGAAGTTGTGACGTCAAACAATACAAGAGAAAATAAGAGCTATTTGGTGAGTGAGGCATGATTGGAGGGGGTGATCTGCTTGAAGACTTTTCTTCACCTGACGTTCTGTGTTGGGTTCCACCTCTCAGACGGCAGCTCTCCACTCTGCGGGTCGTCTACTGGAGGGTGAAGGATAGAGATACACACATCGCCATTCTGAAAGACAAACAACAGCCCAGGTTTTAATTCACAAGGTTACACGGAGTTATTCAGACTGAGGACAAAAGTGTATTCACAAAACGTGACATCTACAAAAAATGGCAACTTTACAGAAGAAAGAAAGAGTCTTAACCCTAGACATCCCGCTGGGGTCAAAAACGACCAATTGCCTCTTTCACCTCATGCCCTGCATGTACCAGGCACACTATTGTTTGCTAATTTTGTGACTTTTCACCTTTCATTCACATCATGCTTACAAAGATCTTCTTTTATTGTTCACTGGAGTTTGTCAAGCACCCATCGTTGCAGTGAGAGTGGGGTCATATGTGACCCCACAACTAAATAAACGGAGTAAGCCAAAATAGCTAATTTTCCGAAATGCTTGTCAATTCGAATAAAGCTTGATTTTTAAATTTACAAATATACTAGCATACAAAATTCATTTTTTGCAATCAACTTTCATTTGATTTTATTTGCTCATGTTAGCTACATTATATTGCCAAAAGTATTCACCCATCCATCAAAATAAGTAAATTCAGGAGTTCCAATCACTTCCATGGCCACAGGAAATGGCATGCAGACGCTTCTACAAACATTTGTGAAAGAATGGGTCGCTCTCCGGAGCTCCGGAGTGAATACCAGTGTAGGACAATTATAGGATGCCACCTGTGCAACAAGTCCAGTCGTTAAATTTCCTGGCTACTAAATAGTAGAATCAGTGGTATTACAGTAATCCCCGCTTTTCGTGGGATTACGTTCAAAGAGCATGCATGTATAGTGAAAAACCGTGTTGTTCTGTTTTTTTTTAAAGCCTAAAAATGCCTATTTTTATAGTGTAAACGCTAAATACGTGGCCCAAAAGTATTGGGACACCGTGGCGAGGTGAATGGGTCCCCTTGTGTGAAAACATCCAGAAAAAATATCTTTTATTAACACAAAAAAAGCAACAAAAAAAGGCGGACGGATATTTGTGGCTTCCACGTTATTGTGGGGATTTCCGCATAAACTGTGTTCGTTTTTTGTTTTTTTTATCCGTATGTGACTGAATTCACAACTCCTGATTAGTGGTGCAACGGATCACTGTTGATCCGGGATCCGAACCGATCCCTCTCCACGGTTCTGCACATGAGCTCTGAAGATCCGAAAGAAAAATAAAAGCTCCGCTGAATGGTGCGCGTAGTCAGTCTGTCAAGCGATAGTCATGGCTAGCGGTAGCGGAGGTGGAGGAGCTCGAGAACCCTCCAGCATTATTTTTTTCATTGGAGGAAATGGAGAGCGCGGCTGATGGTTGCTTAGCAACGACAGACGCTCCCGGAGCGCAAGCGCCTGAGCGCTTTTGGAAAGAAGGAGAAAGCGACGCGCCTCGCATTTTCCACGCGTTTTTATGCGCGATATGTGAACAGCCCCTAAAAGCAACAACCGCTGATATCCGCAGCAGTAACCCTTTCCTGCCCAATCTGACTGGGCTAAAGCTATTACAAAAGCTATTGGGGTGTTTATAGCTGCAGACATTTCCGTTGTGAAATGTGTAGACATCTTCGTCTTTTTGAAAAAAGAAAAAAAAAAAACAGCTCACGTCTGCTTTGCTTTCTTTCTTTTTTGATTATGTGGACAGTTTTATTTTATTCTCCATGTTCAAAGTAAGAAGCAATAATACCTTAAATTGCAATTTAAAGTTGCTTTTGATTTTTTCCACATTAAAGGAAATAATTATGCCCTATATTGCCGTTATATAATTGCGCGGAATGTTTTTAATGGGCAAAAATACTTCGTCTCTCGTCTTTTTCTTCGCTGATCCGAAAACTGATCCAATCCGTGTCTTAAAACCATGATCCGATACGAACCGTGATTTTTGTGATCCGTTGCACCACTACTCCTGATTACAGCAGCTCAGCCATGAAGTGGTGCCACATAAAAAAAATTCCCATAAACACACACCGACGTCAGATTAAACCCTATGGATTAAGAATGGGATGTCATTTAAGTTCATATAAGAGTATAAAGGTGAGGGAATATAGAGTGTTTCAACAAAGGTATTTGCATTCAGTGTCTATATTTTACATTTTTGCAAGATATGATTCGGATTCCGTGGCCCAGTACAATGTCGATTCACTTTCAGGTTGCCAAAATGTAGATCCCATTGCAGTAAACAGTAAAGAGTGTTTCATGTTTTTAAATCTTGTGATAGTTTTGGCTGACTTTTGCCGAGAAATACTTATAAGAATACGCCGTCATTTTTGACCCCATTGGTTACAAAATTTCCGGTATGTCTAGGGTTAAAGGAAAATGCCATCTACTGAAAAAACACTACAGTGCAACCACTGAAAGCTTTAGAGTAAAGCTGATGTGAAATGGTTCATCAGAAACATTTTATTAGTGTTAGTCATGGGAACCAGGTGTCACAGTGTGTACAGTGCAAATATAGGAAACATTTTATTAACTATCCAAAATGTCTCCTAAGCATTTATGTATAATTCTGCTAATGTATAAATGGGGAATATTACTCTTAAGAATAGACCACACATAACTATGTTTAAAAATCATTTTAGGGGCTCAAAACCATTGATCTTGGTCATCAAGCATCATAGTTGTAACCATGTCTTTTAATAACTGTGTTTAGACATGAAATGCTCCCGTGGTCTCGTTCTATCCCCCTCCTCTATGAATAACTGTGCTTATCTGTTTCTCTGAAACGGCACATTTAAAATTAAACTGTTTACATTTTATTGCTGTAATTATATGGAAATTCTGGAAGTCTATGAACTTCCCTTTCACCAAAATGAATTTTCATTTCATGGGATTCTACTTCAAGTAAATTTGGATCATTGCTTATAAACAGTCTGAAAATGCATAGGGCAGCTGGTGGTTTAAAAAAAAAACGTGACTCCAATGACGAAACGAGATGATATGCACATTACACAACGGCTGAATAAGGAGAAAATAAATCTGAACAACTATGATATAAATACGTCATAGCAATCTGTTCAAGGACTGCCTTCGCCTTGCTGATGGTGTGGAGAGCAGTGGGAGTCGATCCAAGTTACGTGACAGCCTTTGTGGCTGTTCCCTTCTGCTCTTATTGTGATGAATTGGTCCCGAGTGTGAGGACGGTTTACTTGAGAATTGTCTGTGAGCGTGTTTTCAATGGTTTTGATTGAGTGCTCGGGCCTTGGGCTTATTTTGCTGTGCTTTACGTTCAGGAGGAACACTCTGGATAAACACTTTTTCAGAAGTGAAAGACTGCTTGGGCAGAAAAGGGCTACACAAACATGTTTTTCCTGTGAAAGACAGTCAATACCGCACAGTCATATTTCAGAAATCCTAAAAATGCTGTCAGGTGAGGTCCTAGCTGTGTGGCTCGGAGGCTAGTGTGATATTTGTATTTTTATGAGTATCAACAATCAACCAGCTTGATCAATAGCAAACCATAAAGAAGGATTTAAAGATTTGCTACATAATTAATAAACAAACCATTAACAAATGAAGACATTTTCATGATTTTTTTGTACAGTTCAATTATACTGACTGAATGCTGTCAGGTATAAAACCCTTACAATTTAATTTAGACTGCAAACTACGAATTTATTTGCATATTATTTAAACAGTACGCTGTTACTTAGACCAAAAGATGTTTGGTTATTGTATAAAATAGCTATTAAAATCAGGTTTCGAAGTAAAGGATGATGCCCAGCACCTGCCACAAAGTCACATGACACTGTGAAATGACAAAAACATACTCTTACCTCATAGATGTTGGGGTGCCACATCTTGGTGAGGAATCTGAAGGCTGGCGGGGAGTAGGGGTAGTCGATAGGGAACTTGATACGTGCCTGGAGAGCAGAAAAAATAGTCTAGGTTGACCAAGATGACAACAACAAAACACAGTGACGTGGGGAATGAAATAAATAACTTGGGGAATCAACTCCTGCCCCTCTCGCTGGGCATTAGACGCCACAGCCGCAGACCTAATCAAGACTGATTTTACGCCTTACGATGACAGACGAGGCCGTCCGACGGTGCTGTGAAGTTCAAGACCATTTCGAATCCATTAATGCCCCAATGGAGCTCAGTATCTGGCACGGCCTGCCTCTCTAATAAAGAGACACTGGCTGGAGGCGGCCGCTCCCTCCCCTAAGCAGGGCGATCGGGGGACGTTGGGACAGCCGCTGATAATTGGATTGGAGATGCATTACAACTCAGGGAAACAATGCAGATGGACCAGTGGAGAATGGAGCGAACGGACACAGAAACGAATCAACAACCGGCCCTGCGACTATGAAACAGGGGCAAATCAATGCTAGGACATTTTTTAGGCAGGAACACAACTAGGTTAATCTGTCATTACATAAGAGCACTGCGCTCTGTTGAACCCGATCCAGGCCCTGTGCTTTCTCAAAAAAAACGCAGATAGCCATCATATAACTGTGACCGAGGTCGACAGACAAGGGACATACAGTGCAGTGCAGTGTGAAATTCTGCCTCCACGTCAACAAAATGCAGCCAAAACCAAACGTCATGCTCAATAAATGCTCTTTCTTTATGATAATGTTGGGAAGTCGAGCTTCAAGATGAAAGCAAACGTAAGGGTGGGAACCTTCTGGCACTCCGCACTTCGATTTGGATTCACGGTGCCAAGTTGTGATTAGAAACCATCTGGTTTTATATTTATAGCCTACTTTGTGATTCGCCAACGTTCACACGTCTTGTTGGCTTCGCTGAATTTGAATACTTGTCACACCTCTTTATGTCACCATGTAATAAACGTTCTTTCTGTCTTTTTGTGTGTAAATTCGTCTATAGCAGCGGCCCCCAAGCTTTTTTTTTACGGCACGCACCAGTTAATGTAAAACAATATTTTCACAGATACGATAAACACAAAGAGCGTTTGTTTTTTACTCATTTTTGCTAGCTTGTATGCTACATTTTTGATGTACCGTATCACGTGACCGAGCGTATTTTTCCAAATAAAAGATCTTTCAGACTCTGATAATCAACAAAATACTTTTTATACTGTCTGTGCGGGCCAGTACCACATGACTCATGGACTGCTGGGGACCTCTGGTCTATAGGGTTTACTGTTTGTTTACTGTTTGCATAAGCTTTTGCATAATGGGGGATTTGTTTGAGTGAGAATCGTGATGCATCTAAAAAAAAAACGATTGTTTTTGCCCACCCTTATCTTCGTATTCAACACGGCTGGGAGGTTCTGACGACTCTTGCTTTGTTTAGGTTTCGAACAAAGCACCGATTATCCGACAGGCAGTGTGAACAGTTGCAAGCGGCATGACTGGTTCTGGTGCTGCACCCTGGGGGAGTGTGTGTGGGGGGGTGGGGGGCCCCTGCAGGTCAGTTTGTACTCAGAGGGGGAGCAGCTCACACTCTCAGCTCTGTCAGTGTTCAAGTCTGAGCACGGCCCGGTATCAAGCCCCAGCAGAAAGCAAAGCAATGCAACGCAGTGACGCCACTGTATCTGCCAAGCCCATGGTTCTCCCAGGGTAAACAAAAGGCAAGGACTGAACTTTCATTCAGCGTGACCTAGTTTCTCTTTATTTATTTATTTATTTTTTGGTTTAAATCCCTTCGCAACAATACCCTCACTTCTGCCATAATAATCCTGGGCCTGATTTGAACCTGATGAAATAATTCACAGGAAAAACTAACCAGATGTAGAACAAAACACTGGCAGGACAATGAGCCTGTTCTTCAGGATGTGGTTACTTTATAGCTTGGGGGTGAGGAACTGAAACTTGGGGTCCCTTTTCAGTCTCTTACTTGACACATATGAGAGGCCGCTTCCCAAACTGCACACTTACAGACTTAGTGTGTGAAAAGTGCGTTCAGTAATGCAGTACGTGAAGTACAGACTGAAGTGTGAAAATTGGGACGTAGCCAAGTGAAAACAAGGCCGTAAAAAAAGACAAAGATTAAACATTTGGCAACAATTTTCTAGAATATCTGTTGAAATGAAATTGTCAGAAACCTTTAATGTAGATCTAATTTTTAAAAAGGTGACTCTACAATGAAGTACAGAAGTGAGAACTGGGACACAGCCATGTGAAAACAATTCAGCAAAAGAGACAAATATGAAACATTTGACTACATGTTTCTATAATATACTTTTAAAATGAGGTAGATTTCAACCTTCAAGAGTAAATTATTTTTAAAAAGGGAAACTAGAGTAGGTGAAGTAGAGAAGTGGGTAAAATGGAATACAGCCAAGATAGCAAGAGAGACAAAGATGAAAAACTGGGCCATATATATATTTTTAAAAATGTATGAAGTAACATTTGGCCATTTATTTCTATCTACTTTTTTAAAATGATTTAGATTTAAACCTTTAGGAGATGTACAGTTTTTAAAAAGGCCATACTACAGTAGGGGAAGTACAGAAGTGAGAATGGGACACAGCCCTGTGAAAACAAGGAACGCAGCAAAAGAGACAAAGATGAAACATTCGGCCACACATTTCTACAATATGCTTAAAAGGTTTTCATAAACCTTTAAAAGTTAACCCTATTTAAAAGTAGATACTGTCGTCGTACACTAAAAATTGACTTCATATGAGGTAAAAACTGATTAAAATCAAACTTCAGTGAGATCTTTAACTCCAGAGAGAGTGTCTGTACTCCATCCTACTTCTGTACTTCACCTACTGTAGTATCATCTTTTAAAAGAATATTTCTCTCTTAAATGTTTACAAACGTTACATTATTTTTAAAAAATTTTAGAAATATGTGGCCAAACGTTTCATCTTTTCCTGCCTTGTTTTCACAGCGCTGTGTCCCAATTCTCACTTATGTACTTCGCCTACTGAATTGACACCGTCTGTAAAAAAGATCTCTTAAAAGGTTTATGAAATCTACATCATTTTAAAAATATATTATAGAAACATAACAAATGTTTCATTTTTGTCTCTTTTGCTGCCTTGTTGTCACAGGGCTAAGTCCCCATTCTCACTTATGTACTTTACCTACTGTATCGTCACCTTGATAAAAAATAAGATGTCTCTTAATGGTTTATGAAACGTATTTAGGTTTTATCTAGCTAGACAATCGTATGTTTTAGTACAGTCCTGTATTGGATTTTAGGAGTGTATGAATGCAAAAAAGCTAACATAACACACTCACACCTACAGCTGCTGCTCCAAGGCTGCATTGTTGACAGAGAGACCAGGAACAAAGAAGCAAAGAAGAGCAGCTAGCCCTGCGTTCTCAGAGCATTTTATGAAAGCCCCCTTCATAATCCCGAAGCTTTAATGTGCTTCAGAAGTTCGTGTTTAACTCTAAATACTAACCGTTCACATTATATCCAGATATATATTCTCGATTATCCTGGAAGCAGCCTTAAAGCTGAAGCACTATGTGGGCAGGGGAGCAGCACCATCAAGGCTAAATATAGGCTTCTAAATATAGCTGGTTAAATGGTAAACGGCTGTAATCATATCTCATACGAATAACAGCAGAAATAGCCTCACTTACTTTGAAGTAGCCCCCTTCGTAGAGTGTGTTTGGGGGTCCGAAGATGGCCACTTCCCAGTTGTACAGATCAGCCTCGTCCACCAGTGTAATTTTGAAGCCCTCGACTGGTTCCTCCTGCAGGCTCTTCATCTCCAGCATTAAGGCTTTTTGAGAGCTGGCGACGTGAGTGGTACCGTGCTGAGCCATCTCGGAGCTAGATCTGAAGCTGGAGAACCAAGATCGAACAGAAGAAAAACAGAAAAACGCCTGCGTCTCCAACCAAGCTGGCTTTTGTGCAGCAGCTCGCCAGCCACACAACAAAAAACGCCTTTTGTTTGTTTGCTGCTCCCCCACACTACCTTAGCCAGCCAAAACTGAAGCCCTATGAAACAAAAGATACCACTTTTTACCACCTTAAGTGTCTTAAACCTCGAATAATGGTGTACAGCTATCTGTCATCATACTCCTTCCTCTCGGAGCCCATGTAAATAACAAGGTCAGAGTCCCCAGCGTGCCAAAACACAAGCCCCAAAAACACAATCGAAGCTAAAAGACCTTCCTGTCCAAGCTTTTCCCGTCCAAACCTCTCTAAACTGAGGCCAATGTGTGTCTCTACTAATCAGTTTTTCTTAAAAACACAACAAAATCCGAAACAAGCTTTGGCCGAGGAAGATTCAGAGCAAACGAGTGCATTTGTTGAGTGTCTGTCGATTCGGAAGCTGGATCTGATCTGTTTTTTTCTCTCCTCTTGGTTTCACTCGTCAATAAGCCCGCAGTGCTCTCTGGGAGATGGAGTTCCTGAAGCAGCAGCTCCTCCTCTGACGAGGCAGTGTTTGAAAAACAAAAACAAAATGTTACAGTTTCAAAGGAACGGTCCATTGTGACGTTTGCAAGCTGCTACTTTACTTTCAATCATTGATCTTTTTGACGTCAAAATGTAAAAACCGTCGTTAGTGCATTATTTAAATGTAAAGTGTATGTTTTATTAATAATAAAACTGAATCTAATCGACTAAAATCGAATCTACTATACTGAAGTTATAGTATTGCTATGCAGCATCAGGAGATGCTGACTGACTTTGTACCTGTACACTGCACAACGACAATAAAGCTGAAAGTAAGCTAATCTAAAAATCTAAACGACGTCATTGTATACAATAAAGCTTTTTTAAAAAATGTAAACATATATCAAAAATTGACTTCGACAATGTACATCCAAAGCAAGGGTGTCTAATGAAGTGTAGATATATAGGAAGCCTGAAGATATTGCAATACAGAACCTCTCTTATTATATACTTTTTATTTTACTATTATTATTATTATTATTATTATTATTATTATTATTATTATTATTATTATTATTATTATTATTATTATCAAAACTCTCTTTAAAAATAAAATGTCCCCTTATAGTGAACATACCACAGCACATCACACAGTGTGAACAGTATAAGATTCTTTCTCTACATTTAACCCATTCATCAAATCAGGCATGGGGCGGCCTAACCAAGGGTACCACTAGCAGTTCTGGGATTCAAACCACCAACCTTCTGATCACTGGGGCAACTCCCTAAACAACAGACCACAAGCCTCCTACCAGAAAAAAGCTGCAGACTGGATTCTTAGGGCCTGTACTAGACGAGACTAGACTGTTAAAAGTAACCAAAGCCCATTTAGAACAGGGCCTAACGTTCTTACCTATAGAAAAGTATTACAAAGAATGTCACTGTATGGACAAAAGTATGGGGACACACTTGTAACTGACCAATACACCAACAGGGACTTTAATGACATTGCAATTAAATCCATAGACTTTAATATGGAGTCGGTCCCCCTTTGCAGCTATAACAGCTTCCATTCTTTTTAAAAGGTTTTCCACAAGATTTTTGGAGTTTCTGTGGGAATTTGTGTCCATTCATAGCATTTGTTAGGTCAGACACTGATGTTGGATGAGAAGGCCTGGATCACAATCTCATTCCAGTTCATCCCAAAAGTGCTGGATGGGGTTGAGGTCAGGGATCTGTATGGGCCAGTCGAGTTCTTCCACACTGTACTCCTACAGCCATGTCTTTATGGAGCTCGCTTTGCGCTCTGGGACACAGTCATGCTGGAATAGAAAAGGTTCTTCCCCAAACTGGGTCCACAAAGTTGGAAGCATGGTGGTATCCAAAATGTCTTGGTATCATGAAGCATTAAGATTGTTCACTGGAAGTAAGGGGTCTAGCCCAAACCCTGAAAAACAGGTGTGTCCCAATACTTTTGTCCATATAGTTTAGCTTAAAAGCTTTTGTAGGAGCAAAAGAAAAATGTCAGTCAGTTATGGACACTCTTGATAAAGCTAAAAGGGTTATGAAAAATGTATTTGTGTTCTAAAATGAAAAAAAAAAACCCATTTACATTAAGTAAATTTAATCGACAGCAAATCCGCAATTATTGGCATCCCTGGAAAGGACAAAACGTAACTGAAACATGATCCCAATCATACTTTGCACTTTTCAAAGTCCAGCAAACAGGAAAAATAAGTGAGCAACTTTAACAAGGACCAAACTGATGCCTGGGTCAAACCAGTTCCAAACCAGCACATCTTATGGGGTGTAGCTCCTTCATGGTCTCACTAATGAACATGGGGAGTGTAGCATAATTGCCCAAAGGCTTATTTTATTTCATCTTATTCCATCTGGTCTGATCCAAAAGAAGTGCTACTGTTGGCTGAAAAAGTTCATGCTGGTTATGATGGAAAAGTGTCAGAACACTTCATGTGGTGTTCACTTGAATGTTACTTTGACAAACCACCTAGCTAAACATTTCTGCAGACCAAGTTCATGGCAATGGTGTTCTCTAATGGAAGTAGCTTATTCAGCAGGACAATGCAACCTGTCACACTGCAAACACTGTTCAGGAACAAGACAAAGATGTTGACTTGGTATCCAAGTTCCCCAGATCTTGTCCTAGGAGGCATCTGGGGGATGTGCTGGACAAACTAGTCCAACCCATGGAGGCCCCGTTTCATAAATGTCAGGATTAAAAGAATGTGCTACGAATATCTTGGTGCAGGTCAGAGCTGTGGTGGTATAAAGGGGAACCGACACAAAATGAAAAAAGAAACACAATGTGAAATTCTTTCTCTGCATTTCACCAAGTGAAGCAGTGGGACAGGAGAGCCATTAGCAGTCCTGGGATTCAAACTCACAACCTTCTGATGACAGAGGCAACTCCCTAACCACCAGACCACTGACTGCCCCAGGTGGTTTTACTGTCATGTTGGTAGAGTTGCATTTCTAGACTAGCAGTTTTGTCAAATTATTGCTATTTCCTCAGTTTGAGAGCATTCAACCATTAATCTAGGGTCACTATGCTCAATGCCAAGCATCGGCTGGAGGGTATAAAGCTGTGGAGCAGTGAAACTGCATTTTGTGTTTGGATTGTGTACCTTCCCAAGCCTTTGGGATGTTCTAGAGTGGTGTTTAAAATCTAGAAGTAATCATCCAACATTAACACCCAACTTCACTAACGGGTAAAAGCAATGAAGCAGTGTTCTTGAACTCAGTCGCAGTGTCAGTACCAGACGTCTACTGACCAACTGGAAATCAATGGAAAACTCGATTATATATTCCAGAGGAAAATTTTATTGTGCAGATGTTGCTCCTTGATGGCTCTTCAATTTCCATGGGAGAAAACATTAAGCAAAAAAGAGACATGAGATACAAGATAGATAGATAAGAAATGTGAGTGTAGTGGCAGATAAACATGAGTATCAATATTTTAGCAAACCTAAGAACAATTTGTCACTTGAGTGGAGAATAAAACATGAAAGAAATGGACAATTATTGCTCTCTGTTCTCCCTGAAAGGTGTTTTTGACAGATTTGGGGTAGATTTGGTGTTTGTCTTGGAAGACATTTGTTGGTTTCCGGGTTTGCTTGAAATATTCTTAATGTTATTGTGGAATGGGTTTGGGTTTGGGCACACAGGAAGAATGGGAACATCTTGAGGAGACACAAAGCAATAAATTGACCTAATGAATAACTGTGGTAGGCTGTGGTAGGATGAATCCTCGGACACGTTTCAACAACATTAGACAGACTCAGTGACACTGACCGCTGTTCGGCTTTGCTGAAGGAGTCTGTCTGTGTTCGTCACGTTACCTTGATTTTACACTTTGCTCCAGTCATTTATAAAATTATTTCTCTGATTTTTTTCACCAAAACATTCCAGCACCATTCATCAGGCCTCTTCGGCAGATGTTAAAGAACTCCTGTTGCTTTGAAAACCTCACATATCAAAGTGCTTATTGTCTTTTATAGATGAGACGACTCACTTGGACTTGGGTGTGATTTATTGTCTGTTTTCAATTTTCATTTAATTTTATTTAGTCTGTATAAAAAAGCAAAATACACACCAAAACTGAGATACACTATGGACAGCAAGACTGTGTCCCAGTACACAAAGCGAGCTCCATAAAGACGTGGCTGGATGAGTTCGGTGGGGAAGAGCCTTGAGCTCAACCCCATCCAGCACCTGTGGGATGAACTGGAACAGAGATTGTGAGCCAGGCCTTCACGTCCAACATCTGTGCCTGACCTCATTCATGCTCTACAGAATGAATGGGCACAATTCCCACAGAAACTCCAAAATCTTGTGGAAAGCCTTCCAAGAAAAGTGGAAGCTGGTATAGCTGCAAAGTCTATATACATAGACTTTAATATCAGCTCCATATTAAAGTCTATGTATATGAATGCAATGTCTTTGAAGTTTGTGTTGGTGTAATTTTCAGGCATCCTGATACTTCTGTCCATATTGTGGAGCACCACCTTGCAGTAATGCCTCCCCCTTCAAATGTTCCTCTTAACCTCAAATACAATGTATCTGTAAATATTGTAGTTATAGTCAGTGGTGGAACGTAACGAAGTACAAGTACTTCGTTACAATACTTAAGTACATTTTTCATGTATCTGTACTTTACTTAAGTAGAATTGTTAGTGGTTACTTTCGACTCTTACTTCATTACATTTTAAAGCAAATATCTGTACTTTCTACTCCACTACATTTCTCCTCTGCATTGAGTTACATATTTAAATTAATCAACTGAGAAGTTTTATTTATTTATTTATTTTTACTGCGAGTGGGTTATTGGTCCACTGAATCAATCATGTGACGTTTAGACCCTCCTTTAATGAGA
>JBBPDE010000040.1:28626484-28642174 GCA_037974605.1 Nannopetersius ansorgii | reverse complement strand
AGTATAGACAGTGCAACCAGTATAGAGTATAGACAGTGCAACCAGTATAAAGAGTATAGACAGTGCAACCAGTATAAAGAGTATAGACAGTGCAACCAGTATAAAGAGTATAGACAGTGCAACCAGTATAGAGTATAGACAGTGCAACCAGTATAAACAGTATAAAGAGCATAGACGAGTATAACAGCGTAGACAATATAACAGTATGAACAATATAAACAGTACAAGAGTATAAACAAGTAGAAATAGCAGCTTACATATGCAATCTTAAAGGTTTGTGTGTTCTTTAAGAATTGTGCAAACAGTATCAACAATATAAAAGCAACTATAATAACACTACTAACAACAACAACAACAACAACAACAACAACAACAACAACAACAACAACAACAATAATAATAATAATAATAGTAATACATTTTATTGGAGCGTGCCTAAAACCCAAGGTTGCCCTAGGGAGAAAAAATAATAAACAATAAAACAATTAATTAAAATAAGCAAAACAATAAACAGTATAGATGGTATAAACAGTATAGACAATATAAACAGTATAACAGTATAAACGAGTATCGACACTCGTTAAGTATGCGTTCTTAAATGCCTGTGTGTCTTTTGGATAAAGTGGCTGTGCATGAGTGGAAGTTCAGTATGATCAGTCTGTGGTGGTGGATGAGGAAGTGGTAGAAACAGTTAAGGCCTATTGCACAAATATTACATAAATATTGCATGAATCCAATAAAAGACCTCTCATGTTTTATAACTGCATTATGATATTTATAATATTATTAGGACGTTTCTATTTGTGAATGAATGTTCTGATTTAAGTTAAACCGTTAGTTTTGAACTTTTATTTTGAAAAAGGTGACTTTTGTCAAGGCACTTTGAGGCTAAAATCTACCAGACTTCAATCTTGACATAACAGCTAGCAAAATAGCTGGAGCCCTGTTTTCACACAGTATTTTTCCAAGATGATTTTAGGGGGTAAAACCAAACACGGGGTCGAGGGTTCGGTGTCTACTTATGTGTAGGAGCCTAAAGTCTTTTCTGAGCTCAATATAACTGTTGGTAAGTGAAGAAAAGAGGTGTATTTTGACGAGACAGTCGAGTAGTGTTAATGCTAGCTTTAGCAGTTAGCTATGAAAAGCCGTTATATACTCCAGCAAAGGTTTTTAGGACTTCTGGCGTAATTTAAGGGTGTGTTTGTATGTTCAGGGACCTCTTTAGATAAAAAAAAAACATTTGTGTGACAAAATCTCTAATGCAGATTGTTTTAGATGGACTGCAGCTGAACGTGAATGCTGTGAATTTAAGCAGCTGAGTAACAACTTGTTTAACTGAGATTTCTGTGATTAAATCAACAGGCATACATTTACAATCTTGGATAATATTGTTTGAAAAATTAACCCTGGATTTATTGTCTAGTATTGATGTCATTACTATGTTTATTAAATAAGGGCGTCTTCAATCTGGATTACATCTGTATAACTAATAACGTTAATGGTAAGACTAGAAATCTGCGGTACCGTCCTACTAAATGCCAAATCTGGAAAAATCGGATGTCTTTACAACCTAAATAAGGTATTTTGCTAATCTGTGCGCTGTAATAACTGCCAAGATGAGATTTTTTCCGTTGTGGTTTTCGAGGTCTCGCTTTATGTCTGGCTGTGTGTGAGTAATGTCCACGTCTACCTTTTTGAACATAAATATAGGCCATTAATAAGGATGTCTATATATCTAACAGTTTTTTTGAGCAAAAGTCTTCAGTTACCCACATTTCTTCATACTTTGCCACAAGGCTTTCTTGTATTTTTAATATAGTCACAAGGAACAATTCTCTAGGGTTCCTGAAAGTTTCTCATTTTCAGTCCAGACCTGTTTCAGGGAAATGTTATTTAAGATGCACAGTGACCTATGTATGAATCATTCAAGCAGAACAAAGACCATCTTACTTAAGTCCTGAATCAGGGAGCAGGGGATTCCAGATGATCAAGCAGTTATCAGTATACTGGTGGTGCTGAATGCTGAGTAATTGGAACTCTATGCTCCTTGTATCTTTAGGCACTTTGCTGCTTAACGCAGTAAAACATTTGTTCCGATTTCTCTAATTTATCCACTCAAAATGTCAAAGAGAAGAGAGTTTGACAGACAGACAATAGCGTTTTTGCACCAACATAGTGCTTCAAAGCAAAATATAAAGAAATGAGGGTTGGCCCAAAAATGACTTTGATCAGTATGTACATGTTGGGGAAAATAAATGTGTAATTTGTTTGTGTACACATGCATTAAAAAAACTCAAGGCTTTCTTAGAAGGTTAAGTTGAACTTTGATGTCCTGCTTTTGCAATCTTCACTTCACTGTGGAAAGAGAAAATAATTGTTTCCCTCAGTCTCTTCCAGTTTTTCTCCAGCGTGGCAGCAGAAGATGAACGGCCTGTCCGTCAGCGAGTTGTGTGGCCTGTTTTGCTGCCCTCCGTGCCCGAGCCGGATTGCAGCAAAGCTGGCTTTCTTGCCTCCGGAGCCCACTTACAGCTTACTGCCGGACCTGGACTCCACCCCTCCTGTGGCCTCAAGTCTGGGGGCCCCAGGGCTCCGGTCGAGGTTGGGTGGAGGAGGGGGAGGAGGAGGAGGAGGCGGCGGTGGCTTTGGGGACAGAGGAGGAGAGGGCAGATGGAAGCTTCATCTGTCCGAGCGAGCGGAATTCCAGTATTCCCAACGGGAGCTGGATGGAACAGAGGTGTTCCTCACTCGCTCCAGTCGAGGGAACAAAGTGGGATGCATGTACATTCGCTGTGCTCCCTCAGCCAGGTACAAAATGTTTTTTGTACCGATTGTGTGTTGGAAGGTTCACTTACGAGGGTGGATAATGACCATAAGGTTGCAGAATCCAACCCTCACTTTTTACCATTGTGTCCTTGAGTAAGACACTTAACCCTCAGTTGCTCCAGGTGGACTCTCCCTGTAACTAAGGATTGCATCTGCCAAATGCCCCAATTACCTTTACTTTTACTAAGAATGGCTTTGTTTACACATCAAATGAGGTCATGAAGGACATTTGTCCAAGATGTTCACCAGCAGACTGCTATAATAGCATTAGCTTTGTTTATGCTCTGTATACAATGAGTGGTTTCATTTTTTTCTTTTAGCGGTGACTTACATTTACATTTAAGGCATTTAACAGGGGCTTTTATCCAAAGCGACTTCCATTCCCTAACTACATGGAACAGTCTCCTAGAGCAACTTGGGGTTAAGGGTCTTGCTCAGGAACCCAGTATGCTGAAGGTAGGATTCGAACGCATGACCACTTATTCCATAGGCAAGCATCCTACCCACTAGGCCACCAACACCCCAGCACTCCTTCCTCCTGCTGTTAGATTTTACAACTCCTTCCTCTGTCACACATCCACTCAATAATCTGTGCAATAGCCTTATGATACTTTGTTGTGCAATTTCTTCACCGGTTTAAATCACTATTCATTGTGTGCGTTGCTATGTGCGTTATCTTGCTATGATGTGCAGTAGTCTACCATGTGCAGTACCATGCATTGTTCTTATTGGGTGCTAAATAGAGCTGCACAATATATCGCAAATTTACTGTCATTGCGATATCAACATGCACAATATACATATCGCGAAAGACTGACTGAACTGCAATAAATGATATTTTTTCATAGCTTTTCACCCAGAGCCACAGAGAAGAGGGCAAAAAACATATCACTGGGCAGTTTCTTCATCTTCTGTGCTGCTGTTATAGATTGTTCCTTTTGTTATTCTTTTTTCTGGCTAAGAACTTCCTATAATTTAAATTATGTTTACATTTATTTAAGATTTAAAATTATTTAAAAAATATTTTCAGATTTTTTTCAACAATGTTCAATGGTTCAGATGTTTTATGGGAGACTTTCTGCATAGCCTAGTCAGCGCCTGGAGTTTATATTACCAGCAAATCCAAAGCAGAAAAACATTAACACTATAAAGGCTACGTTTTTACTCACTTATCGCATGTGATATCGCCATCGCAACACTCAACACTCAACATTAACGCAGATCGCATGTTTTCCTAATATCATGCAGCCCTAGTGCTAAACATTATCATTATGTGCAATAGTTTTATCATGTAAATATGATACAACTACTACTTATGTCAGTATGACTTCTCTACAACTACTGATCTCTACTATGTGCAAGAACACTCTTAGTAATTCACTTAACTGTAAGTTACTCATAGTATTTATACCCTAGCATTTGTTCGTATAACATAATATGAAACATTCTGTGGTTTTCCAACAGATTTTTTAAATGTATTAATGTTTTATATTTTATATTCTTCTCTCTGTGTGTCTGTGAAGTCATGACATAAGCAGTTTCCTCTGGGATCAACAAGACTTTCTAATTCTGATTATAGTGTTTCTTCAGTTTTGACAGTGGCCTCACTGAGTGTCCCATATGTCTGGCCTCACAGGTTCACTGTGCTGTTCTCCCATGGGAATGCTGTGGATCTGGGCCAAATGAGTAGCTTCTACATTGGCCTGGGCACACGCATCAACTGCAACATCTTCTCATATGACTATTCTGGATATGGAGCCAGCACGGGGAAGCCGTCTGAGAAGAACCTCTATGCAGACATAGACGCTGCCTGGCACGCACTTCGCACAAGGTAGAGAAACGCTGAATGTACGACTGGGATATTCAAGCTGGCACGTTCTGGTGATTTACAGTTGTTTCTCATTTCAGTGAATTTGTCCAGCAGTGCTCAATCTTTCTGACTGCTGGTGCAAGGCCATCACAAATTAACAGAGTCTTGTTGCTGGAACTGCGGGAGTGAGAGCATAACCTTAAAATAGATTTGCTGCTAGTTTATGCTTAGGTGGGCACAGGCTTCTAGTCGGAGGCAAAGCCATTGATATTCGGGTCTATTATCTCACCCATAAACCATGTGTCTCCTAAAAGTGCGTCTGCAAATTTGGTACTTTCTTAGACTGAACACAAAGAATAAACGCATTCTGTTTGGGGGGGAAAAACAGCAATCCTCATTAATCTTTTCTTTTAATCCACAGGTATGGCATCAGTCCAGAGAATATAATTCTCTATGGTCAAAGTATTGGCACAGTGCCCACAGTGGACCTGGCATCACGATACGAGTGTGCTGCAGTCGTGCTCCACTCCCCTCTCACCTCCGGCATGAGGGTAGCCTTTCCAGACACCAAGAAGACCTACTGCTTCGATGCCTTTCCAAAGTTAGTGGACCTCAGAAACTATGTCTAGCTTGTCTGATAATTTGATGTATGGGTTTCACAAGGTGCTAAATGTATGTATGGCAAAGGAATATACTATTCTTCATTTGCCTTCAGTGCTCAATTTTAAGTCTGAGCAAAGGCTTGTTAACAAAAAGCTGATCTGCATAAATAACTGTCACAATCAAGAAATTGTGTTCATTGTATGCAATTATCAGGGACGTGAGTTTCAAGCCAGATTGATTAACTATCTTTCTTTCTAGTTGTTGATACTTGGGTTGGAGCTAATCTTTAAATTTCCAACCTCATTGCCTCTCCTTGCATCCGTTAATGCAGTGGTCCCCAAACCCCGGGCCGCGGACCGGAACCGGGCCGTGAGTCATGTGGTACCGGGCTGCGGGCTGCACAGAAAAAAAACGTAGATGTTACCCGTGTTATGATGTTGGCTCGATGTTATGAAAATGCTGTTAATAAAACTGCGAGTACACACTGGATTTACGTTTATTAGTGTATTTTAAACATACCCCATTATTATATTTTTAAAATCACCATTTTTATGCGTATCATTTGTCATTTGTTTAAATACGTATATATTTATCTGTCACTCCTTAAAGGCCGGGCCGCGAAAATAGTTTCTAATATTAAACTGGTCTGTGGCGAAATAAAGGTTGGGGACCACTGTTTTAATGTGACTTAGCTCCTCCCTCATTAGATGTAAGAGCAGAGGAATCAATGGCAAACTAGTTTCATGTAGTCATTCCTTTGACTGTATTAAGAAGATTCAGTTTTGAACCAAAGCTCCATCGGTTCCCATGACTTTTCGAACCAACCTGTCATGAGGGAACGGCTGGACTTTTACCCCTCCCATTGAGCTAAAGGCACACCTAGTATACTGAAGTGCACACTACTGGAATAGAAGGGGAAATTCCTATTGGAAATCCTTTTTGGGTGCGGTCTATGGTTCAATATTTCATCCGAATTTAAAAACAATTAGTCTTTCTCTGTCTTGTTTTCTCTCAGCATTGAGAAGGTGTCTAAGATCACATCTCCTGTATTGATCATCCATGGGACGGAGGACGAGGTTATTGATTTCTCTCACGGCCTGGCTCTGTTCGAGCGCTGCCCCAAGGCTGTGGAGCCGCTGTGGGTGGAAGGCGCCGGCCACAATGACATCGAGCTCTACAGCCAGTACCTGGAGCGCCTCCGTCGCTTCATCAGCCAGGAAGTGGCAGCCCAGTACACTTGAAGATCCAGTCGAGCAGCAAGATCCAGCCTTATGAACGCAGGCGACCTCTGTGACCCCTAAGGTCAGTATGATATAATGACATTAGCCACCAATGCTAGAGTCCATTTGTATTGAAACCGTGTAAATCAGAGGACCACATTCACCTTAAAGAGGTGAGAAAACCAAAACTTGGAGCTGTGGAAGGAGCTTTAGAACAGTTTCACACAATGTCAATACTAACCTTGGAGCAGGACCTTAAAACCAAGTGTAACAGAAGAAGCAGTTTCTTCTGCTCAAACTCCCAAGAGGACTGCCATAAGTTCTTCATAGGTTTTTCAAAGGTGTTCTAAAGATTTTTCTTTTTTCTTTTTTTTCTTTTTTTGGACTTTGTTGTTTTGTTTTTCAGACAATGTTTTGGGCCAGAAGACTTTTTTTGTCGGCCCTTAGGACCAGTGTGACTTTTGTTCCCCCCCTATCCCTTCCTTCCTTCCTTCCTGTGTACAAACTCTCTCTGCTGGACAGATTGGGTGTCTTTGTGTGTTGTTACCTGACTCCATGGAGACCATTAAATGGGTCAGGCGTGTATGTGTTTTGATTTAAGGACTTTTGAAAATAGCTCTTGTTAATGTGCACTTGTTTTTTTTTCCCCCTGTTATCCTTTTTCATTAGTCATTTCATATGTTCTTTATTAGGCTGCATTCACACAAACAGCACTCAGAGTGTAAGGGCTCATGCAGAAGCCAGGATGTGAATTTGAACTGCCCTGTTTTTTCAAGTAACTTCACACCAGCTTGATAAATCTAGCATTTAGCCAGCAAATAATACAGCTTCGATTACTGTGAAAATGACAAATTTTGAATTGGTTCCAGTCACAAATGTAACACGTCCGTCTGGAGTGTGTGCGCGTGTGGTAAAACGTGTTGCTCCCATTGGAAGAACCAAGCTGAACAGAACTGAACTCGAATGACTCTAATTATTTTCACTACAGTTCATGTGAAGGTAGGGTTAGTGTGTGTTCTCTGCCCCTGTTTGTGGGCTATTCGTATTTTGTTTTTTGTATGTGTTTGTATTTGTGCCATGAAGAGTCTGACGGCAATTCTGTCCTTTCAGACTGTTTTCTATTCTGTAAATATTTCTCTAACGCTCTTTTCTCTCTGTGTCCCACCACTGTCTTCACTGTGACGCCGACAGAAATTCCACAAAGAAACCGGGCACAATATAGAAACACTATATGAACACACACATTGTACACACAGAACTATACACACAGTTCTCATTCTTGGTCTCTTTCACAAGTTCTTCACCAGACTTCTCTATTTCTCGTGCTCTTTTGCTCTCTCAAATCTCTCACACTCATGCTCTAATTGTTCTCTCTCTCTCATGCTCTCTCATTTCTCTCTTTTCATTCATTTTTGTTTTTCCCCCATTTCATCTCTCTAATGATTTAAAGTGGATCCACTCGCCATTTCAGCCTGGGGTTCACAACAGCTGCCCTTTTCTGGACCTTCTTGTCCGTGGATTTTAAGAGAGATTGTGATGGGTTGTTTTTTTTTAATATAAACGCATGCCAAATCACAAAGAATGCATCGTCAGTTTGTAAAATATCATTTCTCTTTTTGGTATTTCTTACTGCGGAAGGGTTTGTATATTAAGCTATTTATAATGTAACCGTCTCTTGCGAAACACTCTGGATGTTCTAGATATGCTTTAATGTGTTTGGAGAATATTCCGATGAACTTGCAGATCTATTTTTCTAAGAGGTTCTGTAATATTTGCTATAAAGTAAGAGCTTTTGTCGAAACCAGAGCCATTCTTAAAGGGGCAAGGTGGTCCATGTGCGCGTGTGCTTTTAATCATATGTGGTTTGAACCTTTTGGGCTTCACCTTCAAATCTGTCGGCTGGAGAATGAAGACGAGCGGTCAGAGTAATGACCTTTCCAAACCAAAGGATTGACACCATCACCATCCTTCTGAAAATACTCGCATTGATGACTGGATTTTGCCTTTGCCTTCGATTTAAAACTGGTTTTGGGCATAACTGCATAACTTCACAACAGCTCAGTTCAAACTCGACTCCATGACACAAATTCCACAGTTTGAGACTTAATTTCCATTTTTCAGCTCAAAAGCAATAATGTAAAAAAGATATAAAACCCTCAGATATAAAGTATGATAGATGTATTATCCCTTTTCTAGTTGCAGCTGTGTATAAGGATGTAATCATGTCTCCCCTTATGATGTAAGAAGCTTAATGGACTTTTTTTTGTTTTGTTATTTTTATCTTCACTTTTCCTTTTCTTAGCCGGAGGATGTAAGTGCTGTAACGTAACTGATAAATAAAGGAATGATTATATGGTACCAAATTGTCCTTATTTTCTTCTATATTGGGTTTTTGATCATAATTTGTTTAGGTTGTAGTAGAAATTTTGGTTGTCAGGTCACCAAATGGTGCAGTGCCCAGATTACAGATCTGCAATATTCACTTTTACCACTAGAGGGGGGCCCTGCTTTGTTTATGCTCTATAGGACTGAATCAGTTGTTTGCAGGCACATAAATGGATGTAAATGAGAAAGGAAAACTGGTACATGTCTTGTCTCTCCATTTCTAAAGGTACAGTGACTCAGTTTATAATGATTGACAAAACACCAAGAGATTTGATTAGTGTAACAAAAAAATCCAATGTTATTGAATTCTACTCAGATTAGAGTGACATTTTTTCTTGCCCCTCTCCTGTAACTGTAAATCAGTAAGGGATTGATGATAACCTGTTAGGTTGAGTAAGCTGTGTGTTAAGTATATGAATTTAACACACTGGCAATGAGCAATACTGACCAGATATTGTCTTTGCAGTGCTGAGAATTTGTGACTCGTTTCCTCGTTCACTCCATGCTACACGGCGGCTGCTATATAATGAACTGGCTGGAAAATGACCGTGAAATGACCGAAACACTTCTATGTTGTGTCACTATTTTTAGACCGCAATTACCAATACAAATCACGAATCCCCATGTTTACTCCTGTCTGCTGTGTTCCATCAAACAAAGATGAGCCAGGATGTCTGGACCTCTACTACTTGTTAAACCATTTAAAATATCGTTTTCTGTATGTATGTGTATATATAATGGTAGCCCCTTGTAGCCATGCATGAACACTCCACCGCACACAACATGAATTTTAACCCACTCACCAAGTGGAACAGTGTGTGGGGACGGTACCTTTCTCAAGGGTATCTCAGTGGTGCCACTAGCAGTACTGGGATGCGAGCCCACAACCTTCTGATTGCGATGGCAAACTACTAGGCCACTACAAATGTGTGTATATATACATATATCCATATATGAATGGATAGATATTAAGTACTCTTAAGAGATGTACAGTTTTATATATATGATTTGTTCTTTTATACAGTTGATCACTGGATTACTGGATCACTGGATTACCGAACACAAAGCGAACACAAAGCTAAAAACCCCTTTCATCCCCAGACCCACCTGATCTACCATCACCTCTGTGTACAGAAATAAGAATAGATTTTATAGGTGCAAACCTATACAGTGCGCATTGTAGCACTCCCTTCGGTCTTTCCATGACGTCCGAACAAACCTGTCAATCATTTTCAAAGAGTGGATGTTCCAGCTTATTGATTCCAACTGTGGCCTGTTCTAATATCACTGTTTGACCTACATTGGATCTGCAGTTACATTCTAAGTAAACTACGCTGTCCTAATGAACCCTTTCATCTCGGAAGTGGTACATCTGGGGACGACCCAGTCCTAAACGACGCCAAAACCCCCTTGGTCCTCAAATTTCACACATTCAGGACGTTAACAATGTGCAAAAACTACTGGTAGAAAACAAGGGTGCTTGGTTTAAATGCTTGCAGTTGGGATCCATTTTAATTAACTTAACCTTAAGTGGCTAAATCAACTGTTCCTTGCTTGCATTTTAAGGAATTGGGTAAAGTTCCCAAGCCCAAGTCTGCATTGCTGTGACCCTCGCAGAAGGGCTCACTGTCCAGTTCACTTACAATATATTTAACAAGGAGGACTGACAACGAACTAAGATCTCTCCATTCTCCTGTATTCCTCCTTAACGTAAACTTGCACCTAAAAGGTACGCACCACAGCACAATGCCAATCTCTTTCTCTGAAATTAACCCATTAACCAAGTGATGCAGGGGACCACCACCAATGGGGGGCGCCCAGTGAGCAGTGTATGTGGACGGTACTTTACTCTGGGTACCTCAGTGGTGCCGCTAGCAATCCTGGGACTCAAAGCTACAACCTTCTGATTGCAATGGCAACTCCCAAACCACTAGGCCATTAACTGCCCCACGTTAAGTTCCAGACAAAGGTTCTATTTTGGGTTTTTTTGTTTTTTCATTCTTCAGGCTCTAGGAGTGTAACAATCCTGGCAGTCCATTTGATTCATGAGAATTCACAATTCAGTATTCTTGCAGTATTTAGAATGAAATGTGCAATATTTAGAATGTCGACTATTCAATTCTGGCGCAATTTACTAATGCAACTACAGCTGGAGGGCGGGTGGAGTGTCATGTATGACACAAATGTGTTGGACTGGGTTGTTGATTAGTGCTGGCTAAACACTATCCCATAATAGAATGCTGAGTCTCCACAATGCATATTGTCGCATATTTTTGCATTTTTGCACTGCAATATCATGTTCTTTCGATACATTTTCACACCCCTACTCTACTTTCCTGTGTGCATATAGAATTGTGAACTGCATGACTGCCAACATGGCATTGTTGACAAGGTGTCTGATTGATATTTGAAATTTCATGCTTATTTAGTTCTACCGCTCCCACCAAATGTAGCTGAAAAATTTGTCATGGTTGTCCCCAGATGTTTCCAGATCATGTCTCCCCCCTCAACAATCATTAACTGATGATTTTGCAGGAGATGGGAAAACATAATTAACTTATGTATGTAAAAAGCGACTCGTTATCAGACGGTCTAAAGGGGAAAACAAGGTTTTGATAAAGCAGCTATGACAGATATGGTGTGTATGTAAATTTCTACCAAGAGAAATAACACAGACACCAAGCTGTTGTTCAACTAACTGTGCATTCATTCGATTTCTGTAATCTCTTAATGCTAACTAGGATTGTAGGTACATGGAGCCATCCTGGGGTCTATGGGCGCGAGGCAGGGACTCACCCTGGGCGGGGTGCCAGCCAGTGGCGGCTCCTGGTCAATATTTTTAGTGAAACAAATCACCCTTCATCCCCGTGAAACAAGCTCAGTACCTCTCTGTGCCCCTGGGCAGCTTGATTTTCTTGCCTAAGTACTTCACCTCCATGTTCTGCTTTTGCTGCCTCATGTTTTGATGCATCTTTTCTCTCCTGTTCTTCCCTCAATATCCTCATAATTAGTGTTAAATCAATACAAAATATAAAAAGTATTTTACTGTACAAATCTTACGAACGTAATAGTAATGTTTATTTCAACACACAATTAATATTTCTAAATCCCAAGAAAACATATCTAACCTCTTTCTCACCTTATAAATGAATTCTACCCTCCTCTGTCATAACAGCAGGTATTTTTTTCCAAGGATTTCACCATTACTCCAGTTCCAGCTTGGCTGTGCGGTGAGGGGGATCGCTAGCCCACGGTCATGCTACCAAGCTAATGCTCGTCCTTCTGTGCACTTGTAGACGAATAATAAAATATAAAATAAAAAGAAATATTTTTAATAAATGCTAGTAAATAATGTTACGTGTTTTGTTATGCATGAAGCGTCAGCCTCACACTCAAGGTCAGTGCTCAGTACCAGTAACGCATATTATCATCGACTGGAAAACCCCAGAGACCCCAGAGGAAACCCACACCACCATGAGGAGAACAAACGCCACACAAACAAGGCCAACACCCAGATACAGACCCCAACCCGGGAGGTGTGTGGCAACAGCGCCACCTACTGTACCACCGTGGGGCACTATCTATGTGAATTAGCTACATATCTTTCCATGAGAGTGTAGTTTTGAGCTGTGAACCCATTTGCCATGGCTGTAACTTCCATCTCCTCACTCAGCCCTTTGGGTGGCATTAGTCTAGTCCATGGTCCAATTTGTAGATGTCAAAAGTTAGAATCTGCTAATAATTCCTGCTCTAAACGGAGAACGCCTCTCTGGGCTGAAAGCATCGGACCGTAATGGCTTCCCGATGCCATCTCCCCAGCAGAGGCCTGAAAAAGTCGGCCTGACAGGAATATTACAGTATTCACAAGGGCAATCTCTCGCCCGTTCTCTCACTGCCTCTCTCTTTGTTTCCTCCTCTGATCACACTTTCTCTCCGCGCTTTACAAGATCTATGGCTTCAGCCCTCGTAAATTCGGCCTTTGATCCTGCCTGACTGTTTTCAACCACGTTTCCTGCAAAAAAGCTTCCTTTTTTTGTTCTCAAGAGACTCGAGAGTTTCGAATGAGCTAAACTTTCTTCGGTGCTTCGTTCCTCCAGATGTGCGTACAGTGAACTTAACTGAGGGAATCCCGCACTGCGCATTAATATAATGACTTTTTAATCGGCCACTTGTTCGGATAATGCTTGGTAGAATGTGGTGACGTGGAGACCTGGGTGCTTGATGGATCTGAGGCACTTCTGCAGGTTGAGTTTGACCTTGACCAGATGAGAGGTGTGTTTTATGACAGTATGTATCAGTTTTGACTTGAAATTTTATCTTCCACTGCTTGATACTAAATCAAAGAAGAGTCCATCTGTGAAGCCTGTGTTGTGTTAGGACTGAATTCACCATGTTGTGTGTGTGAGAGAGGAGAAAAAGAGAAACGAGGAGAAAGAGAGGGAAAATGGAGAGAGGAGAAAAAGAGAAACGAGGAGAAAGAGAGGGAAAATGGAGAGAGGAGAAAAATAGAAACGATGAGAAAGAGAGGAATAAAGGAAAGAGGAGAAAAAGAGAAACGAGGAGAAAGAGAGTGAAAATGGAGAGAGGAGAAAAATAGAAACGATGAGAAAGAGAGGGAAAATGGAGAGAGGAGAAAGAGAGAAACGAGGAGAAAGAGTAAAAATGGAGCGAGGTGAGAGAGAGGATAGCAACAAGGAGAAACTAAAAGAAAGAGAAATTTGAGAGAAAGATAGAAGATGAAGAGAGAGAAAGAGGGAGGAGAGAAAACATGAGTAAAAGAGAGAAAATGGAGAGAGAGCACAGCAAGGAGAGAAACAAGGAGGGAGAGAGAAACAAGAGAGAGGCTGCTGTATAACTCTATTCTCCTTGGCTTTGAAAACCATCGCTGTGTGTGAGTGTGTGTGTGTGTGTGTGTGCGCGCGCGCGTGTGCGTGTGCGCGCGCGTGTGTGTGCGCATGCGCGTGTGCGTGTGTTTTCAGACTTTTCTACATTTGATTAGCATCTGCAAGTCAAGACACTCAGCCTTGTCACAGCTCTAAAATAAACACTTTTTCACAACAGAAAATCAGAAAATCCAGTGTATTAGTCAAACATGCACAACATGCACGCTCCTACTGTTAGCCATGCAGCCCACATCAGAAACCACATAAGCAAATCTATTTGAAACGACCTAACAAAAAGAATTACTTGACACAGCACTGTGATGATTTAGGCCTGCATTTGGACCATGTTAATTGGTGCTCATATACTTCCATTGCTTTCCTGCTTGCGTTTTGCTTGTTTTTCTTCAAGTTTGATGATTTACCAGCATGTCCATTAGGATCAAGCTGTTCAAACCAGCTTAACCAGTTCAACACGGGGTAGGGTCAGTCACCTCGACCTTCTTAGACTAATGATCTAACTAATGATCCTCAAAAAACAATTTAGCAAATCTGAAACCAGACAGACAATTATTTTTAGTAAAACTGTGTCCTTGTAGTTTTCGGGGCGACTGTAAATCTAGAAAAGGGATTTGGTGTTTTGCTATTCATACCAGGGATCAGGTTCATGTCACCAGGCCTGTGTTGAGGCTGCTGATGGGAGTGACTCTCTCTTCATGATCTGTCTGATGTATTATCATGTCCCATATGCCCACAACCTGCTGTGGCCACTCCACACCAGACCCAGATGGCACGGGGCTCCGGAACACAGTATGAGCTTCGTTTTCAGTTTTTATATCAAGGAGCACATGTACATCCCTCTGTACATCAAATCTCTCAGGCCATTGTAATAGTGGGACAGACCTTCTTAGGGTTTATTTGTTGTTGTTGTTGATTAGTTTTCATTTGTCCATTTACAGTTAATTACTCGTGTTTTTATGTTGTTTTTTCCCCCTCAAATTCATTCCAATCTCAAATACACATTTAAATGCCTTTGGTGGGTTTTGGTATCTCCCCTGATGGTGTTTCAATGAACTGATAAGTACTAATAACTATACTTGTGTGTAACAACACGATGTTTATGTAACAGTGTGAATGATAAATGTTTCTACGTCTCGCAGCTGAGAAACTAGATTAAAGTAGTTGTTGTGGGGACCTGGGCGGGTGTGTGTGAGAAAACAGTAGAAGTGCAATACTGAACTATATTTAGGAGATTTCCTTTTATAATGCAGCACTGCAGTGTGAGTATTATGAATAAACAGTAAATTACAGGAGAAAGGGCTGCAGACAAGTTGTAATTTACTCTAAGTGCCCAACTTTATCTTTTTAAATGTGTTCATTTATTTGTTTCATTTTTAATCAGTCTTTGGACCCCTAAGCTTTGACAACGCAGAAGTGCCATTTATTTATAAAGCCAATAAAACGAGCTGAGAGAGAAAGAAGAGGAAGAGAGAAGAGAGAAGAGGGGGGATAGAGAGACAGGAAGAAGAGAGAAAGAGACAAAGAAAGGGAGAGATAGAGGAAGAAGTGAGACACTGAGAAATAAGAGAGGCAATGCAGAGGAGAGAGAAATGGAGAGAAATATCAACAAGAAAAAAGATAGAACGGAGAGAAAGAGAGAGAGGCAGCCATAGACCTCTGTTCTACTTGGCGTTGAAAATTGTCGCCGTTCATGTATGTATGTGTGTGTGTGTGTGTGTGTGTGTGTGTGTGTGTGTGTGTGTGTGTGCGCACGCATGTGCGTGTGCGTTTGTGTGTGCG
This sequence comes from Nannopetersius ansorgii, assembly GCA_037974605.1. Classification (NCBI taxonomy): domain Eukaryota; kingdom Metazoa; phylum Chordata; class Actinopteri; order Characiformes; family Alestidae; genus Nannopetersius; species Nannopetersius ansorgii. Next base: position 28,626,653 of record JBBPDE010000040.1, on the reverse strand, counting down.
CGCGCGCGCGTGTGCACGCGCTCTCCGCTAGAGCAGCATATCCGCGCATGTGGCGGAGGAGACCAGACCGATCCCTCTCTGCTCTCCCTCATACATACACATTCTCTCTCTCTCTCTCTCTCTCTCTCTCTCTCTCTCTCTCTCTCTCTCTCTCTCTCTCTCTCTCTCT
>JBBPDE010000040.1:28568152-28582597 GCA_037974605.1 Nannopetersius ansorgii | reverse complement strand
TGTGTGTTTGTGTGTGTGTGTGTGTGTGTGTGTGTGTGTGTGTGTGTGTGTGTGTGTGTGTGTGTGTGTGTGTGTGTCTTTCAGAGCCCTACTTTGTGAGTGCCGTAGAATGGGGACCTCATATCTACTTCTTCTTCAGAGAGATGGCTATGGAGTTCAACTATCTGGAGAAGGTAGCTGTTCATGAATTCTTCGAGCTTGCTCTATTCAAATGTGCACATTTGCTGAATTTGGAAAATTAATCACAAAAAGTCATGATTTTTTGTGGTTAATTAATCATTTTTGTGATGCAGCATTTTCTTTTGTTTTCAAATCCACTGCAGCCCTGTTCATCAGTCTAGACTCTAAAAATAAAAAATTTCTGTAATTTTCTTGATTTTGGTCACATCCGAGCCTACCTGCTAGCAGCACTGGCAGGGTGATGCACATGCTTACTACGCCTCACATGAAGCAGCACCACATTTTTTATGTCGTTTATGTCACCAGACATCTCAACCCTTGGAGGAGAACACTAACTGCCAGATTTGTTGAACTGGGTAATAGACAGCTGTGCTAGTTAGTATCTCCCTGAGTGATGGGAGGAGGGGGAGAGCCATCAGAGACTGGTAGTCTAAGGCACCAGATTTTGTCCTAGACTACCAGTCCTGGATAAGTGTGTGACTTCCTAGTAAAAGGACCTACTTATATTTGCCTTCACACAAAATTCTATATTTATATTATTGTATTATATGTATAGTGCACTTATTATACTACACTGTTTAACTTTTATTCCATTGTTTTGCTGCTCTTGCCTTAACAATGCAAATTTCCCACTCTGTGGGGCTACTAAGGGTTAATCTTATCTTGCTCCAATCTGGAGCCTTTCAGTTGTTTCACAGCTTTAGAAAAATGAGTAGAGCACATTTTATAGTAACATAATGTAAGGTAACATAACGTAGCATATCATAATGTAACATAGCGTGGCATAACATAGCATAACATGAAATTGCAATCAAATCAGCGTTATATTATCGAAAATATGGGTTCCACAGTATTCCACAGTATGGTATTACATATCCACTTAAATGTGTGTGTGTTTCAGGTGATGGTGTCCCGCGTGGCGCGTGTGTGTAAAGGAGATCTGGGCGGTTCTCAGCGTGTGCTGGAGAAGCAGTGGACGTCTTTTCTGAAGGCCAGGCTGAACTGCTCCATTCCAGGAGACTCTCACTTCTACTTCAACCTGCTGCAGTCCACCAGCCCCATCATACGCATGTACGGCAGAGACATCATACTGGGGGTCTTCTCCACCCCCCCGAACAGGTAAACCATTTTTTTTTTTTTTACTTGACAATGATGGAGTCTATCAGTCGAGGCTTGTTTGGGGACTAAATTTGGCTTCTGTAGTTTAGAACAGAAATAATAGAGGGCTAATGTCATCTAAATTTTTCCTGAAAAAATACTTCATTAAATAACAGCTCACTCGACCCCAGATCCAGGTCGTCACTGAAGTGCCTCAGAAGGGGTTTAGGACACAGTATGACTTACAGAGACTATGAAAACATACAAATCTTTTTCACTACTGACAGACATGTTAGTTAACACCAGGGACTGATCTTGGATCAGCTTATATCATATTTATAAAAGTCCAAATAATGATTATAGATCATCTCTCCTCCTCTTGAGGTGGTTTGTGAAAACAGGCCCTGTTGCACTGTGAAGTTTTGTTCACTTTTGTAGCTTACAGCAAGTCATTTCATGTCCTAAACCGCATTCACAAGTCTTAAACAAGATTTGAATGTGAGTTTAGAGGCCTTTTATGGAAAAGATTTTGGAAGGCATTGACTTAATTTGCTTTTTTTGTTTGTTTTCTACTCTAGTGTGATACAGTATCCAATACAGGCGGCACATTTCTAATTTTTTTTATTTAGTTTCCCATCACACACAGAAATTCCCTCTATTTTGTTCTCCTTATAAATGTTTTCAGTTCTTTTCTTAATTCAGTATACAAAACAATTGCTCAAGACTTTTGCCTTATGAACACTTTTATTAGTACATTTTTCTGTTCAATTTAATATCCTTTTTTCATCTTTGATGTAATAATCTTTTCACTTTAGTGTACCCTGATAATGATAGTAACACACAGCGGCACTGATGCGGTTGCGCAGAACCCAGAAAAAGCCATGGGATGCCACATTAACTTGAATCAAATTATGCAGAGAGGTTTTGAAAAGGGCTTTAATGGCCAAAGCCAGTGATAATAAGACTCACGGGAAGAATTTAAGCCCATAAACGTAGCGATAACCCTCTTCTGCAACATCCCGTCCTGTGCCGGATGAGGAGGCAGAAGATCAGAGACGCTGAGGCGTGCAGAGCGGACTCAGAAAGTCGCTTCCGAACATACGTGGTCCTTCGTGGCGAAGGTGAAGCTTTTATATCGACGTCCAGTGTCTCCTTGGAAACTGGCAGCGAGGTCCCTATCTTACAAAGGCCCAAAATGGCTGCCACGTGAAAAGTGCCGTGAATGATCGGCACTTTTGCGCCCGATTCAAATGTCTCCTTGGAAACTGAGAATAATGTTCTATTCTGGCACGGTCGCACCTGGAAGCCCAGCGCCCCCCTCGGAGGAGTAAACATATGAAAATGAGCATGAAATGGAGCTGGAGTGCACGCGTTCCGCTCCTATAATGCACTTTTCTCAAGTGTGACGTATCTCCCAAAACCACTAAAGCTGACGAGCGTTTTACATAAAGCCCTGTTGGAGGACAGGAATCCGTACAGATGCTGCGTGGAGGGGTGGAGGAGAGAAGCTGGAGTCGGTGGGCTTATACAAACAGATGAGTCACTCCGGCAGTTTGAGCGGAGATTCGCTCAAATCAGTGATAACATTGAAATCACAAGCTCTATTCTTCTCATTATTTATCTTCTTCATTTTCACCTTCTTCCTCATCGTACTCTTCTTCTGCATCTTTTTTTATTCATTACCTTCTTTATCTTTTCCTTTTTCATCTTTTACATCTAATTCTTTCTTTTTCTTCTTCTACTTTTTCTTCTTCTCCCTCTTCTTCCTCTTCCTTTTCATTTTATTCTCCCTCTTCTTAATGCGTAGTAAAGGTTACAGGTTTATTTTCCTTCTCATTTTTTTCTTCGTTTTCTGTGTCTTTTTCGTTCCTCCTCTTCAGTTTCGCCTTCTTCTTCTTTGTCTTTTTCTTGTTCCTCTTCTTTTTCCTATTTTTCTTTTTCTTCTTCTTTATCTTCTTTTTCTCCCAGTTCCTCTTCTTCTTATTTTCTCTCTTCTTTATCTTCTTCTTCTTCTTCTTCTTCTTCTTCTTCTTCTTCTTCATTCCCTTCTTCTTCCTCTTTTTTTCACTTCATCGTTCTTTATATATTCTTTCTTCTTCCTTTTTTTCTTCAAGTATTCTTCCTCTTCCTTCTTCTTCGATTTGCGCCACTTTCCCCTCGCCCTGTAGTCAGTCAGCAGAGTCTGGCGTCTGAACTGATGAGGCTAGTGTGTCTTGTTTGGTGGCTAAACTCCATAATTTAACTTTGTGCAAAGGCAATGCTTAAATTGTCACCAGGCTTGCACCAGCAGACTTCTCTTTTGAAGTGGATATATCATGTAAAACAAATGTTCCTCACTTCTTTCCAAATAAAAGTTAACAAAGCAGTATAGCTACTGTCCATCTGTTGTTGTGAGCAGCGTGTCAGTCCCGCTCCGACCCTCCTTCTGAGCATGGGATCACTGACCAGATATTATTGGGGTGAAGGCCTGTTCTCAGCACAGCGGTGCCCCTGACATGGTCCTCTAATGGCAGTGTGTGTGTGGCTCTGATGTGAGTGTGGCTCTGATCAGGCCCAGCAGTGTTGCTGGGGTTCTTACACACGTCAGTGCAACTACTAGGTTGGGAGTCCACCAACCACTTAATATCCAGCTCAGACCGGCTCTGTGGTCAGAAACTGACCATTAGTGAAGGGCTAGAGGAAGGATAGCACAGATTGAGCATCAACAGATGAGGTTGCATCAGGAATAGAGGAATATAAGGGAGAGGTTTCTAATAAAGTCTAATAAAAATACTGCAGCCATTTAATTGCAGTTTGTGAAAGCAGTATTATTCTAAAAAATATATATCCTGCGCTGAGTAAGAACCTCTTATGGTAACAGTGGTGTCAGAATCCGTACAAGAATCCAAAAACTTGCTAATCTTGTAACTGCACAGACACAAAGACAAGAACAATATAAAATATACATTTTAAATAAATACAATAACTAATCTGTAGATACACCTCAATATGAAATACACTACGCGATATACACATGAATTCAAGTAAAGTGGCCCCTAATAGTCACACGAGAACTCCCCACATTACAGCACACAGTGTGAAATTCTCTCTCTGTATTTAACCCCTTCACCAAGTGAAGCAGGGGGCTGCCACCAACGAGGGGCATCCGGGGAGCAGTGTGTGGGAACTGTACCTTGCTCAAGAGTACTTGAGTGATGACACTAGCAGTGCTGGGATTTCAACCCACAACCTTCTGATTGTAGGGGCAACTCCCTAACCACTCGGCCACAACCAGTACTGTGAAGTGAATTACTAGTAACACAAACAGTGGTTAGGAGTATGTAATCTCACATAGCAGAGCTCAGTAGTGTATAAGTAATATTGAAATAAATAATGATATTCACATAGGAAGAATTTCTCTGTGGTTTGACTTGCATTACATCATGTTGCCAATCAAGCCTGGCAGCAGAGATGCAGAAATATCACACATTTTTTGAATGATCCCATGTGAGCCAGTGAATACCGCTGAGGAGAAACGGCCGGTCTGCAGCTGGGTGAGTGAAAGAATTCGAGCTGCGAACAGCGGTTAGCCTGGACCGTTCAGGGCCGCGCTGCCTGCTGCTTCTTTTCAGTGAAAAATACTTTGATCAGAAAGATGTTTGACGGCTCAGTCTTGGCAAGGTGTTGCCACGGTGATGGCACAGCGTTGGCATGACGATGAGCCGTCATTGGCATGATATTGGCACAGTGATGTCACTCTGTTGGCACTCGGTAGTGCGTTGTTGGCGAGGCAGTGGAGCGGTGTTGCCACGGCGATGTCACGCCGATGGCATGGTGCTGGCCAGGACGGCCTGTACTCACTGTGCTCAGCACCAACATGGGCATCAAACCAAGAGGTCATTTGTGTAGTGGCCGGCAGGTGACCAGGACAGAGGGCCAGATAAAGACAAAAGACAGACAGTCTGCTTAAGATTAGATGTATGATTGCAGATTATAAATTTTGGTTTATCCACAAAATGTGCATGTTGAGAGAGAGACTGAGAGAAAGGGAGAGAGACAGACAGAAAGAGAGAGAGAGAGTCAGAGAGACAGAGAGAGTGAGAGAGATACAGACAGAGAAAGAGAGAGAGAGAGAAAGAGGGGATAGAAACTGAGAGAAGCTGTACATGATTTTGGTTTATATGTTTGGGTTTATTTAAAATTTGGACACTGACAGAGAGAGAGAGGGAGAGAAAAATACTGAGAGAGAGACAGAGGGAGAATGAAGGGAGGCAGAGAGAGAGATACTGAGAGAGGAGAGATTGAAAGGAAGAGAGAGAGATATTGAGAGAGAGTAACTGAGAGAAAAGGAAAACACAGATTTAGAGAGGGAGAGACAGCTTTTAGCTAAATTTCATTATGGTTTATTTCTTAGTTTATAGACTAAATTTGAATGCTGGCAGACAGAGAAAGAGGGACAGTATGAGATTAAGAGGGGAGAGAAAACTATAGGCACAGAAAATAAGAGAGATTTAGAGAGGAGACAAATCATGAGAGAGCGGGAGATAGAGACAGAGAGATTAAGAAACTGAGAGAAAAGATTGTAGCTGTATATGATTATGCGGTTTATAGACAAAATCTGGACGTTGACAGTAGAGAGAGGGAGCCAGAGGAGTGTGAGGTTGAAGCTCAAGGCAGTTCATTGGCTGGACTGGAGATGAGGCTGACGAGTTCAGTAAAGGACTTCCACTTGTTTGCCATGTCTCTTTATATCTCATTTATAATATAGTGGGGGAGCGGAGCCAGCCGCAGCTACACTTTGCTCCTGAAAACGTGCTCTCTGTCTTCACTGCATGGCCTACATTCTGTTCACGGTGCGGCGGAGTCAATAAAACAAGTCTGAGGGCATTATGGTGCGCAACACAGCTTCAGTACTTCCGATTCCATCACCTTTATAGAGCTGTTCTCTCTCTTCATTTACATTTTATTTCTCTAACTGATGTTTTAAATGCATCATCTTCCTGTTAGCTCTTTCTTATAACCCGTGCAACTTCTATTTCTCCATTCTTGTAGATAAAAGGGTCTCATACAGCATCAGAAATCATAGAAGCACAAATACAACTCTTATTTCAGCCACAGTATAAAACATGTCAGAGCATGTCTACAGTCGCTGACTACATTTGGAGCAAGGAAGGAAGGTGTAAATTTGATTTATCACGGCTCTAATAACTCTGAAAGTTTGCGGACTTTCCCCGCACTCTTTCAGAGAAGCCCAGGGAAAGCTTTGGGAGTCTAGTGCGTTTACTAAGGATGTACCGATTTAGAATGGAATTGTATCACATTACGATCTCACTGTATTATATTGTTGTGGTGTTACATATTAGCTTGTGTATATGGATAAAGCATCAGGGTACTATGAAGGCAATTAACACTCCAGTGGTCCAGTGGTTCCCAACCTTTTTCACTGAAGCCCCCCTTGCCTGTGTCCAAGACAAGCCAGGACCCCCAACTCCTACGCCCACAAAAAAATACAAACTCTTATTTTCAAAAAATAAATAGCGGTTGTAGCTTTTTGCACTTATACTCTTAAACACTCACACACAACACACACACGTTTACGTTTACATTTCTCTCTTTATGAATTTAGTATGAGCATTTATAATTTTGGGAAACTCAATGTAGACAAAATTCTGCGCACCCCCTGTGATCTCTAGCGCCCCCCTCAGGGGGGCCCGGACCCCTGGTTGGGAACCACTGCTCTAATGTACTGAAAATGGAAACAAATGAATAAATGTAAGGCACTTTTCTGCCACACATTCTAGCTGTAGGGGAAAAAATGGAGGGAACGGAGACGCCACTGTATCTCTGTAATGATTATGGATTGCAGGCAGGATGAGGGGTCCAGGGTTAACGAAGACATGGGCACGGCAGACTAAGGGAATTCAAACCGTATTGAACTAGGACTTAAACTGGAGATCACTGCAATAGAGCTTTAACAGGACAATATACAAAGAATTCACAAAAACAGATTGAAACCCGGGGTTCATAAGATAATATAAGATAAACCTTTATTAGTCCCGCAAGTGGGAAATTTGCTTCTTCACAGCAGAAAGTGGAGAAAGAGCAGCAAAAATTAAGAAAACAATAGAATAGAATAAAATACTACAACAGTACAGTATAAAATCAATCAAGAAATATAAAATATGGACGGTCTGTATTGTAAAATATATACATTTGTATATGCAAACTAAATGTAGACTTAGGCAAGTTGTATGTATGTCCACAATGAGTATATGTGTGGAGTGGAGTGGATATATGAAGTAAATATAAGAACACTGTAGATACACACACATATATTCATATACTGACGAGGGAAATGAGAACACCTGGGCAGCGGAGGAGGCAGGAACAAAGAGGAGGTGGGACTAGAGACTGACATCAAAACAACAACAAACTCAGATGGTAGACAGACACATGGCAGAGGTAAACAACAACATAGGCAGGAAAACAAGGGGAATAACAGGAGAGCATTGCAAAGGCCAAAAACAGAGTAAACAATGTTTCAGTCGTATTGAACTGAACTCTATTATTAACCCTTTCACCCTTATCATTATGTAAATTCCTGAACTAGTCAGTAGGACAGATATCTCATGTAGATTTATTGATCATTACTGATCAAATTAATAAATAGCATTCACTGTTTTTTCCAGTTTGTAAGTGTGTGCGTTCTGGGCACTGATTCAGTCCATGTTTATTCACGTCCCATTTACACACATACAGCAGTGATTTGCTCTGTGAATGATCTTTTTCATTCTTATTGTTTATTGCTTAGTCGAGATGTCAGTTTTAATGGATAGCAAAGTGGATGTGGATTTTAAATTACAAAAATGTCACTTTTGCTGTAAAACCCTGTATCTGTGTGAAACAGCCTTGAGCTTTGATGCCCCACTCTGATGCAAAGGGTAAGTGCCCTAAATAATGACAATATTGATACTGATGGATCTTTTTGCCCCGATTTATGTATTTTTCACATACTAATGAGGCACTTAGTTACTATCTAATTAGGTTGTTTACAACTTCTAAGGGCTCAATAAAGCACAGTAGAATAACAAGTGTGATTTTAATACCGATTATACGAAGAGTGTTCTTGGTGGTGGACCCTGCTGTATGTGAGAGCCGTTGGTAGAGTGGTCAGAGGAAGCCTTGGCAGTGGTCTGCTCCATAAGGGCAACAGGCTGCCGTCTTGGGAAACGTTCCAAATGATAGCATCTCTACTCCTCTGCCCTGGGTTGCTTTTCCTTGCATTGCCTTGTTGCTGTATTGCACGCCCTGCCCGGCTCCTTCCATAAATTATTCCATACTCTTTAAAGAGTTTTCGATTAGCTACCCACTGGGACAGTCCCTTAAAATCTGTCAATTACTCGCTTTGTGTTGTGCTTCAATTCTGCGCCCTCTTCTCCACTTCAGTGAGAAAAACGAGGGCTAAGCAGCATGAAGAGGCAACTAAGCAAAACAGAGCACAGAGAGGGGATTCCGTAATGTCACGCGGACTTTGACATTTATTGGTTCAATCTGTGTAGGCACAGAATGGAATCTAATAGGGAGCAGTGAACCAGTCACTGTGACTGATTCGAAACACGGCCATTGGTCTGCCTGCGGGCAGTGCGGTTTGGCAGATGACTTTCTTGGCCATAGTTCTAGCCCACCATTGGCTCTATGGCGGCATCCCAGCAGGCCCAGTGTCAGGTGACAAGCGCCAAGCAGCCACCATCTCCCCGGCCCTCCTGCTCCAGCTGGGGTTTGACTCAATACAGGCCCTAATTACAGACTTATCCAGATCATCCATCAGCTCGGAGCACAGCTTCTGACAGCGAGGGAGGCTTGAACGGAATAGTTTGGTGAAAACTTAAATGCGCACATTTTTCTATCCTAAGACCTTCTCTCAGCCCAGACATGTTTACCTGAGCGTTCAGAGTTGCAGAAACACTCCTAAATTAACACACACTTGCCTCTGCCGCTTCTAGTTGCTAAGTAATGTCTGACAGACATGCTTCTGTGGCTTTTGGTGATGTACTGGTGTCGGTAAAATAGGCTGCAGTGTTGTTGCAGAGCTAAGGTTGTCCTCATCCAAAATGTATATAAATTCTGGGATTCTGGGCATGAGTACAGAATATTTTGTGTGCAGATGCTGTATTCTTACTCCTGGAGAGTTTTTGTTCCAGGCTCAGACAATCTGTTCAGAAAGTGACATGGGCTGCCTAATGTAAACTGCAAGCTAAAAACTGCACCACACATTTCAGAATCCTCACTTTCGTGACTGTCGCTGAACATTTTCATGAGTCTGGTAGCAAAACCATTGTATCTGAGTCTGGTAGCATCTGTATCTATCCTAATGTGAGCTGTGAGCCTCTGATTCTCATACAGCCTTATATAATCAGATGTGGTTTTGGGTTGGAAAATTCAAGAATTTAGTTGAGAGCCAAGTAAAACTCTCTCATGTACAGTAACCCCCTGCTTTTCATGTTCCAAGAGCACCCGCATATAGTGAAAAACCGTGTTGTTGTGTTTTGTTAAAAAAAAAAAAAAAAAAAGCCCATAAATGCCTGTTTTTATAGTGTAAACCCTAAATATATCTGCTCCCAGAACTCTTTAATTTCATTTTAAACTCAGTTTAATACATTACCCTTAAAGAAAATGTAAAAGTAAACCCATGTTTTTTAATTTAATTTTAAGAAGTGGGAGATTCTGCCACAGAAGCTGCAAATGGCAGCAGCAGAGAAATAAATAATCAGAATCAGAACACTTTATTTATTCTGGAGGAATTGCTTAAAAACCATTAGCTTTAGCAGTTAGCATTAGCAGCACGTGTTGGCATTAGCAGTGTGCAGCGAGCCAAAACAAAGACTCGTAAACAAAAGAAGTGTTGAAATAACTCCCTCTACACACATGTTTAGACAGGACACAGCTTACTAATACTAAATAAACTGAGATTACTGTTGAAAAAATACTAAAATTTGAAGACAAGACAGAGCAGTCATGCTACAACATGCTACAGCAGGCTTTAATACAGCAGATTTATATTGTTATATTTTATATGTAAATGTAGCTGAATTTACGTTCATATTTGTTTAAAAAATTAGTAAATTATATTTTTCTTGATAATTTAGGTCTAAAATGCAAAATATACACATATTTATTTCCGCAAAAAAAGGCAATGAAGGTATATTTGCAGTTTCTGCGTTATTGTGGGGATTTCTGCATTCATTATCAGTTCTGTTCTCAGAAAAAACCTGCGAGAGGCTGAATCCACGAATCCACAATCCGCATAAAAGGGAGGGTTTACTGTACACCCAGTGAATGTATACACCATCATGATAAATGCTGTGTGATTAGTCTTTTTGCAATTAGTCAAGTAAAACCTTCCTGTTATTGGAACTACTTCTGAAAGCCACACAGTCTGCTGTAGGAGAATCTCTTTCAGTGTGATTTTACACAAGAGCCTGAATGTAATTGGGGGTCTCTCACCTATCACCAATTTTGGGGTGACGTACAAACCATCTGACAACAGATGAAACAGGAAAAGTAGGGGAGGAAGATGGAATGAGGTGACTAGTTAAACCTCTTTTAACTCAAATTAACGCTTATTTCACCTTTTTCTCATCATTCACTGTTTCAAATACATTTCCAGAGACAGGCCCCAGTGGTGAGTCTTGTAGGGGGGGCTCAAGTGTCAAGGGCACTCAGACCCCTGGAGACTACACTTGGAAAAAGGAAAAATGATACTTTCAGTCTTTGTTCAGACTATGTCTTCAATAATATTTCTTCAACACAAATCAGACCATGTGGTGCACATGCCATCAATGTTTCATCCTTCCTTTCCTTCGCCTTCTCTTCTGTCTAGTCTAATGTCTGATGTGTTCTCCTGTCGGTTACACGCTGTACGTCTGTTGCTGATCCTCTGTGTCTGTTCTCTTGCTATCTGAGACTCATGCGTGTCTAGCTCTGGTGAAAGAATGACTGGGTTTGTTGATGGCAGGTGGAACATCAGGGCTTTTGTGACATCGATATAGAAAAGGGATGCAGCAGCGAATGCAGGACGCTCCAAGCCATTTGCTCACAGCTGTCCTTCATACTTACGTCCTTAGTACATCAAGGCTTTAACCCTGTTGGGTTTTCATCTTGCTTTTCTATATATTCCACATACAAGTACTTCTGGAATAAGGTCTAATCAGTTTCCTCAAAAAGGTGAAAAAAAATGATTTTTCTAGATTTTATCCCACATAAGTCTAGAGTTTTTAAAGGAATAGTTCAGGAGAAACTAATATGTATACAATTTTCAATATACCCCATGTAGTTTAGGACTGGCCCTAATGGGCTTAATGATGTGGTTGGGAAAGCTAGAATAAGTTATAATTTTTACAGAAACTATGTGGACTATTGAGTTCCAGTGTTAGTAGTAACATTTGAACACTAAAGGGCCTTTCCTAATTGCCTACATCTGGAGTAAGTGGAGATTTGTGCATACTAGATTCCTCCCCCTGGTTCTTTAATGTCAATTTGCCGTACTATTTGACTGTAATTACATAATTGCACAAACCACTTACAGCCAGTTATGCAATGAAATCTGAATTCAAGAGGACAAATGAGCAATTCCGACTTGTTCGTGATATGAAATGGTTTCTTTATATAAATCTATAGCGTGCTTTTGCTATCGCTGGCTATAAGTGTGACTTTTAAAGCTTAAATACACACTCCAGGTCAGTTTCGATTGAACGGGTATACAGTGCATGCCTATTACAGGCCCATTTGGATTCCGCTCAGTCTGTGGGCTGTAAGGTGGTCTGAAGTGAAATGGGAGAGGAGTTGCAAATTAGGTCGAGAATTCCCTGGGGCAGTTTCGGGCCCTGCTGGAACTGTGTGTTGGCTCGTAGTTGACAGAGCTCTGTTGGGGGTGGTCTGGTGTAGCCTGGTCCACATGGCGAGCACCTGGACCCTGAATTAAGCCCCCAGGCCCTCTAATACCCCCCATCCAAACACACGCACACACACATGTATACCCACACAAATACCTCACCACATCTATCTAAGCTCTACTACAAACAATAATCTCAAATTGATTGATTCCAACCTCACCAGTCGAATTCTGGTCACGCGATTGATTTAGATCTACAGTAGCACACTTTGGTGATTCCCTCGTTCAGACACACCTGCTGGTTCCCTGGGTGTGTTTGAGATGTATAACCCGAACACTGGATCTCCAGGACTAGAGTCGAATCAGAGAAATTGTGAATCCAAAACATGACAGCCTGCACAAAGCTAACTGGAGTCTATTGGGTTTTTATTAGTTGTTGCTATGTTAACCTTCAGATCCCAAAGACGTTTTGGTTGATCGACAACATTTGAGCAACAGGGAAAGTTGTGCAAACTTGATTTTCTCGCCTTAAGCATCAGCTAATGGTAGCTTATATGTATAAACAGCCCAAATTAGCCTTTTTGTTAAATATAGTATGAGGAATGCTTGATATCATAGTGGTGCCAACTGTTTCCTGCTGCGAAGTTTCTCTCACCTAGCATGACACAGCCTAACATTTGCACCGAAACGCAGAATAATGAGTTTTGCCTGAGGCCTACTCGAGGACCAGGCTGTCAGCAACAGGAAAAAAAGCCTGCTGGGTGTTTTTTTTGCTCCGTTATGGCAGTTTGTGTAAGGTGTCGATCAGATGGCTTGACTGCAGCTGTTGTTTTTATTTGCTGTTTTGCAGCATCCCCGGCTCGGCGGTGTGTGCCTTCGACATGCAGCAGCTGGCGCGCGTGTTCGAGGGCAGGTTCAAGGAGCAGAAGTCTCCAGAATCCATCTGGACCCCTGTTCCCGACGAGCTGGTGCCTAAGCCCAGGTAAACCAGCAGAGACGTCTTCACACGCAGCAGCAGTTCGTCAGTTAGGGGTACTTCTCAAAAGTGGTCCCAATCCAGAGCCTTTCAGTTCCTCACCAGAATAAAGTAATGAAAAGTGTTACATTTATGAAATTTCAGCTTTGGAGCTGCCCAAACCACATAACAAAGGGAATTTCAAATTCATGTGCTTTTAATTTATGGACAATTTATACATTTTACATATAAATTCAGCTGTCCCCACGCCTCTAGCTTTATTACATTAAAGTGCAATAAGTGCAGCAGGCTAGACTTGTATGTGTTTGCCATGGAATTAAGAAGCAATATCTGAGCACAGGGCTGCAATGGCCAATTTAATGGCCAGAAATGTACGTAATAGTAATAGATTTTAGTATGGTCACATGTAATTCCCAGTGCAGTTGACTGTGGTGGTAGTGGCACATATTGATGTTAGTGACAGTTCATAACATAACAGGCCTTGGTATGGAATTTTTAACATAAATGGAACAGAAATTCAGAAATTAGAGAAAGCCTCATGATTTCTGGGAACTAAAAATCTACATTCATATCATTTTGGTTCTTTTTTATTCAGTAGAACGATGTTGGAAATGGAACTCGACTATATGGTAAAATTCTTGAAAAGCCCAATAAAAATATATGATCTAGGTTGACATAGCTAAGCTATGCGATCTACAATGAAGGATTAACCACCAACATTAGAAACAGGAACTGACAGTGTAACCAGTCTGTTTCTTAGATTTTCCGTGGGTACGACCAATTTCACAAGTTCAAAAATCACTCTATACCTTCTGGACAACTGTCACTATGTCACTGACTATGAATATGAGCAGCGGCTCGTTTATCAGATGATAAACTTCCTCAGCTGGAGGCCAGGGCTCTTTACTGAATGAGTCACTCTAAAAAAGCTACATACAAGGTACAATGTGTTAATATGTCCAGTAGAAGCTTCGGATGAAACATGGGATGTCTTTTACAAGCTCCAGAGGTGTGTTTTCTTCATTTATGAGCATGTTTTGAAATGTATGGTCTAAAGTGAAGGCCTAATGGTCACTGTTCAGGTAATCAAATATGCCCCTAAGTAATAAATTCCCCTTATACAGTAGGGAGAGCTCTTAAGCTGCAACTGATAAAAGCCTTTGATAAATGCTCACAGCACAAAAGATTTGTGCAATAATTAATGACCAGAGATTGTCTGAGTATGTTAGGAAGTATGGGTTTTTAAGAGTATGTGTGTGTGTGTGTGTGTGTGTGTGTGTGTGTGTGTGTGTGTGTGTGTGTGTGTGTGTGTGTGTGTGTG
>JBBPDE010000040.1:28535404-28548527 GCA_037974605.1 Nannopetersius ansorgii | reverse complement strand
CACACACAAAACACTCGCGCACTCACACTTATGCACACAAACACACACACACACCCCACCGACCGGCACCAGTCACTTTGTGTAGTATTGCTCTGCTAACTACCTCTTACTACTACCCAGTTAGTACTACCCTCAGTCTACCTCAAAAGATTTTGTCTGTTTTAAAACTGTCACTTTACCACAGTCTGGCTCTTTTTGCACCATATTTTTAATAGATCATGTGTGTAATTGTATTTGGTTGTATTTTTTTAAAATGGCACCTTTTTGTATTTAATGTTACATGTCCGTATTCTTAAAATTGCACCTTTTTGTATTTTGTATTCATTGTTACATGGCCGTATTGTTAAAATTGCACCTTTTGTACTTAAGGTTACATGTGTGCACCTGGGGTTTGAGAGTAACGTAATTTCAATTCTCTCTTTGTCTGGTACGTACGGCAGATTTGACAATAAAGTTGACTTTGACTTTGATTCTCTTGGCTTTCTCTTTCACACATTTTTTCTCACTCACTCTCCTTTTTTATCTCTTTTTACCTTTTCTAATTAGTTTCCACCTCTCTCTAACTTTCTCCCTCTTTTTAACCGTCCTCTTTCTCTTGTCTCTCTCTCTCCTCTTTATCTCTCGCTTCTCTCTCTTCTTTATCTCTCTCTTTCCACGTCTACTAATGAATTTCTATCTCTCTCTCGCCACCTGTTGTAATAGTTTCCACCTCTCTCTCACACTTTCTCTCTCGTGTTATCCTTCCTCTCTCTCTTCTCTTTCTCTCTGTCTCTCTCTCTTCTTTATCTTTCTCTCCACATCTTCTGATAATTTCCACCTCTCTCTCTCTTTATCCTTCCTCTTTCTCTTCTCTCTCTCTCTCTCTCCTCTTTCTCTTCTCTCTCTTTCTCTCATCTTTCTCTTTCTCTCCCACACATATCTCTCTCTCTCCATTTTCTAATTCCTTTCCACCTCTCTCTCTCACTCTCTCCCTCTTTTTATCCTTCCTCAGCCATTCTCTTGTCTTTCTCTCTGTTTCTCTTTTTCCTTCCTCTATCACTCTCCATCTCTCACTGCATTTTCTAACGAATTCCCCCCTCTCAACTTCTTCCCCTTTCTTTTGTCTTTCTCCTTCTACCCTCTTTACCTTTCTCTCTCTCTTTACTATTTCTAATTTGTTTCCATCTCACTCTTCCTTTTTCATCCTTCCTTTATAGTTTACTTTTCTCTCTCACCTTTCTCTCACCCTCCTCTTTGTCCCTCTCTCTTTACCTTTTCTAATTATTATCCATCGCTCTCGCTTCCCCTCTTTATTCTTCCTCTCTCTCTCTCTCTCTCTCTCTCTCTCTCTTTCTTTCTCTCTCTCTCTCTCTCTCTCTCTCTCTCTCTCTCTCTCTCTCTCACTGTTCTCTTGACCTCATACCAGAAGGAACAATGTTCTTTAATATAATGTGTTTGGTGTAGTGCAATTTAATTGCAGGTAATTTTATAGCATCTCTGTTCAATAATAATCATGTAAAAGAGTCTGAGGGTTTGACGACGATATCGATCTGTGTGTCCATCTGTTCACCCATCTGACTGTCTGACACTGTATCTGTCAGGTGGTGTAACAGCACACATTTTCAGGTCAATTTTGTGGGTTAAAACTGTCTTGGTTCTTTATATTGTACACAAGCTGGTCTGCCTCAGATAGAGAACGTACTGAAAGCCTAGTAATAGTAAAACCAACCCCTAGAATTTATAAACCCTCAGGAAAAAAAAGGCCAGCAATTTCAGTGTGTCCTGATCATAGCTCTCACCGAATGCCTAGTTTTCTAACAGCGTTTTTCTACAAAAGACAGTAAACCTTTTATATTGTACTGAAATTGTTGCTCCCTTACATCTGTCTTTCTGTATATTTATCTACTCAACTATTCACCAGCCCCTCAATCCATTCATCCATCTATCCTTTCTTCTGTTTAGCTGTACAGTCATCCATCACTCTATATATATTTATATATGAACTACCAGTCAAAAGTTTAGACACACCTTCTCATTCAATGATTTCCTTTGTGTTTATTATGGGCTACATTGTAGATCAATTTTGAAAACATCACCTGTTGCTCTGATGCAGCTTTGCACACTCTTGGCATTTTTTCCCCACAGATTCATGAGGAATCGACCTGGAATGGTGTTTAATTAACAGGAGTTTCTTCATCAAGAGTTCATTAGTGGAGTTTCTCTCCTTCTTCTCTCCTTCATCAGTCGTGACGGTCGGGTTGGTCCACAGTTAGTGATCCTGTTCCACTACGGTCCTACATTATGGCAAGAACCTCTTAACTAAGTAAAACGTGTGTGTGTGTGTGTGTGTGTGTGTGTGTGTATGTACAGTTTACGAAATGTCTTTAACATCAAAGAGACTATTGAGAATCCCCCAAACCAGTCCTCTCTCACGCCACTCCTTCCGCGCCCTTTCTCTTTGTCTCTCTCCACATTCCTTCTGTGCAGTGGCGGTTCTAGACCAAAATTACCAGGGGGGCCGAGACGGGGTCAGTGTGTTTTTAGGGGGGCACATATAACGGCAAAACAGGTCAATATTTTATTTGATATATTTTATTTTATATTTAGCTTTTCATTTATTATCTTTTTAAATCACACTGTCATCATCTCACTCTCTGCCTCTTTGCATGGTAGTCCATTTAGGGCTCCAGCTGTTAGCTTTTACAACCGAAGTTCACTATTTGCGCTGCTGGTCTTCAGGTTGTAGATAACAGTGTGTGTGTAGCACTTTAAGCAGTCTGTCTAGAACACACGTAGCGTTAGCTTCGAGCCAGCGCATGTCACGATTTAAATCATTGGCTGTTCAGTGCAGGGGCCTTAACAGGGGCCAGGAGCAATTCTACAGGGACTATGGCCTACGCTGGCCCCCATCTAAAACCACGTATGCTTCTGTGTGACTCTTCAAGCACACTGCCTTAAAATAATGAAGTGTTCCTTAATTGTCTTCTAATATCAATTGTACTTAAGACAAGAGTAAGTGAAGAGCTCTTTAAAGAAACAGAGAATGGCTGTTTATCCCATTCACCAAAGGAGCGAGAGCAAGGGAGGGGTGGCAGTGATGAGAGGTATACATTTCTTTTAATCAGTGTATCAGTGGCGTGTATATAGGTCAGGCAAACATGGCATCTCACGCTGACTCATCCGAGCCACGGCACACATATACGTGCGCGCCGTTTCCATGGCAGCGTCGGCGTGGAGTGGCAGTCCAGCCCTTTTGCATGCCTCACATAGTCCTATTAGCATCTGCTGCCTCTCAGCTGGTGCTGGAACCATCGCTGGCAGAAAATAATTTGCCTCCCAAATGGCCAACCGATCACTTGTGTTGTGCCTTTTGCCTCGCCGTGAATCTTGGGCGACATTTCGTGCCTGAAAAACCTGAGAAGTGTAAAAGAAAGGTGTCGCGTCTCACTCCAAACCTCTCTGTGATGGGCGTGATAGACATTTCAGATGCTGTTTGTTTTTGTGTAAACACTGGGTTGGGGGGGCGGGGGGGGGGGTCTGGGAATCTGGAGAAGCGTATGAGCCCTTTTCGTCATGCAGGCTTGTGTTGACTACACCAACATGTTCAAAGCCTTAGTCACTGCCCTAAATGATTCGGTGACAAGCTTCTTATTACAATTGCATGCAAATGTGTGAGCAGACTCAATAAAATGTCAATGGTTTGTTCGTTTTCTCCCTGAAACGCAGGGAACAAACTTAAATATGAACCTTTCGTCAAATATTATATAGCACTTCTATATTGTATTTTGTATATCTGGAACATATTTTGCATAATTTTTCCAAAATGTAACAGTAAAATGTGCAGAAGTGGGTTCGTTTGACCAGGGGCACAACAGGTCTGCATACACCTTTATAGGATAACAATGTAAGAAAGTGGTAAAAATGTCCCTTTTGACACTTATAGTGTTCTTTGGCATGATACTAAATAAGAACCTCCCAAAATAATATTTCAGCTTCTTTAATACACCCCCTTTATTAATGAGATATGCAGGTGTGAATTACCTTATTAGGGGTGGTAGTAGTTCTATTGGTGACCACAAAGTTGCAGGTTCAAACCCCCACACTTTCTATCATTGTGTCCTTGAGCAAGACACTTAACCCTCAGTGTCTCTAGGGGGTCTGTCTGGATAAGAGTGTCAGGCAAATGCCCCTTTAACTTACCTTTTAAAAGGTTAAAAAACCTAGAATGAAAAGAATCTTCAATAATGTGAAGTTTCTATACCATTAAAGGTTTGCCCTAGAACGGGAACTATTTAGGTACCAGCAAAATGGTTGGAAAACAACAGTTCTGAGTGTATTGGTGGATGTGAAGTGACCATTCTGTCTTACGTGAACAGCACGAAATTCACCCTCTGCATTTAACCCATTCACCAAGTGAAGCAGGGGGCAGCCAAGTACACGGCGCCCGGGGAGCAGTGCGAGGGGACGGTACCTTGCTCAGGGTACCTCAGAGGTGCCTAGCGGTCTTGGGAATCAAACCCGGACTTTCTGATTGCAGGGCAAATGCCCTAACCGCTAGGCCACCAGCTGGAGAACAGTCTTTTTCAAATGCAAGAAGCTTTTTACAAAGCGAGATTAAAGTAAAGTCCAAAATGAGGACTGCCAAAACGTACCTCTTTCATAATTGCGCAGGCTTGCCTTTGGGTTTGAGTTGGCAGATTGAGAAATCATGCCCGCACCACCTTGGGTGTTTCCTTTATGAAGCGTCGCAAAGCAATTTTGCAGATCCAGGAAGAGTAATTGCCACGGTGAATGCGATCATATTGACTGACGTCGTTGATTTAACATCCGCAAAGTCACTGTTGAGTTCTGCTCTGATTTCTTTAAGTGGAGATTCATCAAGAAGCAAAACTACTAATTAAACACGTGAAGTGGAACAATGGATGAGCCCGTTCCAGTTGCACGACTCATTTCACTGACTGCTGGTGCTGATGTCTAAAGGAAAGTCACAAATGAGTCTTTAAGAGTAATCTGACAGCAGTACTGGCTTCTGAAACAGACATTATAACCTCAAAATATTAGTAGTGGCTGTCTAGAAATCTGAACTCATTTTCACGGTTAGAAAAGTGCCCTATAATGTCAGAAACAAGACAAGCAAGTCTGTTTGCAAATATTTGACATATTTTGAGGCAAGAATATGATGACACTACATTTGGGTCAAGGGGAAGATTGTGAACTTGATTTTTACCCTAATCTTTATGGTGCTCTGATCAAGAACATCTCAGTCCTGGAATGAAAACAAAAGAGCAATGCTGTACATGTAGCATCTTCAGACGCAGCAGTTAGTCTTTTAAACATAATCCTAATGGTCTTGGTCCCCTTACATGTGATGCAAAGCCAAAGTTGCTCTGTCTAGTTTAGAGTTCTGGATCCAGACATCCTTCAGGACACAGTGGGAGTTGTTAAGACCAGGGGGCGACTGGAGCCTTGAGGGCAGAGTCGTCTCAGTAGAAAACATTTCTCCAAAGGTCTAGTCAAAACACCGAACCTGCTTTGAACCCAATAAACCAAGCTCAGAGAGTTTCCTTTAACATTCCCTGGGGTCATTTTAACTGAGCCACACTAGAGGATATTCTCAGTAATGGCGCTCACTTCTTGATCAAGTGCTACAAAATGTGCAGGAAAATCCTACTGGCTCTCTGCCGTGAGTTATGAGCTTGAAGATTTAGAACCAATACCTGGCACCACTCAAAGACAAGTCTCAATGTGCCCCACAGAAGCCTGGCCTCAACCATTTAAAGAGCAATGCCAGTTCAACCTTAAACCAAAAAAGGTCTGATGCTTTGGCTTCTTTTCATCATTTACTAGCACAATCAAGAATGAAACATCTTCCCCATCTTATCCAAAAACACCAAAACCTATACGTAATGCTCATTTCACTGGGTAACACTGGCTTAATTGCTATCACTGGCTGTTTAGTTATTATCTCTACCATGCTATCAGTCATTTAGCTAACGTTAATGCTAAGCTAGCGAATAAACAAGCTACGCTTGTTCGGACGAGTCTCTTTCCCCATTTGACCCACCCACGATTACGTTACGAGCAGCGGCCATTAACCCAGAATCCTGAAGCGGAGTGAAAAAAGGAAGAGTGTCGAAAGGCTGTTAAATTCAAAATTGTCTGGTGGCCATTCTGGTGAAAAAATGACATCAACAGGCAGGACGCCTGGCGGAGAGAATGGAATGAATAGAGAACAGAAGATAACTGTAGGAAGGAAAAATAGAGAGATGACACAAAGAAAGACCAGAGGAAGGAGGAACGATGGAACAGGTTTTACCTTGCTCTCCTGACACACTGACCTGGTTGCGTAGCCCTGAAGGGCACATCAGATTACAGCCCCAAGCAGGACCAGCTTAGAGCACTTTGGAAAGAGGAGAAAAGCAAGGGATTAATGGAAGGGGGGGGGTAGGAGGATTATACCGCAGTGCGCGAGTGGGATTCACCCATAATCCCTCTGGAACCCTGAAAGAGAGAGAGAGAGAGAGAGAGAGAGAGAGAGAGAGAGAGAGAGAGAAGGGAAGAAAGTGAAAGAGAATGAGAAAGTAAGGTGTGAATAGGATCTATGATGTTATAAAGAACAGCTTCGACTATGAAGAGTGCTAAACCGTTTTTAATACATGCTCATATGAAATACATGCTCTATAATGTCCAAAAGTATCCAGACGGTGCTTCTATTGAACACATTCTGTGACAAGTTACACCCATAACTGAATTGTGTACACGGCAATGGAACTGGAGTGAAGTTTGTGGTCCAGAGCTAATCAGCTAACATTACTATCTGACCTCACTAAAGCTTTTAGGGCTGAATGCTATCAAATCCTGACAGCAATGGTCCAACATATAGTCTAAAGCCTTCCCAGAAGTTTAGAGGCCGTTACCACCACAAATGGGAGACAAACTCTCCTATTTAAGCTTTTGAGTTCAGCGGAAACAGATAATCAGGCGTCTGTAAACATTTGGATGAGCGTGTACTGAAGCCCAGGATTATAAATGACGTGTGTTTGTTTGATTTGAGTGAAACTATTTTTGTCTTTTCAGTGATCCACCCCTATCTTTCAACTCTCTTTTCATATCTACTTCATATCACTAATGCTCTCGGGTCTGAAAGCAATCAAACGCTCACAGCACTGTACCAGCATATAGTGTAAAGCCCTCCCTGAAGTGTAGAGGCTGTTACTACTGCAAATGGGAGACAAACTCTTCTATTAAACCTTTGATTTTAGAGGAAACAGATAAGCAGGCGTCTCCAAACATTTGGACAGCATGTTCTGAATCCGGAGATTATAAATGATGCGTGTTTGTAAGATTTGAATAAAACTATTTATGTGTTCTCATAGTCTGATTAGTGACCCACACCTATCCTTCACCTCTCTAGTCATATCTCTCCATCTCTCTCCGCATATCTCAACATCGCTTTGATTCCACATAAACAGCCGTTGCGGTGTCCTATGCAGGGAACACGCCTGAGGGCACTCATGGACAGGATGGCATATTCACAGCTCGCGTTGTTTGATGTGAGCGGGCGCGGCCCTGTAGCGAGAGTTTGTGAGCCTCTGTTGGCGCAGAGCAAACAGCGATGATGCACTGATTCCTGATTGCGGCTTTAATAGAATCCATCTCTAGTGTTTGCTTTCCCCTCTCCCCGGCTCGGCCCCTCCCTCCCATTTCTGTAAGTATGCAGTTATGTAAGGGCCCGGGGTCAGAGTGTCACGGCTGTTGCTGTTAGCTAGACTGGAGAGGCAGGGAGGGAGTGAACAGAAATGGAAGGATTAAAAAAAGCCACAACTATGCATAAATAACGTTTCCTGAACGGCTCTTGGCATGGAGGTTTAGTTCTAGGAAAAAAATCTTTAACTGGCCATAAATCAAGTGTGGGATCTTTACCTTCACACGTAACGTTACCATTCAAAAACAATAACCTTTCAAACAGCCACCCGCTGAAATGAATGTTCTTCTACGCCATTACACCAGAAAAAAACCTTTTAGGTGCCTTTTTATTTGATCAGTTCGTTTAATTGAGGGAACGCTATGGGACCACATTTTTTTAAACCAAGACTTTGGATCCGAGGGCTTCTGGTATTGAGAAGTATGTCTCAGAGAAGGCCTGGAAATGACGCTGGGGTGGGCCAGGGCACTGGAGACACTGGATGCAAAAATAATAAGGTAAATAAATACAAAAAGATGGAATGGGGAATGGAAGAGAGCTGATTCTATTGTGAAGAATGAATCGAGAGAGACACAGGCAGACAGGCAGACAAAAGAGAGTGAGAGAGGAAGGGATGGGTGGAGATGGAACAATGACAGAGACAACGAGAGAGGAATACACTGCAGGATGAAGGGAGGGAGAGGGGGGGGGGAGAAAGAGAGAGAGAGAGAGAGAGAGCGAGAGAGAGAGAGAGAGAGAGAGAGAACCACCCTGTGTACTCCAGCGCTCCTCCAGTAACCTACTTACTGTAATCTTCCTTCTCCCTGTTTCATAACAGACCCCTGCCAGTGAATTGCATCACCAAGCCTTCCCACATGCTCTCTGCACTGTTTCCTCGTCATCGTGGCCATTTTGGATTTTGATAATGCATAATAAACACACACCTACCCACACAGACACACACGCACACACACACACACACACGCACACACATAAGCGCAAAAGCATAAGTGGCTGGAATGGTGCTTCATTCAAAAGGTCTAAATCAATGCGTGCTTCACAGGTGACAAGCACGACTTTCTTTCCCCTGAAAAAGAAGAGAAAGAGCCTTTCAGTGCCACGTTTTTGTTTTCCAATAATAAAGCCTCACAGTGTGTCACAATACTCAAGGTTTCTGTCGAGCAGCCAGAACAGCTGGGGTTATTACACAATGAAATCACCAGCATAAAAATGACAGGGTGGTTAAATGTATTCACTCCAGCAGTGATGGACAGACCATCAGAACTGTGGGGGGACTTCTGCTGTTGTTACTGGAGTACAAACAACACCAGGGTTATTAAAAGCCCCAATGTGTTAATTAACACTCGTGAGTGTGACATTATACGCACAAGTTTTCTTTATCAACACACACACACACACACACGCACACACACATATATGTATATCACACTTTATATAGAGAGTAAGATGTAATGTGCATGTGTGATCGCACTCTTTATGTGCATGTGTATGTACATATATATATATATATGGAGAGAGAGAGAGAGAGAGAAAGAGAGAGAGAGAGAGAGAGAGAGAGAGAGAGAGAGAGAGAGAGATGTATGTATGTGCGTACACTGGAGGTGCTGATTTTGCTGTGTTGATTACACCCTTTCCCTATTGTTTCATATAAAGGACATGTTTAGATCCGTCTGTCAATCTTAAGCAAGCTTAAACGACTATAATACTGCGATTACTCACATTGTCAAACCCTGAAAAGGATAAAGTAGATTTTAACTGCACTTTTGAAATCTACTTTGCTCCATTGCGTCAACACAGCATATTCTTTGCCTTTTATTTAGTAAACTGTTTAAAAAACTAGGTGTCGTTATGTGCTATATGATGTGCAATAGTCTACCATGTGAAGTTTTCCAAATGGGAGCTAAACATTATCATGTGCAATAGTCTTACAATGTGAAATATCACTACTTATGTCAATATTACTTACGTACTACTGATCCCATACAATATCTTATTCTTATTGTGCGCAATATCTTATTCTTATTGTGTGCAATCTTACCATGTAAATATGTCACCGCTTTGTTACTTATGTGCTACTGATCTCTATTATGTGCAATAATACACTCCCAACCACCGTTTGTGTGTCTGATTTCTTGAATTTTTGCTACTAATTTTATATTGATTTAGACTTTATATTATATTTATCTCTGTGTCTCTGTGCAGTCATAAAATGAGCAATTTCCCCTGGGATCAATAAAGGTTTCTGATTCTGAATTCTTGTCTTCTGGCTACAGTTTTTGTATTGATTTAGACATGTCATTTTGTATTGTTCTTGTCATGACATAAGCATTTTCAGTCAATAAGGTTTCTGGTTCTGATTTCTTGTATTCTTGCTGTGTCTTATCCTATGTAATGCTCTAACGCTGACTTGGCAGTTCCACCTTAAGAGGCGGCGGGATGCGCGTCCCCGTGAGGAGAGTATGTGTGTGTGTGTGAGAGAGAGAGGGGGGGTGTGTGTGAAGGAAGATCATGTGAGAGTCCATGCGACAGAAAGTAGGTTAGCAGGGTAGACTGAGAGGCAGGCAGAGCTAACACGGAGAGAGCCCGCGGAGAGTAGCCATACTAGCGTCCAGCTTTTAGTAAAAACGGAGCTAAGACAAACAAAAGTCATTTTTCTGCACTCCGAGCTCCAGACAGAGAGGCGATCGAGGGACTATTTAGTCAACTTCGAGGATTTATTTTTTTCTCTTTACTTTCTATAATGCTCGAAATGTTATTTCTAGCTAGCTGTCTTAAGCTAGCCACTTAGCTCACCTTCCAACTTTTTGGTGTATTTTTGTTTATTTTCTTTAAAAACTCGCCCGCACATCGAGGACTTTGTGCAGAAAACCGCAAAAATGAGAGGTAAGTCACTTTGTATCTCAGTGCAAATTCATGTTATTAAAAACACAAAAAATGCATTTATTTTCTGTTAAAAGTCGTCGTGTTTGCTTTTTGTAGCGAACGTTACATTTGTGTTTGTTCTTGTTTGTTTATTTGTTTGTCTCTCTCGCTCACGTGCTGTGCGCATGCTCAGAATCAGAAAGTACGCTCACTTTTTTTTTAAGCTCAAGCATTTCCTAAGTACGCAACACGCATCTGTTAAGCCTTTTCTGCCTTTTTTTTCTTTTTTTCCACGACGAATTTAACTCTGCTCCTACATCCCTGTCTTATGTTTTCCACCTTTGAGCATTTTTAAACGAGTGTATTTTATTTTTACCGCCCCCCCCAGTACAGCCGTTTAAATTCATTTATGGATGTATAATTGTTTACATTTGCATTGGGGAATAAAAAAACGAAAAGTGCAAGCTGTTTAAACGCATAGAGGGATGCATTTTTAGTATTTGCATTGGAAGAAAGAAAAATCACCGTGAGATAAACAGGTGACGACAGCTAGTTGATGTTATGTAATAGGGGGGTAATTAATATTAGTGGGGACGTGTAAACGTGATAGATGGTGGGTCCATGTAATTGGTAGTGCATCATTAAAAATTATGAATAGAATTATGGAAGAGATATGCATATGGATCGGTGTATTGATGCAGGATGTTTGAACCAATGTGTTTTTTGTGGTCGCCAGGGTGACTAAATACGCACGCAGGGTGAGTTCTGCTCTGTCTCTGAGTCAGTCCCTTCCTCTCTCGTGTGGACTGCGTGTTTTTGTTTGCAAAGAGCAGCATGGCAGGCTGTGTGAGCTGCCTGTTCTACTGACCCAGATCTGTCAGCCCTATGTGGGAGGGAGAGGGAGGGCGGAGTCGGGGGAGGAGCAAGGGCGGTACTTCAGGCAACACGGGGCGTGGCTTAGCCAGAGTCGTGCAGCTCCATGCGGTTTGTTGCAGAGGCTGCTGCATTTTCGCATTTAACTTTAGGGTTTTTTTTTTTTTTGCATTTTCTTAACATTCCAGACACATTTTCTCTTTATTTGCTAATGAACAAAGAATATAGAGTATGAAAGTGCAGTCATTTTTGTACGTGGTACATTTCATGTTTTGTCCCCAGTATATTAGTTTCAGCAAATAATGCACAGTAAAATGCAGAATGTTGTTCTCTGTAGAGAATACAATATATCTATCTCTTTATCTATCTATTTCTAGATATATGTATATTGAGATGTGTGCGTGTATATATATATATATATATATATATATATATATATGTATGTGTGTGTGTATATATTTATTATATCTATATATATAATATAATTTAAGATTATATATATATATGCAGCTTATTTTTTATTCCCTCCATCCATCCCCCAACTAGCCCCTTTTAAGCGAGCAATGCTTAAACAATTTTTTTAATGCATTTTAGTGTTAATATGATTAAGATAAGGTATGATAATAACCCTTTATTAGTCCCTCATGTGGGAAATCTGCATTGTGGCAGAACAAGAGAACACACTCACATGGATGGATGTACATTTTATCATGTCAGAAGTGTGATGTTAAAATCAAATGTTTTAAAATAATTTTTGAGGAAACTTGCATATAAACGTGTAAAAATAAACTGGACTGAAATACAGGATGCTGGTTAAAAGCCCAAAAAACACACATTGGTCAAAACCACATGCTGAATCGGTGCATAAAGACGTCTCTTTTTTTCTGTCACTCTGGGTAAATATAAATGTCCAATAGCGACGTGGTTTTACAGCCGTATGTTCCTGCTGCCCACGTACGGTTTATGACACAAAAGGCCATGGGTTAGGTTTTGTTTGACCTGCCTTATCTAAGTGCCTGGAACTGATTGTCCGTACTCTTGCATGATGTGGGAGGGAACACCTTTAAGTGTGATTTAGCCTTCTAATTGCACTTTTGTGCTCTAGGAGCTTTGTGGATAAAGGCAGAAGTGGACATTTGAAAAGCGAGTCTTATTGACATTTGAGTGTTGAAATATAGTTGTATGCAAAAGTTTTAAATGCCCTATGTCAAATACATTTGACTTTTGATGACATTTTCTTCACATTTTGGGCCCATTTTCTGTTTATTTGCTAGAAAAACTAGAACATAAATGTTAACTGTGTAATAACTTGTGCTCATCACATTTGTTTTGCATGATAAATTCAGCAAGCAAACAGTAAATGTCTACTTAACTGCAGTATTTTGTTCTCTGTGACATATGATTCGGCCTCCGTCTCTGTTAGCAGGTTTTTATTATCAGGTCTAAAATCACACAACTGTATCTCGCGGTTGTTTTGTTCCTCTGTGGGTGTGTTGTTATGGCGCAAAAGGCGAATGTGTGTTTAATTATGTTTTAAATCAGATATGAATTGGCACCTTGCCTGATCTAACAAAGCACAAACAAGAGAATTATTGTGATCCGCTTCAGGGGAAAAACAAATCTCTGTACAAAGCTAATCATTAACCGAAGAGATATTGCTTTGTATTGCTGCCATTTTCAATAATGTGGTACATGAGGAGAATT
>JBBPDE010000040.1:28492906-28504978 GCA_037974605.1 Nannopetersius ansorgii | reverse complement strand
GACGGTACCTTGCTCAGGGTACCTCAGCGGTGCCTAGCGGTCTTGGGAATCGAACCCGGACTTTCTGATCGCAGGGCGAATGCCTTAATCACTAGGCTACCAGCTGCCCCATAGGCTGCATTGTGCCTTGTTTCAAGTGGACATTATGCAAAACTCACTTTAAAAAAAAAAAAACTATTTATAAAAGCTCTGTGGGCTACAAAACATGTTCATGAAGTTCTTTGCACAAAATCGCTCTCACATAGAGAGATTTTATTGACAGTTTCAGTCCCTTTCAAAATGAGCTGTTTCAGGGCTCTGTCCCTTTCATGCAAAATTAACTGTTGCTGGCCACACCTCACCCATCCCATGCTTACGAAATGAAACTTAACTGCGATAGAAAAACAAAAGTCAGTATTTGAGTACTTACATCTCCCTCATCTGCTGACTTGTCATGACAGTTTGTACAGATCCTCCAGGCCGCTGAAGATAGCTCCTCATTCGCATTTTCTGTTCCAACTACTTAAGGTGGAACGAAACCGATTGTTGCTGGGACATGGCCATCGAAAATGAAATGAAGGGATGTGTGCTGTTCTTTGCAGCAACAACACAACATTTCATGTGTAGCTTGTCTTTGACTGTTAAAACTAGCAGACAAAATGGCGGATCTTCATCTAATCTTGTGGATGGGGTCTTGACAGATGAGGTGGTTCTATGCAAATTGGCCCAGTATTACATCACACTGGGCCCTCTGTCCAAATGGCTCATTTTGAAAGGGACTGAAACTGAAGAATAAAGATGGTGAATCTCTTTATGAGAGTGATTTTGTTCAAAGAAGTTCATGAACATGTTTTGTAGCCCATAGGCCTTTTATACCTAAAGAGTTTTTCATAATGTCCCCTTTAAAATAGCTGCCCAATCTGTAATGTCTGAAGTAAACTGTAAAAGGGGATTTGAAAATTCCTGCAAATATTAATCATAATGTAAATGTGCTGTTATAGGAAAACATGCTACTTTATTCACAATGGTCGTAATAGAAAGTCCAGATTGTCTTAATAGCTCTGAAAACTAGTTTACATTTTAGATCATTTTATGCCAGAGGTGTTTGACAGTTTTAGGCTTGTACTGCTGTACAAGCAATCTAATGTACCTTCACAGTGTTCTAACGTAAAACACTAAACAAAGATCGGGTTTTTAACTAATTTATCGTTATCAGCAGAACTCACGTGGGTTTACTGGTCATTTCAGATAGTAAATAAAATGCCTATTTTGGCATCATAGACTTGGTATTCTAGACATTGCTTGTTTCCATGGGAATGATTGAATTATGGAGAAATTTTGAAAAATCTGAATATCCTCTTCAGTTTGGACAAAAATCAATAGACTTTGTCATGTTGTCATGTGGGCCCTTTTAGAATTCAGTAAACATTTAAGCCTCGGAACATTTTGTGTAATTGTGTGTTACAGAAAGAGCTAAGATGGTGAACATCTCCTTTATTCCGGGTAACACCGTCAAGCTTTCGTGCCGGCCGGGGTCTAACCTGGCCAGGGTGAGGTGGGACGTAGACCAGCGGCCAATCACCAGCTCCGACACCTTCCAGATCCACAGCGACGGCCTGCTGATCCTCAACGCCTCCGCCGACGCCAGCGGCCACTACACCTGCAGCTCTGTGGAATCCTCCAACAACCAGGACTATTTTACTCAGAACGCTGCGTATCAGCTGATGCTGGGATCCAGGAGAGCCACGGGGGAGACCCTTTTGGCACAGTCGCAGGACCAGTGGCCAACCATGGTGATCCTGCAGATCCTTGTTGCCTTTCTGGCTATTATACTAATTCTGCTAGTGATGTGGAACATCTACAAAGGACATTTTGAGTTCCTGAGGCCGTGCTCCGGAAATAGACAAGAATCACAAGGTGGGCAAGATTCTGTTTTCCTGGAGCCTCTGCAAACAACAGCTGGGAAGCCAGCAGGCAGCAACAGTAACAATAACCACAACAGAGAGGCTGAATTTCACAAGGCTGAAGAAAAGGACAGCATAACTCAGCTGAACACATAATTCAGTTCAACTTATTTCAATAAAGATAAAAGAAATCCCCTTGGAACAGAGTTAATATGAACTCTCAGAGGGGGAAAAGCACTGGACAGACGGTCAGATAATGCAGATGCTTACAGCAAATTAACCAATAACTCCAGACAGTTTGGAGTGTTTTCTTTACCCCTAAAAGCAGCTATAAGGTCTGAAAATACTCAACTTTCTAATGCACTTATAAGCAATATTGTGAATTTGTAAAAAGGGACATAGATCGAGTTCAGTGTGCCTGAATATGTTTCCAATGTACTGGTTTTCTGGTCAAGATGTTTGTGCTAAGAGAGACTCCAGCAATTTGGTCACGTTCACTCTAACCCTCTCAACTCAGTAAATGAGTTTATTTGGTGTTTTAACAGGAGCATCATTAAACTGCAGGATTCAGCCCAACACTGCTGATGAAGATAACCTGTATCTCACAAGCTAAAGGTCTTACAGCCTTGATACATGGGGCCTTCTGAAAGGAGTAAGAAGATAAGTGTGCATCAATAACCAATACAGCATGGGAGGGAGGTTATTCCCATTTACTTGCATTATTCTGCTTTAACGGGACTAGATAGTTCATCTGTTTTAAGTTCTAAACCATAAGCCCTTGCACGTCCTCTCAGGTATGAGAGAACAGTGAGCAAATATATGTAGCATGTCTAAGCTCTTACACACTGCTGATGAAATATGTGCCCTGTTAAAACTTGCTGCAGGTGAAGCTTTCAAGCCTTAGCCAGGGTCAACACTGGCAGCACTAGAAGCACAAGAACAAACGCGCTGAGACTCCAGAACCTCAATGTTTGCAGCTTATGTGTTTTAATTTATACGGGCCTGTACATTCTCAAATTGTGACTGTTTGTTGGCTGAGCAATTTGTATTGAGATTAAATGCAACTGTGAATTTTCACTTTATGAATGTGATTTGGAGGCTTGAAGCTAAATGCACATGCTCTGCTGAATAAACACACCTGATTTAAACCCATGTTGATACAAGCACAGGCAAAAGAAAACTTTTAATTGTTTCATAATAAAAACTGGGGTTAGCTAACAGGAATATACAGAGCCCAGATGTGGCTGGGAGTTTGTAGGTCAACAAAAATATACAGAATTTTATTTGATCACTTTCAGTCCAGTGTCATGTATATTCCTCTGTTTATCACATACATTCATCACCTTCTCTTCTTTCAGCAGGGGAAACCAATCCCAGTCCTGACAACCTTCCTGCTCAGCAGACTTTTGTATTTTCCATAAGGCAAACACCTCACTCAAGCCAACAAAGAAGAGTCTAATAGATGAAAGAATTCACAAAAATATGCAGACAGTGGGGTCATCAGGACAGGATTTGGGAGCCCCTGAATTACAGGGTGGTTTTCGTAGAGGTCTTCTGGACTGTACACGTCATTACAAGTTTCTGACTTCGAATGAAAATTGGTTTAGGGAATCATAAGTGTTTTTCTCTACAGGACTGATCCAAGGAATCCAGTTGGCGCTCTTTATTTCAGCGTTTAGTTGTGGCTCAGTGCCTTTACCTCCTGTAGCGATACCGTTTGAAGTGGAACCACAGCTGGAAGATTCCGTTGGCGAACTGGCAGCGGAAACCATGGCGATGGGAGTACTCCCACTCGCGGTTCACAATCTTAAAGGCGATGTCCTCATAGGGCGGCCCGGCGTGGAAGCGCAGGATCCCGAAGTCCTTGTTGTCGGGGCTAGGCTCCAGAAAATACTGCGGCGTGGAACGCTTGTCGATCAGGTCCGGGTAGAAGATGTTGAACTTGTAGCCCTGCACAATCTTGGGAGGAGGGTTGTCGAAGTCGTAGTGCGTCTGGTTGTACTTGTTCCACTCGAATCCCGTGTGCACGCGATTGAAGAAGCGAGGCTTGCGTGGACGGTATTTGTCGGCCCACAGGTACATCTTCCCCGTTAGAGGGAGCTCCACGCTGAACTGAGCTTCATCGCCTCCCATGCCCTCCTTAGCACGTCGCACGAAGGCGTCCTCCGCACTCTCACTGGCATCGCCTGCAAGGGAGAGAAGTCATTACATCATACATGCACACTTCTATTACTTCATCTCATATCTGAACTATTTATTAATAGAGATTTATTGAAATGAGGCGGAATGTGGCTCCTAAGTTTCAATAACATTTTTGAAAGTAGCATCATGATTTTAATTTAAATCCTCAGATTTTTGCCATGTTTGTCAACTGACAGCAACTAATTATATAATAAGACTGAAAATATGTCACGAAACCTGCATATATAGCAAAGACAATACTCCAGCCAGACAATAACTGTAGACTTTTGAAAGCATTAAGTTGCACCATTACAGCCAGAAAAAATGTGCTTGATGAGGCAAGTAATGCCAGAGGTCCCCAAACACCAGGCTGTGACTGTCATTTGGTACTGGTACGCACAGAAAGACATAAAATATTTTACATATTGCCGAGTGTATTTTTTATTTTGAAAAATACGCTCGTCCATGTGATATGGTACATCAACAATTTAGCCCGCAAGCTAGCAAAAATTAATAAAAAAACAAAGACAGTTGGACTTTAGTTGTATCTGTACCAGTCCGGGAAAATATTGTTTTACATGAAACTGGTCCGTGGCACAAAAAAGGTTGGGGGCCGCTGCTTTCCGCAATGAGAGGAGATGTAGTGCTAGGCACACTGTTGAGTCACTGTTCATTACAACAGATGTCAGGGAAAATGAATACTGTGACATTGTACATCACTACACCAGTAAGGGTCCATGGGCAAGACTCCTCTAACGAGACATTCGCCTACATCTGTGATATGTTTGCCAAATACTGTAAATGTAAATTCTTAGCGATGTAGTTTTTTTTTTAACAGTTCATGAACCACAACGGTTTCCAAGCAACATAACTTGCACATTAGCACTGAACTGTGTGCCATTGGCCTGGTAATTTAACAAAGCCTTTAAATGTGGCCCAGCCAACCTTATTGTACTAAAGTACAACAGAGTACAGAGGGATTGTGTTTATGCATGTGACTCCTCCACACACACCTGTGACCTGCAGCTGTCTGCGGGCGAGCTGGAGGCGCTGTAGGTCTTCCTCCACATCGATGGTGTGTGTGTCCAGCGGGAGCTCGGAGGTCTGCAGCAGGACGGGGCTGTAGCGACCCGAGTCATACTCAGCCTGACTCTGCTGGATCAGATCCTCCTCCGTCAGCACTGCCTCCACAGCTTCACCCTTATCGCCCTCCTCGCCCTCCTGTTCCTCCTCGTCGCCTTCTTCACCCTTTTCCTTAGATGGTCCAGGAGAAGAGGAACTCGCTTCTGCCATTTCTTCTTCTCCTTCCTCATCTTTTCTTTCTGCATTTTCCCTCTGAGTGACGGCCTCAGACGAAGTGCTGGCAGACGGCTCCGCCTCTTTTGCACTATAAGAGGAAAACAAATGTGTCCTCAAAACAGAATTTTTATAATTAAACAAAAATTAAATGATGGGGAAAAGTACAATAAATCCTTGCCCATTATGAAATGGACATATTTTGATTGCTTAAATAACAAGGACAAAATACACACTACCATCTGTTCTAATAGAAAAGGGAAAGCTTTGTAACTCACGCTGGCGGTTCGTCCTCAGGTTCTTCTTTAATAATGGGGAAGAGAGGTTCACTCTCTACTCCCTGTTCCTGCTTCAGCTTGTACAGCTTCTGTCTCAGCAC
Source organism: Nannopetersius ansorgii (assembly GCA_037974605.1). Classification (NCBI taxonomy): domain Eukaryota; kingdom Metazoa; phylum Chordata; class Actinopteri; order Characiformes; family Alestidae; genus Nannopetersius; species Nannopetersius ansorgii. The sequence continues at coordinate 28,499,239 of JBBPDE010000040.1, read as the reverse complement.
ATCCTGGTGCCTCTCCCTCAGTCTGCACAGCAAAGGACAAGTGAATGTGACAGCCAATACAGTGCACCTCAATAAGGTTTCAGTGTACTGTGCCTCATCCCCTGGTCAAGAGTTTTACTACACAATGACAACTACTGCTATTCATACTCAATGCTGTACATCTGGCATCAATTACAAATGACAGAATCTGCAATTTCAACACAATTACATTGAGCCTTGAGAAAAAAATAATGATCATTAAATTACAACAGCCTTTCACTACTGTTGGCAATAACTGCGACTTCTGGAGGTCAAGTATAATTTTGAAAATACACCACACCATCACTCCATGAGCAGAAGTAAACAGATGGAGCTGGCCTGAACTTACCTGGCCCGGGCCATATAGACCCGCACCTGCTGCAGCAGGCTCTCCCAGTAGCCGATGTCCAGGTTGGAGCCGCCAGCCTGGATCTTACTCTCAATATTCATGTGCAGTGCCTGCAGCTGGCTGTACGTCTTCCCTTTGAACACTGACTGCACGTCTGTACTCACTGATGTGTTGATGCCCTCACGACGATCACCTGCAAGTAGAGAGACGGACATTTTACTGCAGCTCTGGACATAAAAGATGGACTATAAATGTGTACACACACACGGTACACTTTTTGTTTAGTTCACAGAATCCTTCCAAATGTTTTTCTGTTTTTTAAAGTGAGTTTCATCCACCGTTTCTTTCCGGAAACAAGAGTTGGAGTAGGAATTATGAGGGGTTCTATTCTTAGTATGTAATGTTTCACAAATTAAGCTGTATTTTTGCTTTCAACCAAGTTCAGTTCACACCTAATACATAAACAGTCTTTATACGGTTTGCCTATGTGACCAAAATTAAGGGGTGAAACCAGCAGTCTGATAAAGGTGTGTGTTACTGTACCTGGCCCTTTCCCTGATGCCTCCAGTTTGCGAAGTTTGCTGATCTCATCTTCAGTGATTGTGGTCATGTCCCTCCAAAAATCCACATTCTTCCCTTGCTCCAACTCCATGTAGACCTGTAATAGAGCAGAGAGACTACAATATAAAACACTGCCTTATTTCTGCTGTTTACACAACTTTACCCTTAACCTGAGTTTTACCATGCTGAGATAATAAAACATCCAAAGTGTACAACACAGGACCATAGTAAATAAAATATAGAATTCAGGGAATTTATTGGAAATGTTATTTTGTGCTCATGTTAACCTTGTGACTGAACTCATGATTGAACTAATGTTGAACTTCTATATATTGTGTACTCTAGCATGTTCGTATGACAATTGCACATCTGTGTAATGGCCATCGGTCTCTAACTTCATGTATACATGTGACCTCAGTTCCGTAAAACATTTGATTGTTCTCCTAAGTGTCGCAACCCACACTTGCTCCTCAGGCATGTGAAAGTCCCTAGTATGTAACAAGGTAGATACGATTCACGGCCTTGGAGCAGGAGTCGGTGGGACCCCTCTCTCTCTCGAAGGACAGTATAAAAAGGGAGGACTTCAGAAATGAGCTCAGACCATCTTTCTTCTATCTACTATTCCCTGAAACAGTCTAATACCTACTTTACTAATAAAGGAGATTCTTAAAGGACTTGCGCTTCAGTGTGTGATTCAGAGACAGATTGCCGTAACATAGACACACACAAACACACCTTTATGTCCTCCAGCAGGTCGTCCATGTCTGTGACAGTAAGTCCGTTGAGGAAGGTATAGGGCTCATGCATTTCCACAGCCAGGTCATCATCTTCAGCGCTGATGTACTTGGCCAGTAGGTCGATGGGTTTGGCTCGGCCGTCCCGGATACGGATCTTAGACCTGCACATGGACAGTAAAACATTACAGCGATTTTGCTTAACCCTGATTAATGTAGACCCGTCCAGGGTGTTGCCCGTCTTTTCATCCTACAGCTTCACCACCCACCCTAGTGACCTTGGACAAGCCAGTCATGTAATAGACAGACTGATGATTAATAAATATAGTCTTGTTACAACTGATTTAGTGAAATCAAAAAAGTACATATGGTGACATTTATACCAGATCACATGAGTGGCATGGTATAAATTTTAATATTTAAAAAATAGTGTCAACATTTTTGTTTTGTGAAATCTCATCTGTTAAAACAGACAAAAAGAAACTAGAGCCGTCACAAATATACCATCAAGAATAAAGATAACATAATTGGGTTTTAGTCAACAGTACTACAAGCAAACAAAAAAAAAAAGAAGATTAACTGAACAGCACACATGAGCAGTTTGTGAAAGTTTGCATAAGTAAAGTGGCCCTTATAGTCACATGTGAACACACCACAGTACAGAACACAGTGTGAAATTCTTTCTCTGCATTTAACTCCTTCACCAAGTGAAGTAGGGGGCTGACACCAATGAAAGGTCCCCAGGGAGCAGTGTGTGGAGACAGTACCTTGCTCAAAGGACCTTAGTGGTGACACCAGCAGGGCTGGGATTGAAACTCAACCTTCTGATTGCAGGGACAACACCTTCACCATTAGGCCACTAGTGGAGTGTGTAGAAGGGATGTAGCTTGTGCACCTGAGTTTGGCCTGATGGAGGTGAAAGTTGTCCTCTTGCTCCGCCCAGGTTTTAAAATGCTCCGCCTCCTTCTCTCTCTGCAGCATCTCCAACTCCTGCTCACGCATGGCCTTCTCCCTCTCTCGCTCCAGACGCAGCTGCTTCACCTACACACACACAGTGACTGTTTTACACTCTCAAGACCAACAAATACAGAACATTTAGGCTGCAGGAGTAATGCTCCAAGCAAGACAGTGGATACTAGGGCTGCACAATATATCGCAAATTTACCGTCATTGTGATATCAACATGCGCAATATAAATATCGCATGGAAATATCTATATCGCAAAAGACTGAGTGAACTGCAATAACTGGTGTTTTTCCAAAACTCTTCACTCAGTGCCACAGAGAAGAGGTCAAAAAAAAATCAATCACTGGGCAGTTTCTTCATCTTCTGTGCTACTGTTATAGATTTTTTCTGGCTAAGAACTAATTACAATTAAAATTATGCTTACATTTATTTAAGATTTAAAATAATTAAAAAATATTTTCATATTGGAGTGAAAATATTGCATTTAATTTTTTTTTCTGCATAGACTAGTCAGTGTGTGGAGTTTATATCACCAGCAAATCCAAAGCAGAAAAACATTAACACTATAAAGGCTAAGTTTTTACTCACTTATTGCATGGGATATCGCCATCACAACACTCAACTACATTATCGCATATCGCATGTTTTCCTAATATCGTGCAGCCCTAGTGGATACATATTTACCTTCTGCAGCTCTCTGCGGTTATCCTCCTGGATCCGCTTGTTTCTCTCCTTCAGCTCCTTCTCGCCCAAATGCGCTATTCCCTTCCTCTCAAGAGCCTACAGGACGGACACACATGCACACAATTAGGAACTTCATGAAGAGAACATTAAGTATTCCTTCCAAGATATAAATATATCATATCAAAGTGTTCTGATGTGTCACAGCGCATCCTGTACTTATTAATATATTTAGTTTTGTCTGAGTTTGGGGATACATAGCTTTATATAACATTTAATACAACCATGCATGCTGTCTTAGTCATGTTCTCGCTGTGATTTTTAATTGTATTGTTTTTACATTTTTTAAGGCCATAGATGTTTGGCGATGTGGGTGGGGGAGCGGGGAGATTGTCTAGTTAAGATGTTTTTCTTATTTCAGTATTTATTTCACTAAAAACAACAAAATGATCTTTGTGTAATATTTTACTAGTAGTAAGTTAGTTATTACACTGTGGAATCACAACCTTGCCTGCCTGTCTATTACAAGTGATGAGTAAATTTCTTTAAAAAATTAGTCTAATATGCAATTAAATAATATTACATTTGTAGCAATTCCTGCCTCTGAATGTACTTCTACTATCTTACTTTCCTAAAACATATGTTCATTTCTGCAATCTGGATTTAGTACTTACTGAGCTTTTAAACTGTCACTGATAAATGCTTATTTTTCTTCATTCAGTGCAGTGCATGCACTTTGTACCGTCATAAACATGATATAGTTTGCTTTTGTATTTGTATGAAACACAAGAATAATTCATGACACAACCATGTACTCATTTAGCTAAAGTGTGCCTAAAGCAGCTCCGAAGGGTGACAAGTTTGCATCCCTGAAAATAAAACAAGGTTCTGGTGAGTACCTTATAATTTTGGTTTTGATATGGGCATATGGACACCTCACCTTCTGCCATTTAAAGGTGCCCAGTAGGTTATTATCTCCAAACGGGTTGTCTGCGTTGGTGTAGCCCATGTACTCCTCACTCCATCCCATCTTCTCTCTCTTCTTCCTCTCCTTCGCCTCTTTCTTGGCCAGCCGACGGGCTCTTTTCTCTTCTGGCGTCTCCAAAGCCTTCATCATCTCCCTCTGCTTCCTCCGCTCCTCTTTCACAGACGAGGAGGCATGTGCTCCTTTTTCGTCTTCCTGCTCGGAGCCTGAGGTGCCAGATGAAACCGAGGAACCCGACTGTGACCTCCTCCTCCTTTCCCAGTCCCTCTCTCTGCTCCTGTCTCTCTTCCTGTCCCGCTCCTCACTCCTCCCCCCTCTACCTCTACTTCTGCTCCTGCTTCTCCTCCTCTCTCGGTCCTGCCCCCTCCTCCTCTCCCTGCTGGGGCTCCTACTGTCACGTTCTGTGCTTCTCCATCGCTTTCTCATCTCTCTATCACTACTGTGGCCATCCCTCGCTCTCTGTCTCTCCGTGCTGGAGCGTGAGGAGCTTCTGCTCGGTTGCCGTTTTCCCTTTTCATTCCTGCGACTCTTCTCCTTGTGTTTCTTCTTACTGCGTTCGTCAGAGGAAGAGCTAAAAGAACCAAGTAAAGAAAGTTAAAAGGACATCAAAACTAGGCACTATTTTACACTGCAGCAAAACAACTTAGATAGGTGTTCAAGTTGTGCATTTACCTTAGTAATAAACTTTAACAACACTACATTCAGATACAAAGAATTTAATATGGAGCTTCCACTCTACTTGGAAAGCTTTCTACAAAATTGGGAAGTTTCTGTGGGGATGGGTGTCCATTCGTTGCGTAGAACATTTATGAAGTCGACACTGATGTTGGGTCAACACGAGAAGGCCTGGCTGGAAATCTCCGTTCCAGTTCATCCCAAAGGTGCTGGATGGGGTTTGAGGTCAGAGCTTTGTGCGGGCCGGTCAAATTCTTCCTTACCGACCGTGATTTGTGCTTTATATATTTTCAGAAGTAAGGGACCTAGCCCCAGCGCTGAAAAACAGGTGTCCCAATACTTTTGTCCATATAATTTTTCTATTCCATTCTCTTTGTGTGCTCACCTGTGTCTGTCTCGGTTCTGCTCTCGTCTGCTCCTGTTTCTCCTCTTGTCCCTGTCCTTGTCCTTGTCCTTGTCCCGGTCTGAGTCCGAGTCGGAGTGTGAGTCCCCGGACCGGGTTCTGCTCTCCTTCGTCTTCCACCCCATTTCTGAAATGAACTCGTTTGGGTCTTCACTCAACCGAGTCGCGTAAATATGAACTTTATGACAAATAAAGTGTTAAACCACAAGTTTGTGCATTTATAAAAAACAAGAAAATACCGAGTTCTTCAAAAACATGAAAATATATTATTAAAGCCTCGACATTTTATTTAACAACTCAACAAAAGTAAACACGAACAGGCAAAGACAGGGACATCTCATTCTGGGGTCCTTCTGTAGCATGGGCCCGTGGCGCCAATAAATAAGCACATATGTGCTATAAAGAGAAACAATGTGGACAAAAGTATTGGGACAAACCTGTTGTTCAGGGTTTGGGCCAGGTCCCTTACTTATAACATATAAAATATAAAAATACTCTACACAAAAGTATTGGGACACACCTGTTTTCCGGATTTTGTGGTTAGGCCCTTTTACTCTCATGAAGGACAGACCGACATCTTGGACAACGTCATGCTTTTAACATTGTGGACAATTCGGGGAGCACATGACTGTGCACCAGTGAGCAAAGCAACACTCCAGAAACACTCCAAAATCACGTGAAAAGCCTTCAGAGAAGTGTGTACATGTACATACACTACACCCATATGTCTCTTACAGGGCATGCTTGCTGCTTCAACCAGCCAATACACGCGATTCTGATTCTACTGAAATTACGTCAATTGACACAGTCAGCGGCTGTATTTTATTTTTATTCGTTGTTTTTTTTATTGTGAAGAATCTTGTAACATTAAAATACAATGTGTTTCATTTTTTGTGGGTTTTTTTAGATTTCTAAATGATCAAAATGTTTTCTTTCAATAACTAAAACTTCTCAAGCAACA
>JBBPDE010000040.1:28481787-28492806 GCA_037974605.1 Nannopetersius ansorgii | reverse complement strand
AATAAATCAGATATAAATCAGATATGTGCCGATGCGACTGTCATGTAAACAGGCAGATCGGATTTACCTAGGCATTGTGTCCTGTCATTAACATTAAGTCGCTGACTGTCAGGCACACTGATGCGCTGCTCATCTCAAACAGATGCGGCACCAGAGAGCAATCCCCGAGGCACATCTGCGAAGGGACGGCCGGGGAAATGTTGTGTCGTTGTAAGAGAGGAATACGGACAAACGCTGACACAGCAAATCGAAAGTTCTTTCTATTCTAAATTTGAGCTCATTCTAAAATTTCGGACCCTCTGCTCCTCGCTAAAGCCCGCCACAATATTCTTCACTAATCCTGAGATCTCTCACGCACCCAGACGTTCCTCTGAACGGTCGAGGCCATAATAACTGAAGTATATGCGCAGGATGAAATAATCTGTCACTCTGTCAGAAGACTTTGAAGAAGTTTATATATGTGATAGTGTTTGTGTGTTTATGTAATGACTGGTTAGTTGTTATACTAAGTGCTTGTTGAAAAGTTCTAGTAGTCGGGGGACGTTTGGTCCCCCACTTTGCTACCAAAACCTTATCATTTTTCTGCTTTTGCTTAAATGTAAGGTTTTGAAATGTGCCATTCACTCCCACATCCATTCAATTCTTAGTTTTGAATTAAACTTTTTTGTGATATTGTGCAAACCAGCAGGATAATTACAACTAACAGCTATTTAGCCAACACAGAACTTAAGAGTGCTTCAGTTCTTTTTGAATGAGGCACAGTGCTGTGCAGCCAATTGAATTGGAGATCATTTGCATATTTCAGTTTATTTATGTAGCCCATTATTACACACAAATCATTCAATGTGCTTTACACGAATAGAATAAAAAAACATTAATACATCAATAAACATAAAAATAATAGGAATTAAAATAAAATAGAAGATCAATTGCGATTGGAAGTGATATTTTAAAAGAAGGCAAATTAACAGTCATTCTTAGAGACAAAGAGACAAAATCTGATTCGTGGTAAACAAAAACCAAACAAACATATAAGTGGACCTTAGTGGGGTTTAAGATAAGAAAAGGTAAGATATGTGTTAAATAAAAGGCCATAACAGCCATTTCGTGAAGTGATATATGAACTATTAATTGTTCCATAGTGATAATTGTTCTTAATCTGTCTGCAGTGTGATCCAGCGCTGCTGCCCGAACCCAATCATGTGATGCTCAACCATCTTTATGCACTTTCAATAAAGGTATAGGGTGTCTGGACTGTTCTTAATATGTATGAAAGCAACAGCTAATGTATAAAAGCCTGTAATAGACGTACCTCTATCTGAATGGTTTCTCTTTTTTCTCTCTAAAGGACGGTGTGATGGTCCTCAGTGCGACCCACAGATACAAGAAGAAGTACGTCACCTCTCTGCTGTACAAGCCGATATAAAGCCGTACGCCTGGCTGAGGACCGGGCAGCATGTCTGTACTGTACTCTCTCTTTTACTGCTTCACCTCGCTGAGACTGCACTGCACACCCAGTTAAAAGAGGTTCAACCACCTGCCGATTCTCACACACATTAGGTGTGTAAGGGTCTGTGTGTGGGGTGTGTGTGTGTGTGTGTGCTGTCTCTGTCAGCACCTTTGTGAGAAGGACCACTGAACTGTACTCAACAACTGAAGTGCAGCATTAGGCGTTATTGCAATCATTTCTTTATTTTTGGGATTTTACAGAGAATGATAAAAAAAATGGGTTGCACATTTTTAAAGATGACTGAAGCACACCGTCACACCGGCATGTTTCGATTTACATCTTCAGTAATGGCATCACATTAACCAGGTTTCTGAGACGTTTATGTACGCGGAATGCCATTTTATGAGCTTTGTTTTGTTTGTGTGTGTGTCTTATTTATTTCAATGACATTATTGCATGATGGCGTGTCTACTTGAAGGGCTTTCTGAATGTTTTTAATTACGTAGGTCAGACCTAGTAGGTTCTGTGTTAAGGGCTGTGTTATGACTTTTTTTTGTTTGTTTTTTGAGTGTGCGTTAGCTTGATTAGCAAGGAACTGCAGGTTGACAGCCACTAAAATAATAATATAAAGTAATGATGATAATATGGAAATATATATAAATAATGAAAAATCAGATTTACACAAATTCCCCTTCCCTTCAAACGGGTAGGTCAGGTTTGCTGTCTGAAGTTTGCTTTAGTGTAGACTGGAGGTATGATGTAGCTAGTAATGGAAACCTGTATCAAACAAGGTGCCTAGTTGCATGCCTTAATCATTGCACGCTTGCCTAAGTTGTTAATAATCTCAAATAGACTTGATTGTGTGGATTCTGACTCTGTATGACATTATCCATTAAAAGCGATAAAATTATGATGCATATGATACAGTAGCAGTGACAGCAGCCAGCTTGACGTAGTTTGGTGTGACGGGGAAATTGTGAAAATTGGACTTTTTGGGGAAAATGGTCCTCTAAGTAAGGTCAAGACTGAACTGGTAGAGCTTTGAACTGAGAAAAAGGAAAGTTGTAAAGTCGAGTTTGGGTTTTGTTAGTATTTTCTTACGTTTTTGGAGACTAATGGAGATTAATGCAGTCAGAACGAGGAACGGCAGTTTGGCAGCCGCTGAAATGAAAGACTGGCTGAATTTGGAGAGCACCTGCGATCGCATAAGCACTTTAACCACGTTTTCACTGTGAGCGGTTTTGGTTTATTGAATCAAATTGAGTTGGATGTATGTTGTTTTTCTTAACAGCAGATTTGTTTTGGTCATAGTTTTTCAACTATGCAGTGGACAGATCATGTACTGTAGTCTCCCGTTTGGCGACCTCTATCTTCAGTGTCCTAGGCCAGTTATGATGTGAAATGTTTTTTTGTGTATTTGGGACATATTTTATAAAACAGGAATGTACTGATGGTCCCGTTTGACATTTGTGTGTTTTCCAAATGCTGTTTTCTCTGGAAGTGCAGTGGCGATGATAATCTTGAGGCTCCAAGATCTTGAGTGTAAAAGGTGTGTGGTTCAAGGGCGATGGTTCATAATAGGTCAAAAACCTGCAACCAAACGTGCACAAGTTTTTATCTTGTTGAGAGTCATGCTGGTTTTACATGGATGTTAGAGGGCATTGTTTGATGCTTGTGATTGTACACGCTTCACTTTTGTGAATTGATTCTCTCCAAAGACGTTGCAGAGTGGTGGATTTTTTAAGGCGTATCCCGAGCTGAAAAGTTGCTATGGTAACACGAGGTGCGGTATTTACAGAACGCTGTATTGAAAATAATCCAAACACTTGAATTTAGCCCGAAAGCTTTATTGTATCTCCTATTCAATGCAATGCAGCATCTTTTGTTAAGCCATGCATTTTGTGGTGTTGTGCTTTAAAAATAAAAAGGGATACAGTCTGGTGCTGTTGTGTTGTCTGTCTGTATGTGAGTGCAGTGTGTTTTGTATTCGTTTTAGATTTCTGAGTCTTCTTAAGATATCCCTGAAAGTATGTGAGCTTAACTTATACTGGGTTCAGTACTGAGACTTATTTATTAAAGCTTGGCTACATAAATATGACTAAGGAAATTTTGAAGAGTTTTTAAAAGGAAAAAGTCTAGCTGGGTTACTGAAAGAGCACCATGAACAAAGTTTAAACTTCCTTGTGAGTTCCAAATTTAAGGAAGACTGACTTTAATACATCTAAGCTCTTTTTATTTCAGTGGATCTCAGTCCTGGTCTTGGAGTACCACTCGTCTGCACATTGTTTTTGTTCCTTGTGTACCATAAATGTATTGGCTGGCCATTACACCAGTAATGACATTGGATTCAAATCCATGAATTTTAATATGGAGTTGGTCCCCCTTTGCAGCTATAACAGCTTCCACTCTTCTTGGAAGGCTTTCCACAAGCTTTTGGAGTTTCTGTGGGAATTTGTTTCCATTCATTCTGTAAAGCATTTATGAAGTCAGGCACTGACGATGGATTGAAAGCCTGGCTCGCAATCTCCATTCCACAGAAAACTCATCCAGCCTTGCTTTGTGCACTGGAGCACAGTCATGCTGGAATAGAAAAGGTTCTTCCCCAAACTGTGTCCACAAAGTTAGAAACATAGCGTTGTCTTGGTCTGCTGAATCATAAAAATTGTGCTTCACTGGAAGTAAGGGGCCTAGTCCATGAAAAACAGGTGTGTCCCAATACTTTTGTCCATGTAGTGTATCTAATGAAAATGATGAACTGATGAAAACTCTGTGTGTTAGAGCAGGGAAAGCACTACAAACAAATCTATTGGCATCAATCACCACTGTGAACTTTGAATAAGGACTCCAATGTATCAGTGATTTATTTTTATTTTTATTGCATCACACAAACAGATCAGTATCCATTGCAACACATCAGCCTTCAGTCATTATTTACACATCATACAGTTTTCAGAACCTTCATGTTCACTATTCAGGGTGTCCATCCAATCGCTGTAAGCATCTGCATTGCTTACACTCACTAAGCTCTTTTGTCTTTTCCACTTTTGGAAAAAAAAACTTTGGTATTCTTCAGAATCTTTCCATTCTCAAATCCCCGGGTGATTCACGGAAATCTCAGTATGCAAGATAAGCCAAAAGGTCAGGTTTAGTGGGAAGGTCCCACTCTAGTCTACGTTTGAGAGGCTTCTCCAATTTATTTTGGTTCTTGGCAAAATTACTCGCGACCCAAATAGTGCAGGAGTGCAAACAAAGCCAGACCAAATGGCGAAGCGTTATGCCATTATCTACAACTAGCAACAAGCAGCAGCTTAAAGAATGTATTTCTGTTTAGCTACTAAGAACGACCAACGCCGGCTTAAAGGCAAGCAAAGCAACAGCTCCTGGAGCTTTACAGGGGGCTATGAAAACAACACTACAAGCCTTTTTAAGGAGGATCTTGGGGGAAAGGCATCTCTTAACTTGTTTTTTTTTTTTTGCAAACCAGCATACAAAAGCATTGTGACTAACCAAGTGTCACACACTAGCATTAACTGGCTGAACACTGCATTGGAATTTGTTCCAAATGAAGGATCAACACTGATTAAAAGCCTTTTTTTGCTATTGCACAGCGACCCAGATACTGAACCTTTGCATATATAGCAAATGTTTAATGTAGTGAACATGAACACACAATGATACAGCAATAAAAAGCTAGTTATTTACAGCGCTGAAAATAACAGCAGAAACGTACAAGCAGCTAAAGGACACCTCAACACTGTGCCTGGCTACGTGATTGTGGCACCAGTTGGCTAATATTGGTCCCACCAGGTCCTTGCCAAAGTTTGTAATCACTATTCCAGCAGACATGGAGAAGATCATGACATTTTTAAGCTTTTAAGGAGAACGTTACACATCCGACCGCTCAATGCCCAAACATCTCAAACACTTTCGAGCAACATCTGGAGCCCTCTGGCCTCAAAATGTGAGAAAAAACGCAATATGTTTTGGTCCTGTCACCTAATCCATGTATAAAATCAATTTAAATGCTTATCAACGAGCTTTTAAATTGAATTATGATCCAAAGTTATCACTTAGCTCAACTCTAGCCCGTCTCCAAGGCTTTCCTAAAATGTCACCTCCATTCAAGAATTCCAACCGAGCTGTTATAATGGAACCACATAGGGACTTATGATGATCTCAGAAGAACAAAATCTGTCAAAGTCCCCAGTCAATGGCACGGATAAGGTAAAACGAAAGGGAAACTAGGAGTTCAAACTTTGGCAAGTATTGGTGAACCTCACCTTACAACACAACACAAAAGGTGCTATTGTTCCTTTTCTCTACCCTCACCATGCAAAACACTTTCCAAGGATATCATCAGTAGTATGGATGATAATAATAGCAATTAATACTAGTCGTAATATTGCACCGACGGTCTTTTAGCTTTGTAAAACATACTCGGTTCCAGTGTGGGTGAAAGCTGGCACAACTGCATTCAGTGACCAATGTCTTTATTGCACATGCTCATGTATAGTTCTCCCTAGGAGCCTTAAAGCTCCGGTCAACTGCTTCAACTGACAATTTCGAGACAAAACGACTTCATCAATTAACCAGTACTTGCTCCACCCACTAAGGTTTTAATAACTAGTTGAAATTGAGCGTCTCTGATTTCATTGATTTTAAATGGTATGTTTAAATGAATGTGTTTTGAGTAAATTCCTGCTCATTTCAATCTGAGTTCACTCCGCTGAATGAGTGACTTTTGCCAACAATCCGTAAAACCTTTAAAGAACACATTTGTGGGTGGAGCTTGGCTGGCTAAACCTTTAATGCAGGCACCGGTTAGTTCAGTGCTTAAGGAGCCGAATGGCTCTCAGAAGATGTGGCTTTTTTTTTATAGTGTTTCTTTGCCTAAAATCCCTGAGTTTCTCAAGGGGATTCAGCGGCAGTATGTTCAGCTGCATAAATAAACCTCCAACAGCAACCAGCCACGTTTTATCTCCTACGGCAGCTACGGAATTGAGGTTTTTTTCTTTTCCAGAAGACATTGGTTCTGTGTGAGTGTTCGTGTAGGAATAATGGGTACGTGTCTTCTTACCAACTCTGAAATAACATGCAACTACACTTTTGAACCGCCCGCACGTTGCCATGGCGAGGAACACATTCTATGGCAACCAGGACGCACACCGCAACATCCGTTCGGAAGCTTCTTCGGTTCCACAAGGCAATAGTATAAATTGACAAGAGTCTTTTTTTTTATCGAAGGAAAGGAAGGGAAAAAAAAGAAAGGGAAAGCATAAAGTCGGAAAGGAGGCAAGAGAGAAGAGAGGGTGGAAAACCAAAGAAGAAACCAAAAAGAAAGGAAAGAGATAAGGAGACAAAGGGATAAGAGATGAGAAAAGGAGAGGAGGAGATAAAAAAGGAGAGGAGGAGATAAGAAAGCAAAGGAGAAAAGAAAGCACAGGAAATAGCACAGAAGAGAAGGAAAAGAAGATCCAAAAAAGGAAAAAGATAATGTAAGGAGACAAAGGAGTAGATAAGAAGCAGAGACAGAAAATGAGAGGAAATAGGACAAAAGGAAAGGAAAAGAAGAGATAAACAAGGAAATAGAGATCAGATACGAAGGCAAAATAGTACATAGTACAAAAGAGGACAAGATAAGAAAGAAGAGGAGAAAGGACAGCACAGGAAATAGGATGAAAGGAAAAAAGTGATGAAAAAGGAAAAAGATAAGATAAGGAGACAAAGGAGTAGATAAGAATGGACAAGATAAGAAAGGAGAGGCGAAAGGATGAGAGAAGAGAAAAGAAGAGAGTGGGATAAGGCAGGGTGTTGGAGAGGTGTTGTTTGTCTTGGCTGGTTCAGACCGCTTGCAGAAGGCACTCCCTGCCCCGCTTTTTAGCGAGCCGCGGACTGGCTGTTTCCATGGCGATCTCGGGGGTCACGCCACCCCAATCAGAAGACCCTGGGTAGGCACCTTTGAGGACTTTACCTGGACAGAAGACAATGAGAGATTAAACAGGTACAATGGAAAACTGTCAAAATAAAAGTTGGAGCTTTTAAAGTTAGTTGGATCAAAAAACATCACCCTGTCATCTTTTCTCAAGTGCAAGTTTGTTCACAGATTAAATCCTAAGATTAAATATTCAGGTTCATATTCAGCCTTCTGTTCTATGAAGAGAATGCAAGCTCTACAGAGCGCAATCGCTGTTAGTCTGTTAGAAATGATCAGCTTTGTGTTCATGAAAGCCAGTTAGAAATGAATGCAGATGGATGGACCGACTGAAGCAGAAAACAAGGTCATGTAACTTCTGCAGTGAGCGAGTCTAATCTGCACGCTAGGAAGTAAGAAAGTTCTTAAATGCGCACAGAAAAAAATTAAGCTCTCAAACGTTTTCGATAAAAATCTGAAATCTTCCTGTGAGGGGACTATAGGTTATCACACGGACTATCAACATCATGATACATTCTACACTTCAGCATAAAAGATATCGGTAACCAGTAATTTAGTTTCATCTGCTCAAATCATAAAAATAAATGAGCAAACAGCCGGAGCTGGAGGACGAAACAGCCAACACGAAAAACCCACCACTGTCTATTTTGACTATATTTTGTGAAACTCTTCAGAAGTTTTTAGACTCTTGCCTTGTCAGCTCTTGCAGTCTGAGGCCGTCCTAAAGGTTGGAAAATATTTAAGAGCATCTACCCTTTTCAAGATTCTCACTTGCTCTTACAGTTGTTCTTGGGAAAGGCTTTTTCGAGGCATTTTAGATTTTTTCTTAAAGGTGTAGTTGAGAAAAAAAAGCATATTTGAGAAGATATAGGGACCTAAGTTCTTTTTGTCAAAGGATGATGGCGAGGTGACCAATAGCCCGCAAGCTTTAGTCACATGAACTACTGTTACATCGGTTTAACTGGATGGTAAACTGGCCAATGGTGCGGGGCAGCTGACGGGACGAGAGGTGATGTCATGGGGAAGCAGTGAGGTCGTGCAGAGAGCAAACACAGGCTCTGGGATGCACACGACACACAGCACAGACCAGACCGTTACCATGGCAAAGGGAGGAAGAGGAGGCGCTTAAAGAAGAAATCCTGAGCTCGTTCTTCTGGTTTCATTCAGAGCGGGTAAAGAGAGAGAGAGAGAGAGAGAGAGAGAGAGAGAGACCAATAGAGAAAGAAAGGAGGAGCAAGAGACACACAAAGTGAGGACGGAGGGACAAAGGACAGCAGGGCTTTTTCCATGCACACATGATCTAAACACATAATGCTGCTGTAGAACAGAAGTGACTCTGGGGCCTGAATTAAAGGGACACAGCGAAATCCTTACCTCTAGATTGGCTCTGGCTTTTTTTAGCACGTCTCGAGTCCTGGACACTGACGAGGAAAGAAAAGGCGTAATAAGTCTGTGCACACGCGCACACAATACATGTTTATAATACATGTAAATATTTTATTAATGTAAATAATAATTTATATTTAATTAGAGCGGAGTGTGACTCTGTTTCAACCATCAGAAACTGAATCGGGAGTAAAGCTGCTGGAATACAGCACATAGAAAAGCTACTCTACACACACTACTGCATTTCCATGGCTGTATATTACATTCTGAAATGCGAGTAATGCAGAAAATCATGGTGAAGTGTGTTGAGAGGTGACTGACGCTGGCTGACGATGAAGGTCTCCATGCTCTCTTTAGTGCGGCTGGTGCTCCTCAGCCTCTGGATGGTGCTCTGCAGAACTTCCTCCTGCTCAGCTATCCTCAACCGCAGACACTGGATTTCCTCCCTCATTGACTGCTCCTGTACACACACACACACACACACACACACACACACACACAATAATGATTTGTCATAGTTATTAACCTTGAATCCACTTTTGCACTTCAAATCTAAAGGAATACTACGGCATACAATAATACAATATGCGTATTCGTACAGTAGGTCATCCACATGCAGAAGAGACGAACTGACCTTCTGGAGGAGGTGTGCAGGTCCATCGGTGCTGGGCAAGGCTGCCCTCCAGAACATCTTCAGCAGAGAGGCTGCCTCCTCTAGAATTTGCCTCAGAGTCTTTGTGTTCGCTAACAGAGTCCTGACACTGGAATAATCCAGAGCCTAGAGAGAGAGAGAGAGAAAGAGGGAGAGAGAGAGGGAGAGAAAGTGAGAGAGAGAAAAGAAAAGAGAGAGAGAAAGAGGAAAAGAGAGAGAGCGAAAGAGAGAGAGAGAGAAAGAGGGAGAGAGAGAGTGAAAGGGAGAGAGAGAGAGAAAGAGAGTGAGAGAGTGAGAGTGATGTATTACTCTGCATATGATTTGCTGAACTCATGCTAACAGCTAGAATAGTTATGAGAGCTGATGGTCAGGGTTTGCCTGCCCCTGGTGGATGGACGTGCTGACCTTTCCAGCATTGACCTCCAGCAGTGCAGTGTTGAGGCAGGTTTGCAGCGTGGCCTCCATCCTCTGCACCAGACCCCTGCCCTCTAGGACCTGCTGTTGCAGAGCACTGAAGTCGTCCACGTGGCCGATCGCATGACGCCCGTTCCGGTTAGCAAACGAGCCGTCCGGAGCCTCACCCTCCAGCTCCGCATGAGGCTCCAGAGCATCTACGACAGATTTTTGAACATAATTACAAAATTAGGTTTCGGAATTCTTCACAGTGATGGCAATAAAAACCAGACGTCTGAGGAGTTTAATGCGTCAAAAAGAAATGTATGCTTATGAATATATGCCTGAGAGACTGGTTTATAATAGTTATGTAATAATGTTTTGGCTTAAAACATATTTTAATACACTTAAGACAGACACTTCCAAGAATACTTGAGCCCAAAGAAAAAACTTTTTTTTGCTTGACCATATTTTGGCTCTACATGTGTTGTAAACAAGTTGTTCCTATTATCACAAAAATGTAAACAGTAAAGTGTTTCTAGTACAAAACTCACATTAAACCTCTGTGAATGACTTTGTTAACATCATAACAGCTTACTCCGAAAATATGAAAGTTCCTCTTATATACACTATACATTGTCAGGGGGGCAATATGATGACGTTTATCGTTATTTTCTGAGCATATCATGCATATTGTCAGTAATTGCATGTTTCATTAAAATACATACTCAGGTGTGATTAAATGAACTTGTAAAATGTTCTGCTTATTGTATTTCTGATTATTTAATGGACTGTTGTGACCGTATACCATGATATTCTGTTTTTGCCACATCACCCACCCTTCAAACTCCACCAGTACCACCTCACTTTTAGTTAGTTGTGTTTAGCTTATGCAGTTGAGTGGTGTTAGCTGTAAGCATGCACACACACCATTGGCTGTGAGAGAACTCTCCTCGAGCTCCGAGTACGGAGAGTATGTGGGGCCGGCAGGGAACAGACCGATGTCCCTCACTGGAGGAGAGGGAGAGGGGTCTGCAGAACGAACACACACACACACACACACACACCATGCTAGAATATTACCACAGTAGCTTCAGTGTCAAGTGTACACACACACACACACACACACTTAGGCCTCGTTCACACGGACGTCTGAACCAGGCATTTTTCTGGCGTTCGTGACGCCAGGTGAGCGCCTATTGAGCG
>JBBPDE010000040.1:28430410-28443132 GCA_037974605.1 Nannopetersius ansorgii | reverse complement strand
CCCCATTGTTCTTCTATTTAGAATTTATTATACTGTATGAACACCCTTGGGTCACATCACCATACTGTCCCCCCCCAGTTTTAAATTGGTTGCTATGCCCCTGGTAATTGTACAGACTCTTTTCATACCAATGTATACGAAATATCTCTCACAATCATTAGAAACACCTACTTCATATTTGTGTCTGTTGTTAGCACTCTTCAGTTTATCACTGGTCATTTTTCTGATTAGCACTTTGCTGACCAGACACTGGCCGGACGGTTGAACGCTGACATGGTAGTTTCATGTGTGTATGTTTTGAGTGTATTGCTGGAGATTTGATTGTGAGGGGAGGTGTCATTGCTAAGCTGAGAGTCGCCCACCATCTAAAAATGTCCAGGCAAGAGCTTTGCGAACTGATCACTGATTAAAGACCATTAGGTATCTAATACAGATTATGCGGTGAAAGATGTACTCCAGCAAAACCTACAACATAGAAACTGTAGTCCGTCTGTCACTGCACAATCTGTGTTAAATATTATACACACTATGTATTAAATAACAGAGGGGTTTCTAATAAAGACCAAACAAATAGTATTGTACATACCTCACAAACCCAGTAATGATTAACCTCCCATTCTCCGGGGACAAGCAGCACTGTAGAACATCTCCATGAGCTTTCTTTTCCTGAAAAATCACTTTTATTTAGCTTTCTGTACAGTAATTAGACGGATATCATCCAGTGCTCCATGCTTACTGCTCATACAGTAGCGTTGGATCCAACACTGTGATTGGCCAGGATCCTCAAGGTCAGAGGGCTTAGTCCCAGATATTATCCTTCAGCAGGTGGGGCTTAGTACTGAGGACTGGTAGGTTATCGTCTGAAACAACTAACAAACAAAAGCACCGACCCATGGGAGGAACCTAGCCGCATTTCAGCATTCAGACTAGTTCAGATTTTACATTTGGGGCATTTGAGTTATTTTTGACAGAGCTAAAATATCACCTGCTGCCAGGTCGCAGTAATGTTCAACCATGATGCAAATGCCAAAACTTTGGACTGCAGTAAAACCATCTTTGAAGCATTTCGACAAAGAAATTTATTCAATCATTCTTTTTCGGTTTAATCAGGATCACCAGGGTCGCGGGTACCCGAAGCCTATCCTGGGGTCAATGGGCACAAGGCAGGACTCCCCACAATCGACAAAGTATTTTTACAAAGGAAAACAATATCACCCATCTGCTAATTTCATGGTCAAAGTCATTTGTTGAGTTCAGTGCCAAATGTACAATGTAGTTTGATAATTTTTCAACTTTTTATGTTGCTCTCAGCAACTCCAGATTTTTCCAACTGAGTAAACATATTCGTTTTTTGTGTGTCAGAAAACCAGCGCCATTACGCTGAGCTTTTTCAGGATAAACTGGCTGCATTAATGCTTGTTATCAAAGTTAGGCCATCACATGTCAGTCTTTAATGGGGCAGCTGGTAGCCTAGTGGTTAAAGCATTCACCCTGTGATCAGAAAGTCATGGATTTGAATCCCAGGACTGCTAGTGGCACCACTGAGGTTTCCTTGAGCAAGGTACTGTCCCCACACACTTCTCCCCGGATGCTCTGTTCCTGGCAGCCCAGGACTGAATGCTGTTCACACTGTGTGCAGTGGTGTGTTCAGAAGAATGTGTGAAAGAATGGTCGCATTACACTTTAATAGCAAATCACAATACATTACTGCGAAACACTGCATACTTTGTTATGTTTTGATACATATGTGTGATGCGTATACATGTGATGTTTCATTTATTATCTATCCTATTTTTTTAAACTAATTTAATATGTTTTTGATATTGTCTATAAGTCTGTGGTAGTCAGACTTATAGACTGTGGTAGCCTGTCTGGAGGTAGTCTAGTGGTAGGATACTTGCCTGTGGACTAAGAGGTCATAGGTTTGAATCCTACCTTCAGCACACCACCACTGGGTCCCTGAGCAAGACCCTTAATCTCAAGTTGCTCCTGTAGATAAGGAATGGAAGTTGCTTTGGATAAAAGCATCTGATAAATGCCATAATAGTAATGTAAAGGTCTGGCCTGTTTAGTAGGTTACTTGTGTGCAGTCACCATAACACCACAAAATAAAATGAGGAGCATGTCAAAAAAAGTAATGTACAAATCTTTCAGATTAATACTCCGATTACGTAATGTCCACCTCTGGATTTTATTATTAATGAACAAAAAAAGTGAAACAAGATTCAAAATTATTAATGAACAAAAGTAATAACTCCCCATGAACTATGTCACTCACTCGTCATCATGTTTAAAGTGGCAGTTGCTTACATCTATTTTTGCACTGCCAAATAATTTGGGGTGGAAAGAAAAAAAAGTGGCAGACACATATACTTTATAGTGTCTGGTTTTCTATTTGTTTTAGGTATTTTCATTGAACTGATATACACAGTGTAATGTTAAATGAACTTTTATTTTGTAATATTTGAGATGGAACTTCAAAAGTAAAGTACCTATATATTTTTGTACAATTATAAATCTACCTTTTAAACACCGTGTTAATTAATTTACTCTGAATTAATATCGTTTTGTATACAATACTGTATTTTAATATTTTGTTATTAAAAATGGGCCCCTCACAGCTTTAGTTTATGCTCTCAGGGTGGTTAGGATTAAATTACTGGTCTTGTACAACAGCGAAATCCATGCTAAGAAACTTATATGATCTTCATCCTGTTTACCGGACCCTCGCCCTGACCCTGAACTTTCTGTACTGTTCCGGGAATTAGTAGTGGATAAAGAGATGATTCAGACACAACAAGACGAGTCAGTGTATTTCTTTATTGAGAAGCTTATCCAACCACCTGTTCCACAGACCTGTTACACACAACAAGAAGTTACAAGGAATTTTATGGAATCTGGTCTATGAAGGCTTAGAACTCTGACCTGAGATGTTCTAGAACTCTTTTCCATAGAACCAATTCTGGAATTCTGTAACATTTCATTGAGTTACATAGCTGTTTTGTAGAACCGCGTTCCACACAAAACGCAGCAGGTTAACGTTATGAGCCGTACAGATCGTTCAGAATGAATTAAATGTACTGGCAGTGTGTTCAAGCTTGTTGTTTGTGCTGATCCTAAACAGAAGACCCTGCTGTGCTTCTCTACAGCAACAAATTGAGCAGGACCAGGATGTAAAGGTACAATAAGGAGGATTTTCTATGTCGCCTAAATTTAGGTTGAGCACGTTTTACAAGAATGTACAGTCAAATAATCTCGGCTTGGCTGAGAAAACCCTTTCCCACAGAGGCCAGGCGGACAATCAACATCCAGCCATGCCATTGTAAAATGCCGCTTATTGTACCTTTCAGCTACAACAGATTCAATATGAAAAGTAAAAAAAAGAAAAAGAAAAAAAGAACATTTTGTGTTTAAAACTCATAGGGAAGTAACATGTGGTATTGAGATTGATATTTCATTGGTAGATGGATATGACCCTCTCGGCTTATTGGAGAAACCGCCCCGACCGCCATATTGGTTAGAGCATGGGTAGGAGATAGTAGAACATCTTTGCAACCCTGGCAGCATCCCAGCTCCTTTCTCATTAGCATGCACTGCTCCACTCATCCTCCTCCTTCCATCATCATCTTCATCCTCGCTGTCTTCATCATCGTCGTCTTCGTCTCCTCGACCAGAGCCTCTTTCTGCATCCTCCACTTCAGTTTTCGGGCCCAGGACCCAATCTAGAAGAAGAAAGAGAGGTTAGCCTGACGGATTCGAGACGGAATGCTAATCTTGCTTGGGTTTTTCAATGACACTTGGGAACATTTCTCACTGCACACAAAAGGGTCTCCAGCGGGCACAACAAGATGATGTTAGATGTTCCTTCATCAAAAAAGGTCACAGAAACTCGCAATGAAAAAGGATGGATGCGTAGATGGACATGAGGCAATTTTCAGACACTGGGTTGATGGCGAGGACGAAAACACAAGGCTTTATGGGTGACACCAAGCTACCTGCCAGGTCGTGCATTAGGTCATTAACGAGGTGGCTCACTATGGCGTAGGTGGCCACCACCACCAGCACCACTCCAGCCAGCACATAAAGAAGATTGCGAGGTAGGGTGATGGAGTCACGGGCTGGAGGTTTGTAATCCACAAAGTAAACCGCATCTCCGTTCTGGGCCTGGAGCAGGTTCCGAGAGCCTTGGAGAGGCAGGCTTGTGATGTTCCATATCAGATCTTCTCCACTGCTACCCATTGTTCTTGACACTGGCTGTCCTTGTGGTTATGCACAGATCTATTCTGTGTGGACAGGAAGAAGTCCAGCATGGTTACATTGTGTTTAAGCCCAGTTTGCAGTTAAATTCATAACATGCTAATATGTTAGTGCTGTTCTGATAATTAGTGGGTACTAGAAAACTTTTTCTAGTCATTTTTTCAATACATTTAATTCAATATATTCACGTTGATCAACCGAGTCTAAAAATGCATCACTACCCAAACCTAAAGGCACGATTCATAACTTGCAAGTTTGGTGGAATGTCCTTAAACCTATAGTTCAAAGAGAGAGAGAGATTATTTGCGGTGATGTTGAAGTGATGAGAATTCGTCCTGTGAAGGAGGTTAATAGGTAAATCGTCTCTCCATGGCAAGCTTTAAAAAAAACTCAATTTTGCGTGGATTATGGGACGGCAGAGCGATGCGAGGAGCTGAAACAGAAAGAAGCTTAGTCCCATTTTAATCAAGTATCACATATTTGACCATATGTAGCCCATCCTCGTTGTTGTCTTTGCCTGTAGAACAAAACAGTGGCACAGAAGGTCCTGAGGACAAGATGTTTCTCTGGATAAGAACAAGAGTAAGGAGCTTATCCTTCTGAAACAAGGAGTGGTGGAATGGTAGCGAAATCCTACATATTAATCATATTAATAATGCACACATTGCAGGTATGATCACTCAGAGAACACCAGTTGCATGCATTATAAAAGTAGGGACTGAGACCAATTGTAGAGTGTCTGTAAACAACAACCATACTGTCAGAACAAATACTTGGATATCAGCCCATTATGCCATTGCCTTATTTATGTTTCACAAGTTTGTTCCCACAATATTAATTTTATTTAACATAAACAATATTCTATTTACACACAGTGAAGTCATTATTATTGGTAGAACTAAGTCCAGGGGTGTCCAGGCCAATATGCAAGTTTTCATTCCAGACAAGTAGGACCTCTTCTGAATCTGTTTGATTAGATAGTCTCAGTCTGATTCAGCAGAGGGCCTGCTTATTTGGAATAAAAGCCTGCGCACTGGTTCTTTATTAATAAGACTGGACACTCATGATGCATCACAGTTGGATATGTTACTGTCCTCCTAGAGGAAGACTCAGACTGGGGTTCGATCTCCCAGTCCAGGCAATAACTATACCAATAACATTATATCAGTAAGTGTCCTTGGGCAAGACTCCCAATGCTACATTATATTAAATTAAGAATAAGCAAGAGAAGGCTCTTTGAAGTGAACCAAAGTTCAAAGTCTTACCTTGAAAATTGACATACTCTTTCATTTTGGAGTTGGCGCTGGTCTACAAGCAGCAGTTTAAAAACAAGAGAATTTCTCCTAGAACTACCCTGATCCACGAGGAGATCTAAAACCTCCATATCCTGAGAACAGGCTGCCTGGCAACACACGCCTACACCGGTGCAACTGCATTCTCTGGGGGTTCTTCCGGCCTCATGGCCTCGCCCATGATCCAGGTCCACTCCACCACAGTGATCAGTGTGTTGACTGTCACAATCCCAATCATGAGCGGATGCAGCATGACTGCCCTGAAGACGGAGGAGCTCTATTAGCAGAATGGTGCAATTCGAGGAGAGCTGAGATGTGCACTGTACTTCTGTTTGGGCTCAATTATATCTCGCTCATAATCCTGGGGGCAACCTGAACAACCTCGTCATAAGCTCCTCAAAAAATAATCTGTTGCATAAGTGCCTTTAGTGACAATGCACCGATAGCAGTTCTGAATACCAACACCAAGACCAAGTTCTCTTAGCTTATTAATGACTGAGTCACAAACATGTGTTACTACATAACAGCAGGCCATGCTGCAGTTATATCATACGAGAATAGGATAAATGTATTCAAATATGCTTCATATATTTATTTTTTAAAGATTACTTAATTTGTTAATTAGATATTGGTTCTTTTTTGTCAAATAAAGAGCATGGTAAAGTAGTGATCATGATCAAAACTGAGGACACTGATAAGTGACACTGAATGCAACTGATAATCAGTTGGAGTAACCCAAGTATTAATTTCTAGAAATTCTGTTATTTAAATTAAAAAAAATATATATATAAAAAAAAAATATATATATATATATGTTAGGAGTGTGGATTTAACACGTTAATTTTAATCGATTAATTACAGAAACAATAACACATTTTTAAAAAATTAACTCTGATTCATTGCTCCACGTGACTTTGAGGCCCCACCCCGTTCTGGCCACAGTTGCTCTGTAAAATGATGAGAACCGGCTGCTTGGCCCAGTGATTGGAAAGTTTACGATTAAAAACGGACAGATGGAACTGTTGATAGGAGTATCATTAATAAGGAATTGTTCTATCATTGGAGAACATCACATGTAAATAATCACCATACGTCAAAGTGTTTAGGAGCATACTATATATATATATAGTTAAGCATTAAACCAAATATATTTTCACATGTAAAGGCCAGCTGACATCTGACAAATGAAAAAATAATAATAATCTGTTGCATAAGGGCTTGTCTGACAGTGCACCGATAGCAGTTCTGAATACCAACACCATGACTTAGTTGGCTTATAACTGTCACAAACAAGTGTCACTGCATAATATCCGATTAGTCCATAAGTACACAGTGTAAAAAAAAGCCTAAATATATCTTTATATATCTATCTATATCTATATATATCTATATCTATATCTATGTGTGTATATATATATATATGTATATATATATATATATACATACATATATATATATATACACACACACACACACACATGTGGTTTGTCACTTTTGGTATTTCCTCATAAAAAAAAATATGTATTTAAGCTTTTTCTTAATTATTTTCTACATTAAAGGATCAAAGGAATGGCCATTGCAGTGACAACAAGAAGTGTTACTATAAGTTATTGTGTGTAAGATCTTATTTTTGGACTGTTTCTATTCTCCTGTACTGCTGGTGATGAAATCAAACATATATTCTGTTCATTTGTCAAAGTGAAAATAAGTACAAATATGGTATTTTTCTTCACAGGTCGCATTTTTGCCTATTTTTTTCTTTTTGTTGGATTTTCCACATTTTCTCTTCGATTTCCTCATGTTCATTTCTAGCCGCATTGAGTTATCTGAAGTGTGCTGCAAAAATGCTGCAAACACAATGTCACTGTGCAGCTCAGCACATTTGGAGGTAAACAACAGCTGAATTCATTTCAACAGCTATGAGACAGGTGCTAGCGTCATACTGAGTGATGGGGAAGAGGGAGGGCCGTCCTACCCACCCAGAGAGAACAAAGCCGAGACAATAATCTTTCTCTAAATGTCGACACAACAAAAGAGATAATTGTAGACCTTAGGAAGACTAACCCACACCCAACTTTACATCAATGGCTCTACTGTGGTGTGCATTTAACTGAGGACAAGAAACACCACCTCCCTAAAAGAGAAAGCCCAGCAGAGACAGAGGCTTCCTGAAACAGCTGTAATGAGTGTGAGTTCCACCTCCTCTCCTCACCACATTCTTCAGAGGGACCATCGAAAGTGTTCTGAGCAGCTGCATCACTACCTGGTACAGCAACTTCAACATGTCTGACTGCTAGTGCCTGCAGAGGATGGCGAGATCTCTACCCTCACTAGAACAGACATTCAGACTGTTCGTGAACCCTGCAGCATTGGGCAGGACCCCTCCCACTCCTCACACAGTCTATTCACACTCCTGCCATCAAGGAGGAGAGCCAGATCTGCCCTAAGACACCTCAACACCATGCTGCCCCTTGTACTCAGTCTGTTTATACTGAACACACAAGACTGAAAGTCAGACACAAACCTTTAGGAATGCATACTTAAGCTGCAATTTATACTGGTTATACTGTATATACCAGGAGTCGGCAACCCGCGGCTCTGAAGCCACATATGGCTCTTTCATCCCATTGTTGAGGCTTCCTGAGGTTTTGGAAAATAAATAATAATTTAACACTAGAACGGCGACTAACTGGATATACCTAAAATGGCTGCATGCGTCAATTGATGCAGTGCCCAGTTTCGCACAAGATGCTTCCTGATACGACCGTTTAGTCCTGCAGCCTGCCGGCATACATCCTCTCAAGTTGCAGCCAGCAGAGCCAGGAAGGGTCCAGCGGACTTTGGACCCAGAGCCCGTCATACAGCGCCAGTCACGGATCAGAATCAGAATTGGAATCAGAATCGCTGCCATGATGTATTTGAAAAAAATGCTGGTCCACCATGTCAGTGTTGGATGCAGTAGAAATTGTGGATCTCCTCTCGGTTTAGACACTGTACATCTAAATGTATCCAGACAGACCTTCTAATGTAGTCTCCATAGACAAGTCCTGCCAATAAAAGTCTATTAAAATAATCCCTCACATTGTGGCACAACTCTCAGTTCCGTAAAATGACTACAATGACAAATCATTCATAATAATTCATAATTCATAATTAATCAAATGTAAATTAAATATAAATTCATTAATCATTCAGGAAAAAATAACACAATATCCTTGTATGTAACGGGCCATTTTGCAATGTGTCAAAGCTTTCCCAGAATAAAGAAAACTTTCAGACTTAATAATGAACGCCATGATAATCTGCTGGGGATTACGTTAACATGTGCTCCTGTTGGGATGATCCTCATCGTGTCTTAAAATGGTAGGAGAAAAAATGGGATAGAACGAAAAGTGGAATAAAAAAAATCAATTATGCACAAGGAGTATTAATATAGCGAGTGCTTCCTGACCACACAAATGACCTGCACTTCCATGGAACAAGGAGATTAGAAACAGGGAAGAGTGAATAAAGAACAGGGCTTTCATTTGGCATAAAATGTTCTGAAAAAGAATGAATGAATGTTGCACCTGATTATCATCAAGTGATTAAAACATCAAGTGTTTCCTGATCTACTCTTTCATTGAACAATGCTAGTTGAGTAGATGAAAGAAGAGAGTACATTGAACGAATAGTGCAGAGAATATAGAGCAGTACTTTAGTTAAAATTAAGAAAAAAGAGAAAAATATATAGTAAATTACCTGCACTTGAGTCCAGGTGCCACAAAGCTTTGACCTCGAGTTTGAAGGTTTGAAATAAAAGGGGTTTGAAAACAGGACTTGGGCTCTTTGAAGGTGGTCAGAGAAACTAAATCTAGGCAAAAATGACAAAAAAGCACTAAAAAGCCTTAAACAAACTGCTGGAAAGTGCTCAGGACAAACTACATGATGCCTGGTGTCCTACGCTGGCGTGACTTTGTTGGTCTTGGACTTGCTGGGCTCGTCCTCGTATTCTTTGAAGAAGGAGTTGGCCAGAAGTAAAGTCCAGAAGATCACAGACATGGACGTGTTGACGATGACGATGCCGATCATTAGGGGATGGATCATTTTGCCAGCCTGCGTGAGCAGGAATGCCAAGATTTGGTCCTGTGTGTGTATGCGTGTATGTGTGTGTATGTCGCTGTCTGCCACCACCAACTGCCCCCTTAACCCCAACCCCCCCTTGCCCAGCTTAGATCCTTTCTTATTTCCTTGTCTGTTATAATTCTCCCGTGCTCCAGAAAGGTAATCCTCCTAGCAGCCAAACCCTCTGAATCATAACTGCCCTGAGGGTCAGAGCTACAGGTCAGAGCATGTTACCACATGCCTGTAAAAGTAAAAGTTGGGGCAGCTGTCGTCCTAGTGGTTCGGCAGTATCTCCTGCAATCAGATGGATGTGGGTTCAAATCCCACGACTGCTAGTGGCACCATTGAGGTACCACTGAGTAAGGTACCCTCCCCAGAAGCTAGAGGGCAACACACTGCTCCCCAATCGCTGATCACTGCTTCAACATGGTGAATGAGTTAAATAAGGAGAAAGAATTTTACACTGTTCACACTGTGTGCTGTGGTGTGTTCACATAAGACAAATGGACACTCTTAAGATGGCTGCCCTGTGCATCAGCAGTGGTGAAAGCCATAGTAAACACTGTTTATTAGTATTTATGTCTCTATAAATCAGTCATACACTCAGTACAGTCCAGCTTTTATCACGAGACATGTTGCCATGGTGTTTGTTTGCACAAAATACTGCTCAATGTGTAATCAAGTGGGATAACAATGGGTAACCTGCTAAAACCTGAGTTTCCAACTTGTCAAACTGGAACATGGTATTCCTTCCCTCTCACACTTCTACAAAAAATTGATCTTCTATAGCAGAGGTGTTGAACTCCAGTCCTGGAGGGCTGTGGTCCAGCCTGGTTTGGTGATTTCCCTGCTCAGAAACACCTAGTTCATCTCACCAGTTAACTGACAGGTTTAGTGAATGTGACTGAGATGGGGAACTGTGCTGGACACATGTGTTCTATGGAATCACTCCATGGATCTCTTTTTGGCACCTTTGATTATTTATCAGCTACTTAATTACTGAGAATTATTTTCCTGACATATGTGAGGATTGCACTGACACATGTGAGGAACATCTGCGAGGAACATCGTCTGGTTCCACCATCCCTACATACAAGGCAAACCCAGTCCAGACTGGTCTCATTCTGGTTCCCCGCTGGGAGAACGAAGTGCAAAAGGTAACCAGAGAAGCAGAATCGCTTTCTAGCTTCAAAAACCTCCTGAAGAAATCTAATCAGAGAGCACCTCGTCCTCTAAACCATCTTCTTACTCTACTCCCTACATAAAGATTTAGCACTCAATACTCTCCTCTGGTTCTCACACTGTCCTGAAACTTGAATGTGTCCTTATATTAGTCGTTTTGGATAAAAGCATCTCTCATATGATTATAATGTAAAGTCATGTAATGATGAGGTAGCCAATGCGTTGAAAGATGAATTTAAAAAATGCTGAGAATTTTACCACGTGATTTTCGGTCTTATTTTGTCAAACCCGCCAGACAAGACGTCAACAAGCCGCGTCAAGCAAAATGTTCTGACCCTGTCGAATTTGTCTGGTCAGATTCCAGCACATTCCCTTTCAAACAACAGCAGGTTTCTATATATGTTATATAATCCTCAACTTAATCTTAACCCAGACTATACCTCCGAGCCTTTCTTAATCTAAATCTCTGCAGACGCAGCTGCCACAACTCAATAGAACAAGAACAGGTGCTGACGTGGAAAAAGATTTGTGTCACTTGAAAGTTTCTGGATAGCCTACATGAGAACAGACTAGTGGGTCACCTCAAAACCTTGGGACAACACAATGGACGCTGAACAGACTGGGTTTTCAGGTCAGGTGGCGTCACTGCGGCGTCTCATGACAATTTGATAAGAAGTGATGTAGTTGAGACGAGGACATAAAATAAAGTAAGCTAAATTAATATAAAGCCAGTCCAGTTTCTAAAACAAACACTTGTAGCATCTTTACAAGAAGTTGCTTGAAGGTGAATGAAGTGCCCACCAGTGGAATAGAAGAAATCATTGGTATGCTATGGAAGCGGAAATTGGCGCTGCCATTGTGAAGGTAATTTGCAGAAAAAGCCAAGGTTTTTGTGGTTAACACTGCCATGTTATGCAGTATTTTATTACAGAAATTTCAAATGGTCAGTAAGTGACTGCAACACGACATGTTCTCCTTCGACAGGCCATGGTTGCTTAACAATTATACAAAATAAACTCCACTTCGTAATAGAAAAATGTTATTATTTCAGGGGTTATTAATAAACAATATTTTACAGTGTTCACAATTTTATAAAAGCAATGATCTATTTTAAAGATCCCATGACATGAGACTTTTTAACAATAATCCGAGTTCCCCTAGTTCCCCTAGCCTGCCTATGGTCCTGCAGTGGCTAGAAATGGCAATAGGTGTAAAAAGTGCCTTGATCCTGCTCCGCCGTTGAGAGAACGACAGCTCAGATGGCTTGATCTGGAATTTACCCTGTATGACATCATAAGGGGAAAGGTTGCCTCCCCTTTCTCCCGCTCCACTGACTGTCAATGCGATCATGTGTGAGACCACTTTTTCTTCTAGAGACATCATGGCTTGAAAACGAGTGAAACATGGCAGTTGCTTAGTATGTACAAATGAGCACAAATTTATTTATTTATTTATTTTCTTTCATGCAAAGGAAGGCCTACAGCGGCCGCAGGCTGGCCCCTCCCCCACCCTCCACCTCTCCCCTCCTCATTATCATTTAAAGCTACAGACACAAAAATGGCAGGTCTTAGGAAAATCTCATTGTGGGAGTGACTCGAAGTGGCTTCTAAATTCTGTAACCAAGGCTGAATTTCGGCAAGACTTCAGGTACAGTATTAGGGGATCACTAAGACCTATATAAAAGCGTACAAAAACAGCATGTCACGTGACCTTTAAAATTCAACAAGAAAAATTTACACCACACACAGATAAAAACCCACCTATGGCATCCCAACATTCCCAACACTGAAGTACTGTCCATGACTATAAGCAGTGATGGGCAGTAGCGTCGCTACAAGTAGTGACGCTACTAGTTTAACTACATTTCTCAGTAGCGTGTTGGTAGCG
>JBBPDE010000040.1:28395988-28406871 GCA_037974605.1 Nannopetersius ansorgii | reverse complement strand
CTCTTTCTCTTTCTCTCTCTCTGTCTCTTTCTCTCTCTCTCTTTCTCTCTTTCTCTCTCTCTCTCTCTCTCTTTCTCTCTCTCTCTTTCTCTCTCTCTCTCTCTCTCTCTTTCTCTCTCTCTCTTTCTCTCTCTCTCTTTTTCTCTTTCTCTCCCATCTCTCTCTCTATCCCCCCCTCTGTCTCTCTCTCTCCCTCTCTCTCTCAGATGGCCTGGCGTACTCAGCCCTGTTGAAGAATGAGTTGCTGGGGGCGGGAATCGAGAAGGTGCAGGACCCTCAGACAGAAGACCGGCGGCTGCAGCCGTCCACTCCAGAGAAGAGGAGCCTGTTTAGTGTGAGTGTCCGCCGAGGGCCTTGAACGCAGTCACAATTCCACCCTTAGGAATGCAACGATCCTTAAACACATCATTTACATAGCCTCTACTCTGAAAGCGTTTTGATAGCGATGGTGAATAAAGACCAAGAGATGAATACCTTTGGCTCGTCTGGTCTTTGTTCACCTCTTCAAAAACCTGCAACTCCACCACCCACCTCTCTGGTGGTACAGTGGTTTGGCGCATTGTGGATATGGCACCCAAACATCGCAGTGGTGAAAATGTGCCTCCGCAACAGCACAGTACACTCTCCTACTCCCACTCGTGCTGCTGGCTTTGTCCAGCTTCATCACGAAGGACATGGCAGAGGAGTTTTAGAGTAGGCGGCTTCTGAATGGCCTTGGATGTGTGTTTGTGTGAATGGAGGTAACAGAATGCTGATGCTAACCATTCACTAAACAAAACAGCTTGGTTGACAAGATTGCACATGATTTTAGCTACGAGGGCAAAATACTTCTTGATGAAAGGTTTAAATCGTTGGTTTATTCGTTTAGAACCGGATGAGTTACACTAACATACACTATAATTCAGCCACACAGCTCATTTCTGTAAATGCGTCCCCTAAATTTCCCAAAACTCATGTAAACTACGTTCAGTGCTGTGTGGGGGTTTTCCGCACCCCAAATCTTTCTTATAAGGGTCAGTATACTCATTTGAAGAACCATTCAAGGTGTGTAGATTGTTGAAGGCTGAACAAAACAAGCAAAATTATATTGCTTTGTATTATAATTGTTATACACTTTATATTAAAACAATGATAGAACTTTAATGTTCCATTCACAAATATATTTTCTTATTTGAATATAAATGTCCTTGGGTTTGAGAAAGGCGCTTTGTAAAAAAAAAATAAAAATATTATTTCTATATGGCAGTCTCCTGCTATAATTATTAACAGAATTTGTTACACAGCCCTGATTCTGGTCTAGGTTTTACTTCATTAGTTGTGATGAGACAATTATGTACATTTTTGATGTGCGTGTTTATTTGTTGCAGTATTCCTTAAGTGCCAAGCGCTCACTACCAGATGACGGCAACAGCATCTCCCCGTACTCTCTGTCACCCGTCAGCAGTAACAGGTAAAAACCTCCCATCATTCATGACCCGTTGTGACTCAGAGGATGAATCCTGCTGTCTTTATCTGTCTGGAATCCACCGAGCTAATAGAGCTGAAAGATGTGGGAAGAATATGAGCAAATGCTAAACAGCAATATGGTTTATCAAAATATGCAGCCCAAGCAACATGTTTCATCAGGGCCATTTAAAAGGGCAGTGGTTGTTACTATATGTTAGTATATAATATACTCCGAAATAGACTTGTCTCCCACTCACTGCTGCTTTCCAACAGTGGGAATATAGCCAATAATTCAATAAAACAAGTCAAATCCAGAAACAGAAACTAATTTCCGATGGCAATGAATGAAACAATCATTGTAAATTGTCACACACTTACTGTTTACGTGATTTATAGATGTATTCGTACAAGAGGCTGACAATGTCTATTTTGAAACAGCTGGACCTAATATACAGTTAATATATTGTTGTCCTCTACTGAATATATTTTGGATGGTTCAACATTCCGTTTTTGGTAATTATAAGCTGTAAGTGGTCATATAAAGAGGTAATGTTTGAGTACTTGTTCAAAAATAGGATGTGGACCAACCCAGTAAATGATTAAATGATGATAACTTTCTATTAATTTAGAATTATATAACCATATTTTTTTATTCAGTGTCTTTCCTCCTTTTCAAAGTATATTGTGTAGATATGACCAATTTTGAGGCCATTCATTTCGGTAGTAGGGCCCTGGTTGTTGTGTGTGTGTGTGTTTTGTATTATTTTTTATTTTAGGGAGCTTTTTTTTTCCACAGTCTCTGCCTTTTTCTTTTGCATGTCACAGAATAGCATCAGCTACTTGTGTCCTTAATGACCTCTCCTGTGTCTCTTGTACCCATTTAGTCAGAAACTACTGCGGTCTCCACGGAAACCCATGCGCAAGATCTCAAAAATTCCCTTTAAGGTGCTGGATGCCCCTGAGCTGCAGGATGATTTCTACCTTAACCTTGTGGACTGGTCCTCCTTAAATGTGCTTAGTGTTGGCCTTGGGACCTGCGTGTACCTGTGGAGTGCTTGCACCAGCCAGGTACGCGTTCAAGAGTTTGATGCTCTTGCCTGCACATTGTGGTTTGGTATGTTTTTTTTGTTTATTTGTTTGTTTATTTTTTTTTTTTACATATTTCCCCTCTGTCTGCAGGTGACGAGACTCTGTGATCTGTCCGTAGAGGGAGACTCTGTGACGTCAGTGGGCTGGTCAGAGAGAGTAAGCTCGAATTACGCATTTTTAAACCATTTCTAGAAATGGAGAGATTTGCAAAATTCTTACTAATTTTAGCTGCTTTCCCAATACTGGCCTTGAACTGCTTCCATTTTTTCTCTCTTAAAGCACATATTGGATTACAGACATAAGCACACATCAAAAACACCCATCCTCAGTTAAATCTCAGTGTTTGTTGCTCTGTGTGATTAATTGTCTTTAATTCCAAAGATAAGAATTTGCAATGGACAGCGTATGGCAGTTGGGTTTAACTTTTGAAAGAATGTACTCTGATGCATCAAACATTAGAATATAGTCTGGGTGGGGCTTCAGCGTCAAACAAGATAGAGGAGCAATGAATCGCTTCTGTCAGCTGCCATTTGGAGCAGTACAAGTCTATACGTTTTTAAGAAACTATGCTAATTTATTAGAATAGCTCATGGCAAGCCTATGTAGAAGGACTGCAACCAGCAACAGTTTTCACTTATGAGCATTCCTGTTGAATGGGTCTCCCACTCACATTGATCTCTTCCCACCTACAACAAGCCATTTATGTGTATGAATGCAATTTTTTTGTAATCTAAAATGTCCTTGAGAGCGCTGCCTTATTCATCGTGTGAAAGGCTCGACAACAAGCATGCGAGTGAGCTGGTGTAAATAAAGCCTTAAAGTGTGCATAACAGAGATGGGAAACACTTGTTCTACTGGCAACTGAGTTCTAACACGCTGGCGTGCTTTGTTTTAGGGGAGCTTGGTGGCAGTGGGCACTCATAAGGGCTTTGTGCAAATCTGGGATGCAGCTGCAGGAAAAAAGCTCTCTGTATTAGAGGGCCACACAGCCAGAGTGGGTGAGTGCTTTGCAGGTTAAAGCTGGGTAGCTTGCTTAGTTCTGTACACTCGTTTGTTCCAGATCACTTTAGAATTGAATCCTGTTGGTCTTACTGTATATCAGGTGCGCTGGCGTGGAATGTGGACCAGCTGTCTTCAGGTAGCAGGGACAGGCTTATTCTTCAGAGAGATATCCGGGCCCCTCCTCTACAGTCCGAACGCAAGCTCCTGGGCCACCGGCAGGAGGTGTGCGGCCTCAAGTGGAGCACAGACCACCAGCTCCTTGCCTCTGGCGGCAACGACAACAAGGTAGCTCACCTCACACACCTCAAGCCAAAAACCTGGTTGTACTACTAGCAGGAGTAACAGGATTGTGCTTGTGGGACAATGGGAGAAGCTAAACTGCTGTAGGTGGAGTAGGTTATAAGGCACTTTTTTCATAGGCATACAGGAAATGTGCTGTTTTTGATATTGTGGTCTGTTATTATCAATAATCTTGTTTGAGGGCTAACTTATTCGCGATGTTCTGGTGCAACTTTGCATTTCTCCCAGCGTTAAAGATAAATTTGATTGCATCATGTTGCCGTTGAGCACCTCTGCTTTTGTAGAGGTACCATTATTTGTATTGGTAAAATGTTTGTTTGCGGAGGGCATTGCTCCTTGTGCCAGTGAAAAAGTATCATTAGATTAGTGTATGTGCTCAGATATGAAACACACAGTTCCCTCTGCCTTTCTCCAGCTGCTGGTGTGGAACCACTCCAGTGTGTCACCTATGCAGCAGTACACAGAGCATTTGGCGGCAGTGAAGGCTATTGCCTGGTCGCCCCACCAACATGGTCTACTGGCATCCGGAGGAGGAACAGCTGACCGCTGTATACGCTTCTGGAACACTCTAACCGGGCAGCCTCTGCAGTCCACTGACACTGGTTCACAGGTCTGCAACCTGGCATGGTCCAAACACACCAACGAACTGGTACGTACCACTCTGATCAAGCCTACAGGCTTTGATGTAGCAGCAGTGAAAATGGGCTAGATTATGACTCTTGTACCAAAACTCAATCTAATTCAACGACTACTATTCATTTTCCATGGCATAAGAACTAGCTGGTAAAAATCGGAAGTCACTGTGTTGCAATTAGATCTGAACTTCTGTACCTAATTAGAGTTGTAGTGATAGTGTTTTAGCAACATTTTGTTGTTAAATTTTCAGTGAATGTAGCATCTCTGTAATATAATGTTACCTGGGCCACTTACTTACTTAGTTGCTTATTTACTGTGTTCATTTGTTGCCTGTGTGAACACTTCTGTAATAATCTGTATTTTTTCCCTTTATTTTTGTTGTCACCTTCATTAGTGACATTTGGCTGAAATTCCATAAAAAATTGGATTATTTTGTTTGTTTTTTTGTTATTTACTTTTGCAATTTAAAAAGGTTTGACAACCACTTGCCTCTCCCTCTGTATGTTCACAGGTCAGCACACATGGATACTCTCAGAATCAAATCCTGGTGTGGAAGTACCCCTCCCTTACACAAGTGGCCAAGCTCACTGGACATTCCTACCGAGTGCTGTACCTGGTAAAGAACACCGTGACCTTGATTTCTTACCCACACATGAGTTTTCATAACTCCTAATGCAAGGTTGCCCACATTTTGGCAAAAATTCCGTTCAGC
The DNA here is from genome assembly GCA_037974605.1 of Nannopetersius ansorgii. Lineage (NCBI taxonomy): Eukaryota > Metazoa > Chordata > Actinopteri > Characiformes > Alestidae > Nannopetersius > Nannopetersius ansorgii. The sequence continues at coordinate 28,401,686 of JBBPDE010000040.1, read as the reverse complement.
TTAAGGAGAACACTCCTTAAGAAACACTGGAGTTGTGTTTTAGAGCAATTCAGAACAATTTTGTTAGACTAAATTGAATTTTATTTTTACGATGCTCTATACACCTTGTTAAAATCACAATTAGGTAAAAGGGGCTGAAAACTGAAACTGACCTAATGTCCCATTCTCGGTTAATTAGAGCAGTGGTTTTCAGACCCGTCCTCGGCTTCCTCCAGGTGGTTTATAATTTGCTCCTTCCCAACTTGCAACACAGAGAAAAAGTTCAGTTGTCTGCCGTCGCTGAGGACTGGTTTGTGAACTGACATTTCCCCTGTGGGAGCTCCTAATCATATTTTGCTGTAGTGTAAGGTGTGTTTGTGGGTGTGTATATATGTACACTGATCAGCCATAACAAAAAACATTCCTAATATTGCCCAAGTGCCCCCAAAACATCTCTGACACGCTCTGGCATGGACTCTAGAAGACCTATGAAGGAGTTCTGTGGTATCTGCACCAAAAAGTTTGCAGAAGGTCCTTTGTGAAGTGAGGCTTCCATGGCTTCAATGGTTTGTCCAGCCCGTCCAAAAGATGTTTGATCAGTTGGAGATCTGGGGAAATTGGTGGCCAAGTCAACCTACACTTATTTATCATATTTTGTTTTTTTTAAGGTTTTTTTTTTTTTCCTGAACAATCTTTGCAGCGTGTCAGGGCTCATTATCTTGCTGAAAGGAGCCACTGAGAATATGGAATACTGCCATGAAGGGCTATACTTGGTCTGCAGTAATGTTTAGGATGGTATGTGTGAAAGAAACTTGAACATGAATGCCAGGATCGAAGTTTTCCCAGCAGAACATTACCCAGAGCATCACACTGCCTCTGCTAGATTGCCCTTTTCTCTATAGAGCATTCTAGTGCCATCTCTTCTCCAGTCAAGCAACACACTTGCACTTGGCTGTCCATATAATGTAAGAGAAAATGTGATTCATCAGACTAGGCCACCTTCTTCCATTGCATTGTTGTTTTGGAGATGCTCTGACCAAGACTTCAAGCCGTCACAATATGACCGGTTTCAAAGTTAATTATTTTATTCCTGCTACGAGCACATTAACTTCAAGAACTGACTGTTCACTTGTAACAAGGTGTTCCACTGTAACAAGATGATTGTTCACTTCACCTGTTAGTGGTTTTAATGTGACTGATCAGTGTGTATACAAATACTTTGTATTAAAGGTAAAAGCTACCTGTCCAGACAGAAAGCATTTTTACAACCTCTGGTTTATAAGCTCTTCAATTATTATTGTTCTTTGGGCAAATGATTATTTCCACATCTGAATATTTCCTATTTTTTCTCTATTATACGATATATAATCAGTGCTGGTTTCTTGCAGGCCATGTCACCTGACGGAGAGGCCATAGTTACTGGAGCAGGAGACGAGACGCTGCGCTTCTGGAACGTCTTCAGCAAAACCAGATCCACAAAGGTACCGTACAATGTCCCTCCACTAAAGCACACAAAGGCAAATGACAAGGCCAAGCTTATACTTCGAGTGCTCTAACCTATTGTAAATGGAAAAGCAATGGTATGTTACTGTAACAGTTCTAAATGTGCATACACAAGGGGGTGATGGAGCACAAATTGAAGAGTCTGTAAACCAAACATGTTGGACATAATCTGACATAGACTCAGCATCAGACATTCTGCACCCACATAGAGAATCAATTATGGCCCACGTGTAGCAGCAGAAATACACAAGGCTCTGAAGATATGCAGAGGTTTTGCTACAGTAGGCGTACATGTTTGCATTAGAGGAGTGTGTACTCGTTTACTTGTTCCAAACTAAAACTAAACTAAATACAAGATGGGTATTCAGACACAGTGCCTGGAATAAGAGGGACAATGCCTCAACAGCGTGCCTTTTTAAGCTGTTGAAACTTCTCTTGTGCAGCTTGATGCAATAGGTTTGTGCAGTTGCATGGAATATCTGTTAGGCCGTAATGTGATGAAATTAGTATGGATACATTTTGCATTTTAACAGAGAATGAAATGCAGTGTGATTATGATGTAACTTGAGCTTTGGCCATGTGTGTATAGCAGTGGTGTCGCATAATGTTAGATATTCATGTTGCTGCATATTATTTTTTATGCAGAGTGACCTCAACCATTCAATCAGTAATGTAAAAAAACGAAGCCTTTGGGGTTGCTGATTTAAAAATGTAACCATTGCATGACTCAATACTGCAAACCGCTGAAGTATTTTTCTTTTTCTGTCCCTTTTAGGAGTCTATATCAGTCTTGAACCTGTTTACAAGGATCCGGTAGTATTTGCTTCAGTGTGGAAGTGCTAACATTTAGGACTCCCATGAAAACATACACCGATCCTTGCCATTATAACCTGTGTGACTGACGGACATTAGGCCACACCCCTTTTCTGTGGTGCTGTTTTGAGGAACTGATACTGAAGGGAGGGGCATCGTGGTAAATGTGTCCCCTTAGGTTTTATTTCAGAGAAGAATGGACGCATTACTGCCAAATAACTAACGTGCAAATGTTTATTTATGGGTTTCTTTTCACCATTGTGCTTTTCCGTTTTTTGTTCAGAGTACACGCTGTTCTGTTTCAGGATAACGATTTTTGTGCCCATTAGCCTTAACTGCAGTATTGAGTTAACCTCGGAGGGTTAACGTTAAGCCTTGGAACGTCACGTCTGTGTTTTCTTATTTTTAACAAATTATTTATTTAAACTTGGACCCCTTTTTTTTTTTTAAATCTAGCTTGTTTGTTTTATAGGAAAAGAAAACAAAGCATATTTAATTTTATGTCATAGATAAATACATTTTTAAGAATTCATTATAAATGAATGGCCGAGATTGTTATAAATCCAGCTTTAATTCTGAAGTTGGGCCAGTCAGCTTTCCCATAATGTCTTCAACGCACAGAATACAGCATAATGTATCTTAAACCACATCATAAACAGTGAAACCACTGTTTTGCTTTAGCAGTGTCTGTGGTATAAAACATTTAGTCCTCTGCGCTTGTTTTATTCCAGGTTTGGGTAAACGTTCTTGTTTATAGCTTCATATTTGTTTTTATTTTTTGGTAGTAAATCAGGTTTCATGTCTAGTGGTTTGAATGCAGCGCTGGGCCGGTGAGAATGAGTGATATTTATTTGATTTGAGAGGCTGTGTTGGCTTGTTTATGAGAACAGACGTTTTATGTAGGTTGAAGGATGGAACGCTTGCCTTTATCTGCAATTTACAAGATACCTGCCATGTTGGAACAGCTTAAAGAATGTTTATCCAGGGAGAAAAAAAGAGACAAGAAAAGAAAAATTTCTTACCAAGGAGAACAAATAAATGTAAGTGTTCTATGTTTGCGTGTGTGTTACTTTTGCTGATCCAGTATGTTTGTCTTTACTGAAGAGAGGCTTTGAGTGCATGTGCAGAAATGAGAGCTGGTTTGAAAAGGTTGGGCAGAAATCCCATGGTCAATACTCGAGCACTCGAATTGGTATTTCAGGTATCTTCAATAATCAGTGTGGGTGTATGGTTGGGGGGGGGGGCGGGGTTGATATAGCCACTAAAGTTAGCATTGCTACTCCAGTATTGTTGTAACAAGCGTTTATGGGTGGAAAAGACATCTTTGAAAAGACATCTTCTTAAATTATTTTAATATTTTTGTTTTTATATTCTACTTAAACTGGTGATCCGAAGCATCCTCACAGATGATTACGTAAATTCCTTTCGATTATAAAAACGGACCAAAAATATTTTCAAGAATTAAGTTTTTGTAAGGCATATTGGAGGCATTAGATGTTATAATAATGAGATATTTTAAGTCTTGTTATTTATGCCATTATCACACACGTATCTGAATGAGGATATAAGATATTAAAGGAAAACTGATGTTGTGATATTAACGTTATTGCATGGTGTTGCCATATGCCAATACATTTTTCATGACATTACTATAGATTACAATATTTAAAAAATGAAAGGCTTTCTGAGTAAATAGTATACTTTTATCTGATCACATGTTTTTGCAACCTGGTGCCTTAGCACTGACTCCATTTTTCAATCCAAGTCAATGCATTTACCAATAAAATGTTAAGATGCCACTGATGTAGTACACTGATCAGCTATAACATTATACCCACCAGCCTGACATTGTAGAGGTCACTGTTGTGCCACCAAAAACAGCTCTAAACAGTTGATGCATGGACTCCACAAGATCTCTGCAGGATGGCTATGGTTCTGCACCAGCAGCAGAGCCTTTAAGTCCTGTAAGTTGTGAGGAGGGGCCTCCATAGATCAGACGTGGTTCTCCAGCACATCGTACAGATAAAAAAGTGTGACAGAATAACAAAAAGCACAAAATTCTTCCTCTGCATTAAAGACATTTACCAAGTGAAGCAATAGGCAGCCAGGAACTTAGTGCCTGGGGGGCAGTGTGGGGGGACAGTACCTTACACAAGGATCCCTCAGACGTGCCACTAGCAGTCTTGGGTTTCGAACCATGAATTTTTGATTGCAGGGCGAACACTGTTGACATGAAGGGGTTTATTTGGCCTGCAACAAGGTGATCTCTGTTAAATTACCGTTTACAGCAGGGGTGTCGAACTCTGGTCCAGCACAGTTTGGTGGTTCACCTTCCCAAACAGGTGATCAAGGTGTTTCTGAGCATGGAATTCATGAAAATGTGCTGGACCACGGCCATCCAGGACTGACTACATGAATTCAGGACCCAAGGTTTCCCAGCAGGTCATTGCCCTGAGCACCACACTGCCTGCACTGGTTTGCCTTCTTCCCATTGAACCCTTCTGCCATCTCTTCTCCAGATAAGTGACATACACCCACAGCCATCCACGTCCAGGCCACCTTCCACCTTTCCTTGCTCCAGTTCTGATGCTCATGTTCCCATTGTAGGCACTGTAGTGGACAGGGGTCAACATGAATTGTGCTGCGATGTGTGTTCTAACACCTTTCCATCACAGCCAGCTATTAACATTTTCAACAAATTATGCTACATAAACCCTCCTGTGAGATCAGACGGGCTGGCCATCGCTGCCCATGCTCAACAGTGAGCTCTGGGTTCTCATGACCTCATCATCGATTCATCAATTGTTCTTCCATGTCCTCCACTTTTGGTAGGTACTGACCACTGCATGTTGGGAACAGCCTTCCAGAACTGATGTTTTGGAGATGCTCTGACTCAGACGTCTAGCCATCACAATTAGGCCTTCGTCAAAGTTCCTCATGCTCATTTTTTTTTTCTTGTGACTCATCAGCTTCAAGAGCTTACTGTTCGTTGCTGTCTAAAATGTCCCACCCCTGGACAGGGGCCACTGTACTGAGGTAATGATATTCTCCTGTCAGTAGTTTTAATGTTATAGCTGATTTCTGAGCGTGTGTTTGTGAGATTCATTCATTCATTTTCTGTTTGTGAGATATCACCCTTATGTGTGGTCTACTTGTTTCAGTGATCTGGAGACCATTTCACCTGACTGGTTCACTCTGGTCACATGACCATTCTGCAGTTCTGTGTGTGTGTATTTGTGACAAATCTACCTTGTATGAGGTTTGCCACTGCCTTCAGTGATTTGGTGTCCATGTCATAAATCTGGTTCACTCTGGTCACTGGTTCATTCTGGGGTGTGTGTGTGTGTGTGTGTGTGTGTGTGTGTGTGTGTGTGTGTGTGTGTGTGTGTGTGTGTGTGTGTGT
>JBBPDE010000040.1:28383489-28395888 GCA_037974605.1 Nannopetersius ansorgii | reverse complement strand
ACACACACACACACACACACACACACACACACACACACACACACACACACACACACACTCTCTCTCTCTCTCTCTCTTTACTCTCATTCTCCTCCATTCCTGCTTTCTCTGTTTTCTCTCTCTATGCTTCTAGCCTTTATATCCTTTCATACCTCTTTTTTCTCTCACATTTTAATTTACTACTCTCTCTATTACTGCACTCTCTTCTCTCTTTCCTTCTCCATATCCTTTTACTCTTCCTCTTTTATGCTTCCTCTCCTTCGTTGTCTCCAACTTCTGCTCTCTCTTGCTCTCTCTCTCTCCTTCTCACCTGCTTTTGAGGAGGGTGGGGGTGAAGCCTTGGCATTACAGCAACAAAGGAGAAAGTGAATGTCAACAGGCTTCAGAGAGATGGGGGGGTGAGACACATGATGAGGGCAGGTTGTGTGCAAATGTGTGTGTGTGTGTGTGTGTGTACATTTGTGTGTGTGTGTGTTTAGTTGAGAGACTAATGAAAAGGGTAAAGGCAGAGGCAGAGAAGATGGAGTGAAGCAAGCAAAGGCAAACAGAGGGGATGGGCGGTTTGCCGTGTTTGCAGCCCACCCCCACCCTTTTCCTCATCTGCTCCACTCCATCCCCTTTTTACAGGATGAAGGATCAACTCTGAAACTTTGCCTGCTTCATAGCAACCGTTGCTAGGTTAGACAAGCTTTACAGGACATTATTAAAAAAAAAAACACCTGCCTAAAATGGGTCACAATGCATCACATCCCATTGGACTGTAACACTGTCCATTTAGACATAATATTGAGTTTAAAATGTGCTGTTGAGCCGGGCTGAGCTGGAACGTGGTATCATAGCTAATCAGCTATTTTGTAAACAACACCTTTATAATTAAAATGCAAAACTCTACACCTGTCCTGTTATTATACTGTGACCTCTCTCACACATATAAAAATATATTCAAATACATATAATAAACACACATATTAAAATAGGTCAGCCTATTCTTGCAGCAAAGTGGATTGAGTTTTAATAAACAAGCCCCTGAAATTCTAATATTTTAATATACATTAATAATGGAATTGTATCCATTTTTGACAATTCCTTTTTACAAGCCATTCGTTATTATTTTTAAATAAAGGCTTGCAGATCTGCAAGGAAATGTTTTTATATGACAGTTTCCATATGCAAATACTATTTGGCAAAGGGCTTACAATCATGAGAACGTCTGTATTTGTCTCTTTAGGCCCCGTACTTGATTTTGGGAGAGATTTTTAAAAGCATGCCTTCAGAGGTGTACAAATGCCCTGAAACTACAATCAGAAAGCAGACGGGTGGTTACTGTTATGTGTATGAAAATTGGAAGAGATGTACTGCAGAAGTCACAATACAAGCAATGCTGTTTCACACTGTGTGTTTCTCTTGCAGGTACGCAGCAAAGCCCCCATTACTGAGCCTGAATGGCCTGCAGTGCTGGGTGGAAGACTAGTGATTTTGTTGTGATACTGAACAAAGAGACCAACAACAAAACCCAGTCTACCTCTCAGTGCCGGGTGCTGTCGGCGTCCTGAACTAACTGTCAGTCTGCGGCAGCGGGAGTGTGGAGACGTTTAGGCCTATTTGAGCAATAAAATATTTTAGAAATGATTTTAGAAATGTTGATAGAAAGTGAAACACTGGTGAATATGTTGATGTTATGTTGTGTTAATACCGTGTACCTTTAATAAAAGCAACATTTTAATGTGTTGAGTTCCTAAGATATATGTTCTACCCTGAAACATAAACTGCAAAACGTGGGATACAAGAGGATGAACAATAGAACACTGATGATGTCGTGCATCATAACAAGAAAATCTGTTGAGACAAACTAAATAGTCCAGTTTAGGATCTCATAGATACTAAAACACCACAGCTGTAAGTGACAGACTTTTGTTTGTGTGAAGTGTATTAATCTTGGGTACTCAAATATAATATCCTAAGCAATAAAGAGCTATTCTACAAATGATAATTATATATTTAGTAGTTATTTAGGTAGCCTATTCTTGATTTATGTTTAAATGGCTTTCTTACATGAGAAAGGTAAGGCCAAGCTGAGACCATGGCTGTGGTCAAACAGTAAAAAAAAAAAAGACACCCTATGTCCTTTTCTGACCTCTTACAACTGCTGTGGTGCTGAGAGAATCTGAAGGGTGGTTCAGTGGACCCTGTGCTAAATATCATTTCAGTCAGTTAGGGTTAACCTTCTTAATAAAAAGACTATTTGACCCAGGCTCACTACTGATCACACGGCCACAGGTGATTGTATTTGTCCATTGTCCTGCTATAGGAAATAAGTTGAAAAGAGTGGTTTCCAGGCTTGGTGAACACAAATGTGCTGTCATTTTGGCAGGCTTGAGATAAAGACACAGTTGTGTCCTTTTAATTGTGTGTAGGATACAGTTCTACTTTTGGTTTGAGTTCCCTCTACACATCAAATTTAAATATGTAATAAACTATTAAAATTTGAATGAGTAACAATGACGACACACACACACACACACACACACACACACACACACGTGTGTATATATGAATCGCACTATGCTCTTCCACGTTTATTCGTAAATTACGGTAAAAACAACAAACAAAAAACAAACAAACCCAGTTTACACGTTGACATTTGTGGCTGCATTTTGGGAAACGTAGTTCAGAAAGTACCACCACCCTGAAAGAGACTCGGAATAGAACTACAATTCCTGCAGTACGTAGCGTCGAACGTCCTTGCCGGTGTTGGTGCATTGTGGGAATTGTATTTTTATTATCCACTTCATTCAGTGCGTGCCAAAATGACGTGAACTACAATGCCCACAATTCCAAGCGCCAGTGGTAAACATCTATCTGTCAAACAACATCGACGCCATTTTGATAACAGCCTTAAAATGGCAGGAGGAACAGAGAGGAGTCCGAGGTTGGGTGAAGATTTCAGCTCTAAAACCGAAGGGAAGTGCTCCCTTGCCGTTTCAGTATAATCGTGGGTGTGAGAGGGACTGAGAGGGTCGCATGAGGGTAAGATGGATATCACGACGGCGGTGTTTAACGCAGCGAGAGACGGAAAACTGAAACTTATCCAGAAGTTGCTGAGCAACAAAACTGCCGAGGAGTTGGAGGCGCTGGCCGAGGAGAAGACCCAAGGAGGCACGCCGCTCCTCATAGCGTCCAGGTACGGGCACCTGGAGGTGGTGGAGTACTTGCTTGAACATTGTAAGGCTAACGTGGAGCTCGGGGGCTCCGTAAATTTCGATGGGGAGACCATCGAGGGCGCCCCCCCGCTTTGGGCGGCCTCGGCCGCGGGGCACCTGGCCGTTGTTAAGACTTTGCTGAAGCACGGTGCCTCAGTGAACAACACCACTCTGACCAACTCCACTCCTCTGAGGGCTGCCTGCTTCGATGGGCACCTGGAGATTGTGCGCTACCTCGTTGAACATCGTGCAGACATGGAGGTGGCCAACCGCCATGGCCACACTTGTTTGATGATCTCTTGCTACAAGGGCCACAGGGAAATTGCCAAGTTCCTCCTGGAGCGAGGGGCTGACGTGAACCGCAAAAGCGTGAAGGGCAACACGGCCCTGCATGACTGTGCTGAGTCAGGGAGCCTGGAGATCATGAAGATGTTGCTGAAGTGCAATGCTCGGATGGAAAGAGACGGTTACGGAATGACCCCTCTGCTGGCTGCCAGTGTCACCGGACACACTAACATAGTGGAGTACCTGGTCCATCAGCCTAGAGCTTCCAGAGAGGAGCGCATTGATGCTCTCGAGCTACTGGGGGCCACCTTCGTGGACAAGAAGCGAGACCTTCTGGGTGCCATGCGTTACTGGAGGAGAGCCATGGAGCTCCGGCAAGCTGGGGACAGAGTGGGTTTTCTGGCCAAGCCACCTCCAGGACCTCCCGTTCCAGCATACGACTGCGCTCGGGAGGTGAGCACTGCGGAGGAGCTGGAGGCCCTTATCACGGATCCGGACGAGATGAGAATGCAGGCCTTGCTTGTAAGAGAGCGCATCTTGGGCCCTTCGCATCCAGACACCTCTTACTACATCCGCTACAGGGGCGCTGTTTACGCTGACTCTGGCAACTTTGAGCGCTGCATCAGTCTGTGGAAGTATGCACTGGACATGCAGCAGAGCAACCTGGATCCACTGAGCCCCATGACGGCCAGCAGCTTCTTGTCCTTCGCCGAGCTCTTCTCCTTTGTGCTCCAGGACCGTGCCAAGGGTGCACTGGCCACACGGGTCACCTTCCAGGACTTGATGGGTGTCCTGACTAAAGGAGTGCGTGAGGTTGAGCGGGCCGTAGCGCAACGGGAGAGTCCTCCAGAGGCACCGCAGTTCACCAAGGCCCTCTCCATCATCCTCCACCTCATCTTCTTGTTGGAGAAGCTGGAGTGCAGCCCAGCACAGGAGCACCAGAAGAAGCAGACCATCTACAGGCTGCTCAAGCTTAACCCCAGAGGCAGGAATGGCTTCACGCCGCTTCACATGGCTGTTGACAAGGACACCACCTCGGTTGGGCGCTACCCAGTGGGACGTTTCCCATCGCTGGCTGTTACAGGGCTGCTTCTGGAGTGCGGTGCTGATGTGGACTCGCGCGACTGCGACAACAACACACCTCTGCATGTGGCTGCTGCCAATGGCTGCCCGGAGATCATGACTCTGCTGATTAGCTGGGGGTCGCACTTTGACGCTACGAATGCAAGACGCAAGACGGCCTACGAGCTGCTGGAGGAGCTGGGCGGTGGGAGGCACGCACTGCACCCTCTAAACTACGTCACACTGCAGTGCTTGGCTGCCCGTGCCGTGGAGCGACACAGACTGCCCTACAAGGGACTCATCTCTGAGGAAATGGAGGCCTTCATTGAATTGCACTGATCTCCTACTCCATTTTCCTCTTAACTCTGACCCCTTTATGTCAGATCACCTCATCTGCTGAACACCCCCTCCCTACCTACCTCCCTACCTTTGCCTCTTTCTTTTTTCTCCGTCTCTTTCTTCTGCAGACACAACCTGAAGCCTCCACCTACCAGGCCTCTCACGTTGCTCAGGCTTTACTTTAAATTACAGCAATAATCCCAGGCTACTAATGGCAAATAAGGAGAGATTTGTACTTTAAGCAGCTGAAGTGGTGTGCGCGCGCGTGTGAGACTTTTTCTATGCCTGCCTGCCTGCCTGCCTTGTTGAAAAGGAAAAAAAAGAACTGAGGACACTTTGATGTGCTACGATTTGCAGTTAGCTGACAGGGAAAAGGCTTCTAGGTTTATTTTAGGTTTCAACTTAAGACTCTGGCTATATTTTTTGTTACCCCTTTGTTCCCTTTATGAGCAGGAGATGAACAAGTTTTGCCTGTTTGTATTCACTTATTATAACTGAATGATTGGGTGGAGGCTCATTTTCAGACGAGGTTTAAAAACTGCATTAGTATTGTTAATTATGGCTAATTGACTGCATGGGCGCAAGAGAATGAATGGATTTAGCTTGAATAGTACATTTTTGCGTGCTCTTTTTCTAACGCAAGTTAATGCCCGATAGGTTATTTAACTTTTTCCTATTTGGTGACCTTCAAGCTGCATTACATGATGTAGTTTTACTTCAAGTCATAGTTCCACCATATGCAATATTCCACTCACTACCTATGTAATTGGTTAGCCAAGATATCCTTGGAGCTCTAACATTGCTAAGTTGCTTTGGGGTTAACCTAACAAACAATAGAACCCAGTCATCCAATTGTTCTTTGAAAAATTAACAATTCATGAAAACAACTGTAATTCTACGTCCTGTAATTTTGCACTGCTTTGTGAATTCCAGCCTTGATGATGTCTGAAATGGGAGCCTATAGCAGTGATGGGTTGTTCATTTTTATAGCTCACCAATCATATGTTTGGCCTAAACCACACTGACAAGTCTGTTCCACCTCAGTGAAGAGCTGGTGGTGGTTTCAGTAGTCAGGCTGTTTGGGTTCTAGTAGTATTGGGTTCTAGGAGTATTTGGTTCTAGTGCTTGTTGTCAACATTACTTGCACAGCTTCAGTTTTAACCTAAAGAATCAACCCCAGGCACATCTTGGCTGACCGTATTCTTCATCTGGGGTTAATGGAAAATTGTGTAAATTATTTTATTTTGTTAACTTAACCTTTAACTTCCACATGTTCCAGCATAATATTCAAGGAGTGGGCCTATAAGTTAAACCCTCTCGTGCCAAATGGTAGCCTTACATTTGTATGTCTACTTGATGTGATTGGCTTTTAAAGCACTAGGCACTGTTTTTTGTTCCATCCTCTCGAAAGGGACAGTTGAACCAGACAATGCTAATGGGGCTAACAATGAATAAAAAGCCAGTGTTGCTATGCTGGTGAGGTCATGCTAGCCAGCTACTAACATTATTTATTGTTAAATGTGGTTGGGTTAAATTGTCCCTTGTTAAAGAGTAGGGGGACAATGGTGGGATAAACAGTTTGGCCTCCAGAACATCTGCGCCATCTTTTGCACTTTGTTTCTGGCGTTTATTTTCGATCCCTAAGCCACAGGAGTACAAGTCGCTCTGTGGTGTTTCCCTCCTTTGTGAACTTACCATAACATTTAGGACTCGGCACTTTACCCAGTACAACAACGGCTGTATTTGTTGACTGTGGACACTTCAATATCTATGCAGTTTTGTTATCAGCAGAGGTGAATTGAGAGTGACAGACATGCCTCTTAGTCTTACTTCCATTTGTCCTCTTCATTTTCTTTGGTTCTTTATATCAGCTTTACTGTTCTCGCAGGTCTCAGTTGTTTCTCTTTGCAAATCCAACTCCAAATGAAAGCACTTTGAAACATGCTAACACTACTTAGCCTCTAAACCTGAGACTTTTTTTTTTTTTTTTTCGGTAACAAATCTGATTTGATTTAATTTAAGACTGTTTACTTCAGGACAGAAATGTGTTTGGAGATGCCTGAATAAATTTCATGTATCCCATGAGAGCGTCTGTGTGTGGAGATGTTCTTCTTTTTCTTGTTCTTGTGCAGACGCTGTAACCTGAAGGCCATCAGGCTGGTATGCTGCTGCACCTTCAGGAGAACTTTCCTTTCAGGTTTGACAGCATACAGCTTGCATTCCTGCGGTGTGTTCATGTTTGCGGCCCTGATATGTTAAGGGATGTCAAAGTTTCGATTTATGTAAGTTGTTGGTAATATTGCTTAAGTGTTCCTACAGTGTTACACTACAGGGATGTTTTATCCCAACTTGAATTTTAGCCTGTTTTTAACGTTCAGGACATTTTCATGCCGAATGTTACTGAAATTTTTGTCTGGGGTTAAAAAAAAACAAACAAAACCAAAGATGTGTTGTAGTTGTCATTATTTTGTCCCAGCTGTCATTTATGTTTATTGTTTAGATTGTTGGTGTCTTTTAGCTTTGAAAATTTTTAGTGAATTTAGCTTTGGGGAAAAAAAGAACTTTAAACTAGCTTTTTAAACTAAATTTTGGGGGAATTTTAGCCTTAAAAAAACAATTTTTGCGAATTAAACTGCTTTTGCAGCAAAAAGTATAAGTCATTTAAATTAAATTTCGCCAAAAAAAAATGATTTGAGAATTTTAAACTAGTTTTACAATATTCCGGTATTTTATTCCTGACTACTTATTATGATAATTAACTTTTAGCTTGCAAAAATATACATGTTAGTGAATTTTAGCCTGGAAAAGAAATTTGGAGAATTGTAAACCAGTTTTGCAATATTCAAATATGTTATATCTTTTAACTTTTTTAGTTTACAAAAATTCATACTGTGCCATTGGGATTTCACAACAGGTATTGAAAACTGGAATTGAAGTGTGTTTGGGGAGTAGTGGTATTTGTTTTCTCCTTTTATCACAAATTTTAACCTGCAGATTTCTCAGAGGGTGTGGGGTTTAAACTATGACTTACAGAAATGACTGTATTGAAGCTGTTGGCTTTCTTGTCCATCCAAAGGTCTATTTAGAGGTGCACAGGATCAGGCAGGGTATAAATTGCTTGACGTGCTGTGTGCCGGCTGGTCTAAGTAGTAGGTGCGGTAAGTGCCAGCCGGTGTGAGCGAGGTAGGATTACTCCAGCTTTTGGGTTCATGTGGCTTCTCAGGAGAGGGAGGGAGCTTTTACTTAGCCACAGAAATGCTGTGTTTACGTTGTATCCCTGCGTTTTCTGCTCACCTGTAGAGCTCTCTGGAATGGGAAACTAAGTCAAATATGCACTTGCTATGCAATTGTAGCCTGGAGTACCACAGGCACTCAAAATCTCAAAATACTGTTGGTTTGAGTACCAATGTAATCTGCAGGTTTTTTTTGTTTTTTGCCAGTCGACACTCATGAAATTCATCATTAATTTCAGTTTTTGACGACTTAACTTGTTTAGCATGTTAAACACTTTTCGGATCGTGCCAGGAATGTATTTAACGTGCTTTTTGCCCTGCATCATCGGTCACGTACGGTCACTTACCATGGGACTTTCCCCCTCAGACAACAAATTTAGTCAAAACATTCTTAAAATAGAAACAAAAAGGCAGGTGATGTTTTGACTCGGTGTCATTTTCTTTTCTGAATACAGGAAAATGATTGTCTGTGGGGACAAAATGCTGGTCGATTCCTATAAGAAACCTAATCTGAGTTACTGTTCCCAGCCCTGGACCTGGAGAACCCCTTCCCTACTGGAACTAGGTATGTTTGAGTCAAGTGTTCAACAGAACACTGACACTCCAGGGTTCATAAGTGCTGTTAATTGGAGCCAGAAAAGTGTTTTTTGAAAGCAGTTCGTGTTCGATATCTCTGGACTGTCCTGTAATAATGGGTAATTTGGTAAGTGAAAGCATCTCAAAAGTTATCAGAAGTTATCAGTATATCAGCACTGTGAAAACAAAACCTTGTATCTCCATTTTTACATTTTATTCTAGTGGTTGTGGGAACAGATGGGCAGGAGCTTCAGCCATTGTCTTTCTTGTAAAATAAATTTGGCCTTATTTTTAAAAATGTTTATGTATATATATAATATACAGATATACAGTGCTGTGCACAATTATATATTTGTATGTATGCCTGCTTACATAATGAACAGATGGTTTAAAATGGTGGAAATTAAGTGGACTCCTGTAAAGTAAAATTTTTGTATCCACAAGATTTCGTTCTGACAGTGGCAATTTAATTTTTTGTAGGATTAATTGTCTTGTTTCTTAATGTTAAGCTGTTTTAAATCATACAGTGAAATGAGTATAATAACTGCACTTGTTTCAAAAAACAGCTTCAAACAAGTAAAATCATTAGATAAAACAGCTTAATATCGTGCAGCCCTAATAAACAGTTCATGCTTCTTGTACAGGAACATAAAGCTTCAAACAAGTCATCTGCTATTAGAGAAACAACAAATACATTTCTTGTATATAGGGTGGATAATTAGTCTTGGAATAAGCCCATATTGGTACATTTTGTCCAGTGGTCAAGATCATTTCATTATGTAGAAAGGGAAAGAATCTGGAGAACTTGTTTTGGACTTCTGATTTACTCTAAAAGCCCTCGTCTAACGGAGCAGATGTGGAACAGACAGGGAAGTGGTGAAGGTTCCACATGGGGACCACATGTTTAAAACGGTTTATTTACATTTATAGCATTTGGTAGATGCTTTTATTCGAAGAGGCTTCGTTTTTGTCAGGTGCAGGTGACTGCTGTTTTAGGAGTCCTGCCCGAGGACTTTTATTGATGTGGAGGGATGAGCTGCTGAAGTTAGGAATCAAACATCTCTCTAGTGCTTGGAAACTAGCAATGCTATCCCATACACTAAACAAACCACCACAAAACTTCTTGCTTTTCTTCTTTGTCTTTCTCTCTGTCTTGCTTTTCTTACTCTTATTCTTACTCTTCTCCTTGCACCCCTTCGTCTTGTTCCCCGCACATTTACAACATTTATCAGACGCTTTTATCCAAAGCGACTTCTATTTCCTAACTACAGGGGGCAGGGTCTTGCTCAGTTAAGGGTCTTGCTCAGGGACCCAGTGGTGGTTCTGAAGGTAGGATTCGAACCCATGACCTCTTGGTCTAGAGGCAAGTATCCTACCTACTATGCTACCACCACCCCTTCCTCTTGCCCTTCTTGTAGTTCTTCTTTCTTGCTCTTATTCTAGCTCTTCTCCTTCGTCTTGCTCTCCTTCGTCTTCGTTTCCTTTGTCTTGCTCTCCTTCGTCTTTCCCCCCTTGCTCTTCTTCAAGTTCTTCTTACGTTTACGACATTTGGCTGACGCTCTTATCCAGAGCGACGTACATCAGTGCTTAAGAAGTCCACAACTGTTTCTTACCTGAAAAACAGCTTATGTCCACGTCAACTATTTAACTGAAATACTGCACATTGGGTGCATCTATACAGCATCTGTCAAAGTAATTGGCCAAAACCCACGAAACAATACATAAGCCATAGAGAAGAACAACATAAGCTATAGAGAAGTCAAGGGAAGGGAAAGGGTTTTTTTTCCCTCCTTCTTGCTCTTATTCTAGCTCTTCATCATTTTGCTGCTCAACTTCTCCTTTTCAAACCCAAGGATGTGTTACAGAGTGACAACAAAACAAAAATACAGATAGTAAACTCTCCCTGTGTAGTAGAAAACATTTACTACACAATAAGAAGACTAGACAGACACAGAGTCATTAACACCGACAGAAAAGACTCTTGAATTGTGAAACAGATGCTAGAATGAATCCAGTAAAATGTCAGTGATCTATTGTGAGCTTGTTTGAACCACCCAGATTTGACTCCTCTCCTCCAGCCATCTCATGTAATGGACCACCTGATTTAATTTAACTGATAAAGTAGGTATTATATGGTAACAAAATACAACAGAGACTTGGATATGGGACACTGACCCATTATTGAGCAAATTAAGGCTTATTAAATGTAATTAATCTTTTTTTTTCATGTGGCTACACACACAACACAAACTGCATGTGTTAAACGTGGGTATAGTTTGACATATGGGTATAGTATAGTAATGGACAAGTCTGTTTTTTAAATGAACAGTACTGTGCAAACATCTTGGGCACATTTGCAAATTGTTCAAAGCCATTTTTGTGAAAGTAGTTGATACTGTGTGAGCTGGTGAGGAGAACACGGGTTCAGTTCCAGGTTCCTCCAGCCATTGTTTGTACTGTGAAACTCCATCAGCAGCTCCTGATTTAATTTAATGATGCACTGATGGAGTCAAACCAGGTTTCTGATGGAAACTTCCACAAAGAACTCACTGATATACTGAACATAAAATCACATTTACTGTAGAATGTTATTTGTATTTATGGTTTTAGTTTAATTTAATATAATTAGTTATCAATTCTTCCATCCATCCATCTTCTACCCCTTAGTCCCACACTTGGGGTCAGGGGTGGGGGCGCTGGATCCTATCCCATCTGCTATGAGCAAAGATGGGGGGCACCCTGGACAGTCGGCAGCACGTCACAGGGCCACATACAGAGACGGACGGCCATTCACGCTCACATTCATACCTAGGGGCAATTTAGTGTGCTAATAATAATTAGTTATATTACTGTGTATATATAAGTATATATGTGTGTATGTATACACAGTTATATAAATACTATTTTTGAAGACCTTTGCACAGTACGGTATAGAAATATGTGAGTGGAGAAAATTGTCTATTTATTCCTCCTTGATTCAGTAACTTAAATTTTCTGTGTGGGAACAGTTTGATGAGGAGGAGCTTCAGCTGTGTTCTTTCATGAAGACTTTATTTCATAACTCTGTGGCTCAGCTCTGACTTTCTGACGGGTGTTTACATTAAAGCGAGGGCGAGAGTGCGAGCTGTAGGTCGACAGCTGGCTTTATTTGTGCTCGGTGTCCCCCCCGCCCCCCCGAGGTCCTTAATATAGATGATTCTCAGAGGCAGAAGTGGCTGTGAGGCTTCCAGGTGTCTCGCAGGCCCATGGGCTTAGAGCACTTTAGAGCTCGTTCCGAAGCGTTAGTGTGGGGCAGGCCAGAGGTGACCAGGCTATTCCTGTGTTGGGAATGAGCACGTTCCACACAGAGAGAGACTACATACTATAGTGAAACTCGGCACCCCTCAGTAATAAAAGAACTGCGGTATTGAAGAAATGAATCTGGTACTGGGTTTCCCAAAAAAACCTCTCTTCCTCTTTTTCTCCCCTTCTCTTTTTCTCTCAATCGCACTTTTACTTTTTCTCTGTCTTTCACACTCAGCCTTTCACCCCTGCCTTTCTCACACTCACACTCTGATTTTCTTTCTCTTTCTCCTCCCCCTCCTCTGTCTCTCTCTTTCTCTTTCTTTCTTTCTTTCTTTCTTTCTTTCTTTCTCTCTTTCTCTCTTTCTCTCTTTCTCTCTTTCTCTCTTTCTCTCTTTCTCTCTCTCTCTCTCTCTCTCTCT
>JBBPDE010000040.1:28329846-28344123 GCA_037974605.1 Nannopetersius ansorgii | reverse complement strand
TCAAAACAAGATCAAAAAGACTTTTAGGCTAGAAATAAGATTGCAAGTCTTAGTTAGATCAGGAGTTTTTGCAGTGTATGAACTTTCTTGTATTATTTACTACTGCAATTTTATATATTTCGTATTAGTAAGCTGTACCCTCTCTAATCCTGAGAGTTGTTTAACTAGTACACTATATCAGCAATATTAATCTATTGCATTTCTATCTACCTCTCTTACAGACACAGCATTTTGTGTATATATTATAGTGTATTTAGTTCAGAGTATTTTTGGAGAATTTTATTTTTACTTTATATTACATTTTCTATTGTTCCTGCCTTTGTGTCTGTGCAGTTGTAACAAAGGCAAATTCCGTTCAGAGGTCAATTAAGTTTTCAAATTCTGAAGGCCAATCCATTAGAATATGCCTGGACATTGCTACTAATTAGTGAATTCTCTTTCTTGCAAAAGTGCCCAAAGTGCCACAAGCGATCGGTTGCATTCAGTATAATCTACATATAAAAGCATTGTCATTAAAAGAGTGCACTCTGGAGCAGGCACCATGAACCTAAGGTCACCAGGCCCAAGGACTGGAGTGATTGAGCTCCATCAAAAACCTTCTACATGAGTAGCAATGTTGTTTGTGATCCATAAACAATCATCCAGTATCATTATCTGACCTCACTAATGCTTTCATAGCTCACAGCAGGGTTCCACCATCTAGTAGAGAGTTCTCAGACGTGTAGAAGCCTGATAAATTCACGATTAATATGCTTTATTTCGTAAGAAACACAGATGAGCGAGTATCTACAAACCCTTGGACACATAGTGCATGTAAGGCATGTTAATGGCTTTCTGCTGTTCATCTAGTTGACAGCTCCTGTAAGGCAGGTAGTAACATTAATGTCAAATTATTCATTTAATGAATGAAAACAGCCTCTGAGTAATCAGTAGGGGTGGGCGTGCACACTATGGTTTTATAAAATGCACAGGAAGTGATAAGAGAGGGACACAAAAGAAAACAGTTACAAATTTGTGCTTTCCTAAAACATTGAAACAATACCTCGTTCCCGCTGGTCGCTTTTCAGACGGGCTGCACAGGGTTGGCCTTTATGATTATGGTCATATTGGCCAACCATAGCCTGAGGAGACCAAGCATTCAGAATCAAATCAAACATCTATCATTCGATTAGTGTATTATTGGCCTAATAAAGGGTCACCGAATCCTTAGCTGCTATATGCAGATCTAATTCCGTTTGTGCTTCATTCAGATTTGATTAAGAAACGCTCGCCCTTTTCATGTTCGTGCCTCGCCCTCCTGGAGCCTGGAGAAAGACTTTCAGATTTGTTCCACTCATTTCGGATTTCCTCCAAGAGCGAACATGGATCGGCATCTGAAAGCGCTCCCCTCGTAAAACCCTGGGAGGCATCAGCAAACGCTGTTGTTACTTGTGGAGAATTCCAACGGCTTTGTGCACGGAGAGCACTAACAAGCTCCCAGTGTGGGAAACAGACTATTTATAGTTCTTCTACCTTTTTTTTTCTACTAGTTTCTCCCAAAACTTTAAAACCTTGTAGTGCCCGAAACTACCGTCAAAGTTTTCTGCCTTTTGTTTTGATTCGTTATTGTTGTGATGAGAAATCTTGAGGAAAGTACAAGTCTCTCGATTGAGATGGGAGATGTGATGAAATGAGGAATTATGAGGTTTTGTGAGCATATTGCTGTAGTCAGTATCTACAGTACATCCAGAACACTGGGCAATATATCACTGAGGAAGGATTTAGGCTGGGCTTCCATTTGTTGGGTTTGATTGAAATACCTGATCATTTGATTGCAGTGAAATCAGTACATTTTTATATGTTTAGTGGTGTATATACTCTAATAACTTTTGTTTCTGTGGACTACTTATGTAAAGTAAGCCTTTTTAGCATTTTAGGTGAGCGTAGGAGAATAAATACCATATTTTATTTTTATTTTTTAAAGCAAGGTTTTAAGGGCTAACTCAAATATCCCTCCTGGCTCTGGAGATATTATGTATGTACAGTTCTGGAAAAAAAGAGACCACTGCCATTTTTCCTTTAAATCAGCATGACTACGAGTATAATGACTATTCCATCCCAGTGTCTGTTAACTTTCTACACAAGAACCTCATTCTGCTTTATTAGGGACTGATTAGTGATCAGCTGAATCTTAATTAATGAGGAAAAGTATGAAACACTGCTGTAATCGACTCTCTCCTCTCACAATGAAACTATCATTACAGTTTTGTTTAAGAGAGAACGAGAGATTTGTTTTGTTTGATTTATTTTAGTTCTGTAAACGCTGCATCATTTCTCTTATTTTGATGTTTTGTCATTTCCTTTAAAATTAAGCTTTAAATAACAATATTTTTATTTGGAAATGAGCAGTTCTTAGAAATGAATGTGAAGCTTTTCAGTTCAATACTTGCATCTATAAAAGATGAACATTTTTGCAGTGGTCTCTTATTTTGTTTTCCCTGAAACCGTACATTGTTTTGTGAACATATGGCTATAGTCAGTACCTCCAGAATACTGGGCAACTGTATAGTGCAAGACTCGCTATCGGGGTAGGAGATACAGTATGATGAAGCGTTATCGTAAACCTGATGAATTATGAGAAGCTTTTCAGAGCATTAATTGGCCATAGTCAGTATCTTCAGTACCTCCAGAACACTGTACAACTGTATCACTGAAGAAAGATTCAGGTGGGACTTTTTTGTAGAGGGTTTGTGAAACAGTGTACATTGTGATTCGAATACAGTTCGATTTTAGGCTAGAAAACTCTTGGTGATATCGGATATACTGAAGGGTCAGACTGGGTCAAAGAAAAAAACAAAAGACAGCCTGGACTTTGTCCCAAACAGGTCCACTAAAACATGCACTGAGCTTCATAGCTTTAACTCAAAATCCTAAATCAGCCTAGACATCACATTCACAACAGCAGGGAACGCCTCAATACCACTGATGATGATTGGCAGCTGAGTATTGTAAGCTTTCATAAAACCCACTAAAGCATCTGAATACATGTAAATAAGCTCTTTCAGACATGACTGACATTTATAATTGCCTTTAATTGCACTTCGTATAAAATACTTCATGCAGATTGATATCAACTTAATACTTGTTTTAATGTAATTCTGCTTTATTCATCTGGATAATTCAAATCATTTTACAAATTATTATTTTGCCTCATTCGATTTTCATAATTCCTCGTCATTCATTTGTTGGTGGTGGGTAGACACAGTTTTTATTGCTGAATTGACTCTGTTCTATTGAAAGTAGCTACAGTGTGTCCGAAAAGTCACTTGATTTATCGTTTTACTTTTTTTTGTTTAAAACAAGTAGCAAAAAGGGTCTGAATAGTTAGTAAATCTTGTAACAAAGTCTTTAAGTTAGTATAAGTGCCAAAGAAATGCTCTTCTTGGCCTTATGTTTGTATTTTATGCGAACGAATGATTGCATTTGCACCCTCTGCTGTCACTTATCAGCGTCAGTGTCTGACTCTTAGTGTCGATGAACCGTGAAGCCAGACCGTCGGCCGTTGGACGGATAGACGTTCTGGGCTTTTCCCGAACGGCCAGATGGCCGTTCCACCCCTGCATACTGACATAAATTGGAATGGCTTCCAATGTTCTATTAAACACTCAACTCTCCCAGTAACAAAAAAACTAACCTTGGCTGCCCTTAAACCAGTTTACACTTGTATATTTAAATGGATTTATTTTCTGATAAAATTACTTGTTTTGTGTTAATTATACTTTCACCAGTTTCCATGGAAAACTTGCCAAGTTTTGGCAATCGGACTTTAAACAAAGCGCACATGGAGAACATATAACGTTCTGTTTTCTGGCTGTAACTCTGGGTGCTGTAGTTCACTCCTGCTCTCCTTTGCTCCCATGGCACCCAATCCTCTTTCCTTCCATCTGATGCAAGACCGCTGCATCTCCAGTAATTATCTACAGTATTCAGATTTAGGGGAAGCCGGCGAGGACTTAAACTTATCAGAGAGATGCAGGACACCAAAGCTAAGCGTAAGAGCCAGGGGTGACCTTAGGTGAGAGCTGAACTTTACAAACTAGGAGACGAGGGGAACCAGGCTCATTCAGTAGCTAAGCTGCTCCTAATTACCAATTTCTAGGTCCCTCTGGAGGTGTGGTGCCTAAAATAGCTCTACTAGCAGCTAGCTTAGTTACCACCAAGGGGATGTGCTTTCTCCAGGAAGCCGTGTCAGCAGATACAGTGTCCTCCAGAATTACTGGCACTCTTGCAACAGATGGATAGAAAAAAAATAGAAAAAAAAACATGCCTTTCTTTGAAAAAGGTTTATCTTATCTTATCTTAGATTAAGCAGCGTTAGTGAAAAAATTACGTGTACAAACAGAATAGCATGTTACAATTCTAGGACTACTAAGGTACCCTTGAGTAAGGAACCGTCCCCACGCACTGCTCCCTGGACACCCCTTGTTTGCGGCAGT
This sequence comes from Nannopetersius ansorgii, assembly GCA_037974605.1. Lineage (NCBI taxonomy): Eukaryota > Metazoa > Chordata > Actinopteri > Characiformes > Alestidae > Nannopetersius > Nannopetersius ansorgii. The sequence goes on along the minus strand of JBBPDE010000040.1, from coordinate 28,339,648 downwards.
GCACTGCTTCTCTTGGTGAATGTGTTAAATACAGAGAAAGAATTCCACACTGTTCACACTGAGTCCTGTGCTGTGTTGTGTTCACATGTGACTATAAGGGCCACTTTACTTAATTTACTTTATTTTATCCTTGAAATGGTAACTTTATAGGAGAAATGTAGACATTTTCTCACTTCAATGTAAGTTAATGTGAATTTCAGCCACTTCTATTGGGCTGTTATCATGAAATGGTCCTATAATGTTATGGGAAGTTGCATTTTCAAATATAAATGAACCAGAACAAGTTATACGATTTTGTACTGATGGGAACAGTATGTGAACTATGACAATATGTACAGAAGTAAACAAAACCACTTTTCAAAGTAGCTTAAACCCAGGTTTCATAAATCTACATTACAGGTTTCGCTACTGTAATGATGGTTATATAGCAGTTTGTTAACTAACTTGAACCCACACTTGAACGATGGTTAGATAGCTGTTTAACTAACTTGCACAACTAACGTTAGTTCAGTGTGCCAGTACTACCACTGGTGGCCTAGTGGTTAGGGAGTTGCTCCTGCGATTAGAAGGTTGCGGGTTTAAAGCCCAGGAGTGCTAGTAGCACCCTTAGGCAGAACTGTCCCTTTTTTTGCTCCCCGGGCACTGTGTTCCTGGCTTCCCCCTGCTTCACTTGGGAATACAGAGAACAAATTTCACACTTTTCATACTGTGTGGAGTGTTCACACGTGGCTATAAGGGGCCATGTCACTGTAATAACATGCTAACTTTAGCCTGAACCTAGGTTTCACACAGCAAGCTCAGAACACCAGGTGAATACAAATACCTGCATATTACCACAAACACATGGTTGTCCTGAGCGTTTTTGTTTTAGCAGTTTGCAACTAGCTAAGGTTATTTATTTGCCCTGCAACCAGAAAGTCCGGGTTCGATTCCCAAGACCGCTAGGCACCTCTGAGGTAACCTGAGGAAGGTACCGTCCCCATACACTGCTTTCCAGGCGCCGTGTTCGTAGCTGCCCTCTGCTTCACTTGGTGAATGGGTTAAATGCAGAGGAAGAATTTCGTGCTGTTCACACTGTGTGCAGTGGTGTGTTCATGTATGACAAAATGGTCATTTTCACTTCACTACTAGCTGGGCAGTTGTGGCTAGTTTATGCTAACACCAAGTTAGCAAACATTACGGAACAGTCTTATGAATGTTATAGAATTCATTCTTTTTTTTTCACTCGTTTTTAATCAACTCAATATTACAGCAAATGTTCAACATTTGTCAAAATATAGAGAAACAAGAGAACCTTTGTACTTCTTTTAACCTACTGGTTCTCTAAGAATGACTTAATTTTAACGTTCTTTAGCTTGTCCTATGGCATTCCACACCTTCATTTTTACGAATTTAATACATATTCAGTGTAAGCACCTCAGTTAATCCCTAGCAGACCACGTTCAGAGCTGCCCAGCCCTAAGCAGACACAGTGCTAATATGGCACTCTGAGCAGGCTCATAAAGCTCTGATTGATTTGTCTGCTGACCACAGATAAATATCAAAGCTGTCATCCCCTCCTGACATTTACAGTGTGAGTGCAGCTCAACAGTCCTCCATATCATCTCTCTGATACTGATTCTGCAAGTGCTCCCTCTTTGTCCTCCAGGATGGAAAACAGATTGTTTTCACTGCCACAGCCAGGCCTTTGTTATCTGAAGAGAGCCATAGCTGGTTGTGAAAATGGCACAAACTGCAAGTACATTATGAAACATATGGTTTTCATTTGTACAAACTATCAAAACAAATATCTAAAAACATTATGGGAAACATCTAGTAATTGATTAATTTACGCACAATTACGTAAATAATAGTCAAAACCTTGAATGCTGTATGATTTTTGATCATTTAAATTGTCATCTTAGAGCGCCAGTGCTCGACTGCGTAGGCCTTTTAGGGAGCGCATTTGAAGTGGAGTTCATGGTAAAAGTGGATTTAATTCTTAGTAAATTTGCTGTTGCATTAGAAGCATGACTATGTGGCCTAATTATTATTAAAATATCCCCCCCGAGTCCATTTCCAGTTTTCCAGAATCACTAAAATGGGATTGACCCTTTCCTGACCTTGGGTCAGATTCATTAAATTTCATAAGCTATGCACATGAATATTCGAATTGAGAATATTAGGACTTTGCATTAATCCTTTTTCCTATATTAGAATGCACTCAGCATTCCCTCTTTAAAACACTGTTAATCAGTTGCGTTTTTGGCTTATAATTTGGCTTCTTAGACAAAGAACCTGGAACGATCACGCCAATCTTTTAACCGCTGCTTGCCGGTTCGCCGCTAATTCCTTTCCTGTGTATTTTTCATCACATTTCCGGCCTGTTCTGTGTGTGCATGCTGGCCCCATGATGCCGTTCCATCTGCCTTCATCAGGTTGGGCTGCCATGCCAGCTGGAAACAGGCACAGCAATGCACCAGTGAGTCTGCAGTTAGTGCTCATCACTAGCAGCAGCCAAGCTTTATTTAAGGTGTTTTTTTTTCGAAATCTTAATACTATTTTTAGTTATGAACTGTTTCTGGTATTTATAACATTCTAAGTTGTTTGTGTACGTGAGCGAAAGTCAGAAAACATAAATCGCTGCCGTTTCCATGATGATGCCCGAACTAGAATCCCACGTCGTTAGAGCTGAGGAAAGCCAAGAGACAAAGAGAAGAGAGCCTTCAGGCTTCGCCTGTGAACCTTTCTAGCGGCAAAGTATTGAGAAGTGAACCTGAATACATTTTTGAACTTTTAAACTTCTTGGCAGTCAGGCAGTGTGTCTCGGAAGGGGGTCCGCGGCTGATGGAGAGGAAGCAGGCAATGAAGGTCAGGTACCTGCCAGGGCGGAGGCCAAGATAAAGAGGAATGAATGGGAAAGAAACTGCCTCACTGCTCAGCCATCCTGAGTCAAGGACCTGCCTTCAGGCTCTTGTTGGAAATTGTGGTGGAAATTGCCGGTGAAATAAGTGGCGGATGTTAGCCGGCATGGCTGAAAATGACCAACAATTTGCAACTGCTTAGCTTGATGATATTCAATGGACACACTTCAGATCACATATATATATATATATATATATACACATATATACACAAAGAGACCAAGGAGCTGTAAGACAGTCTTACTTTACCACCTTGGCATTTAGTCTTAGAAACGTTTCCTTTCAAATGCACATTTTATCAGTACTGGTAGATAATTGTTTAAAAAAGAACACTTGGTTTGGATGCGCTGCTGTAGATGCTCAGCTTTTTCAAAGAATTATCCATGAAATATAACCCAACTCTGAGATGAATATAAATGATTACGCCCCTTAATCTAAAATGTAAATGCAGTTCTAATCCTTAATATAACCGTAATGCTGAGTTTCATCAGATAATCTATGGGGCACCATTAAAATAAATGTACCAGCATTGGACAGATGAGTCGATTTTATTAGTGAGTGTTATCTTTAGTGTGATATTTAGTGACATAGTGTTGTGTTGTTATTGTGTTGTTTTAGAAGAGCAGAATGATTAGAGTTTTATTGGGTTCATTTTGCAGCATTTGGCTGTAAAAACCCTTCACTCTTTTCTGTCATTTTCCTGAAAACAAATATAAATATATTCTATGACTTGATTTTTGGGATTTATTTTGTTAAAGGGTTTGTGTGTAAAGTACAGTACAAAAGTACTGAGCCACTCCTCATTTTGCTTCTCGCATTTTTTATGTACTTTTGAGGAACAGTTCTCCAGGTGTCCTGAAGGACTTTCAAGGGCTCTCATTTCCAGTCCAGTCCCTGAACGTGACCAGTTTCAGAAGAACATTTTTTGTTGGTTAAGACACACAGTGACCTACGTATGAATCATGCAAGAAGAAACAAAGAGCCTCTAACTGAAGTCCTGAACCAGTGAAGAAACAGGAGCAGATGGTTCCAGATGATCAGGTGGTGATCAGTATACTGGTGGTGCTGAATGCTGAGTGGCTGGAACTCTATTATCTAGGCTCCTTGTATCTTTAGGCACTTTGCAGTCTGTCTCAGTAAAACATTTGCCAATATGCTAAAGACCATAAATCGTCACACACATGAGTGACTTGACAAATATATATAAGTTCAATGTATGAAAAGGTTTATTGTTTCTGGCATCTGATCCGTTGAAATGGACAAAAAATCAGTGTTCTTAAAGTACTGTGAATATTAATGATTTAATCAGGAAAGTTTATGATGCTGTAATCTCTCATGATAACTAATAAATATTGTCATATTCCCTCACTATACCCCAAGTCTGCAGGTTGGATGTGCTCATGGTGCAAAATATATGAACACATGAACACATGACTCATATCCAGTCTCTGTTCAGGCATTTTTCTGCCTTGAAATGTATAATAAAATAAGAAAAATGCATTGTATCTAGACACCGCTGCATCTTTATCTTCATCACTGCTGACACTGGCAGATATGTATGTGAAAAAGAAAATTACCATCGACCCAGAATTCCCTTATTGGAGCAGTCCTTGTACATTTTGAATGCCAAAGTTAAGGCTTACCTCAGAAGAACTTCAGACGTTCTTCAGAGAACTACAAAGGAACAGAAAAAGGAGGTGGAGGGGAGTACCTGATTACCAGAGCAAGTCACAAAGGAGTTCACCTGTTGAACCATTGAATGTTATGGTTTTATTAATACAGGAGGTAGTTTTTTTTTTTCAGAACTTCTGGGAAGGCTGCCAGAATGTTCACAGACTGAAATTCTCAGCTAAAGCCCGCTTGTGAGTTAATATTTGTACCTATTCCATTTGGGTCACAGAGATGTGGATCTGGTAATCCTACATTAATCAGTTTGTGTGATTTTATAAGCAGTATAAAAAAAAGGGAAAAAAATGCAAATGGAGAATGTTCTCGTCTGTCGAAAGTCTGCATGAGCTCCGTCTCCGTGCAGACGGTTCTCCATGACCTTACCTGACGGTTTAGGTCAAGTCTTTGAAAATTGCATGGTCCCGTCTGAGCAATACTCAAGATCCAGGGACACAGACTACTTGAGGCAATATTGTTCCACAAAACAAGAAATGTGTTCCTCAAAAAAGTTTTAAAAAAGCACTTGAAGAAAAGTAGCCTCGCTCCACAAAACCCAGCGAACCAACTCAGTTCGAACCCTATGCCCTTTTTTCCTCCACTCAGTATGTAGTTATCAGATGCATTAAAATTTGATATGCTTATCACTTAGAGTCTTAAACTGTCATCCCTGGGAGAGATTTCTGATCTGGAGCTCATTGTATTCATTCATTTAGCATGCAGAGTAAATTCATATCCTACATGAATTAATTTCTACACGGTGGCTAGTAGTCCATAAAATGATTTAATCACTATTAAATGAAAGTGTTTATGAAATTAGTATCAGTGTGTGGTTGTTCTAAGTGTGCTTGCGAGCACAACACCTCTGTTGGTTTTGGTGACTGGGCTTGAGAGATTTCACAAAACACATTCATGCTACCTAAAGAGGAGCTTCATCACTCTGGGCCAGGGGGAATAGGCCAGACTGATGGTGTATCTACATTCGTGTGTGTGTGTGTGTGTGGGTGAAGCGAGGTGACAAATCTCCTTTAGATAAATTGTCTGCCAGGATAATCTGGGATCCTTCCAGTTTTTGCCTGAAGCAGGTGGGGGGCCATCAGGACTGTATTGTGCTCACAAGGATCTTGGAGGTTTTTATTAAATGTATTATAGTGGCTGTCCCTCTAAACATATCCATTGCTATGGAGACCCTATACTGCATAGGTAAAGAGAGAAAAAACAGGCCGCGATCCTCCCTCACACGAGCCCGAGCTCCATGTGCGTGCATTTGTTGTGCTCGGGGGGGAAAGTTGTTGCTGTTTGTTGAACCGGCTCCATTGTTTTCAGCTGTTAAGCATTAGTGTCATTTTCATACACATCTGCACCGGCGTTAGCTCCATTTAACATTGAACACCCGTGCAATATGCTGCCGCCGCCCTCGCTAAGCAGCTTTGCGTCCATGTGCGCCGCCTAAGTGTGTCACTTGCCTGTCTCTGGCCGCCGCTTGGCAGATGCCGTGACCTTCAGCAGCTGTTAGCCAGCGTGCTAACGCTAAAGAAAGCCACTTGATTCTGAAGGGCTGCTTTGCTTAGTACCTCGCAGGGCTTTGGGCGTTAAGCTCAGGGCCCATACACCTTTATTGTTCTGGCTTGTGCCAACATTGCACTAATTTATTTACTCTACCACTAAATAGACCTATAATATAAGCCACTTCCCGTTGGTTAGTATTGAATGTTTTCAGTCAGTGGATGAAGTAGTTGTGAACTACTATCAACTGTGTAGCAGATTAGGCTGATAGATTTTTTTTTCAATCCGTAGCCTGCAAATCAGAAAACAATTTCCAGAGGAAATTGCTTATGCTTCAACTGCTATATAAAATGTAGTGTAAGTCGAAATAATAGTCAGAATAAAACTCTCAGGAAACACTAAATGCACTGTGCTGTGTACACGAATGCTGTGGTCAGGATGAGAGGTGGACAGAAATACTATAGATAAATAAATAAATATAAATAAAAGACCTAACGATCTGGCTAGCAAGTCCGCAGTGGGTTGTGCTAGTCCATATTTCAACCTCCACCTTGTCACAGTGTCCTGAAACGGTCCCTCGTGGCGATTAAGAGCGTCCTGTCCACCGCGGCCAGCCTTAAGGTCATGCTCGGGCTTGGCGGGGAGACCATGCTGGCTGGCTGGATTTTGGTGCGGTTGTCATGGAAATGCACGCTCCCAGAGGTCCGCGGACTAAGCCTGTGGACTGCACAAACAGATCTCCGGCTGATGAAGATGAGAGATAGAGAGAAGGATGGAGGAGGAGAGCGAGAAGTGGTTGACAAGGCAACAGTGAGACAAGACACGCCTCAATGCACCACAGATAAATAACAGCTTCAGATGTTGTGGTGACAGAGGTGTGGGGGGAGGGGGGTTGAGAGAGGGGGGAGGCTGAAAAAGCATAGACATCTCAGATGCTTGCCAACGTGCCTCCGACAATTTCTCCAAAGTGTCTCTAATGTGTCACTAAAATCCTTTCAGACATGCTCGGTGATAGCAGTGCGGCTAATATGGTGCAGATGGGCCGCATGCGCTTGCCGTGTTTAATTGCATTTTTGTGAAGGACTTTGCTCATTGAACTTGCGTGATTAAGAAAGGCAGCGGCATCTGTTCAAAGTCAGCCCGGATCTGATTCACTGACCTGCATGGTTACACCCCTCTGAATACAAGACATGTCCACAGTGGCAGTGTTCCCTTTTATAGAAGTCGTTGGGTAGTTCTCGATTTATTTGAAGTTTAATCGAATAATCAGAACTAGGATTTTACCTGAACAGCAAAGGAAATCATAGAGCGGGTACTTTTTTGTTTATTTTAAAATTGTATTAGCTTTAAATACGTCAAATCAAACCTCCTTTTTCTTAGTGCCGGACAGTGAGGGGTATCTTCTATCTTTATTTACAGTATTCCACATTTCTGCTCAGGAAAAGCTTGTGTATTACATAAGTCACTAATCTCTTGTCTCCTGTCTGTTTTTTGTAGGCATACCGGTTCATACTGCTGAGGATTACCAAAAGCAGGACATGAAGCTAAGACGGGTTTAAAAAGACAGAGTGGTCAGTATCTGCGGTTTATTTATTTATTTGTGTGCATATGTGCCTCTTGCTGAAGCTTTGGAGAATGTTCTGCTTGGAAAATGTGGGTCCTGCATTCGGGTGGATGTTCCTTTGACACGGACCACCTACCTAAAGATTACAGAACATCAAGTACACCCTTCATCGTGACAGTAGTCCCTAAAGGCAGAGGCCTCTTTCAGCAGAATGAGGCGTCCCCACACTGCAAACATTCTTCGATAAAGGTTTACGGAACAAAGAGTTCGAGGTGTTGACTTGGCTTCTAAATATAAAGCACTGGAAGAGTGTTTTATGCATTCATTAGCCCACACACCTCTATAAAGTGTACAGCCCCCCAGTTTTATGCGCCTCAGGAGTCGCGGATTCAGTCACACGTTTTTTCGGAGTACCGAACTCATAGTTTTACGCAGAAATCCCCACAACAACATTACTTTTTTGTAGCAATAAATATATTTTTTCTGAATGCTTTCACACAAGTGCTGTAGCCGACCTGGAAGCACTTTTTTTCTATTTTCACACCAGGGTTTCCACTCCAAGCACGACTTCTCCACAGTGCAAGCACTCAGACGCTTCGAACTCCACAGTTAGAATGATCTCCAGGAGACCTTTCCAACAAGCCCTCATTTCTATTTTGAGCCACAGTAGATCAGGGGTTATTTCCCGGAAACCGTTCACCTCGCTGTGGTGTCCCAATATTTTTGTCCTGCGACCCTCCGAGTAGCATATCTCGGCGGGGAATTTAAATTAAAAGAGTTTACCTTTCATTTTCTTTAAGGGTAATGCATTAAACTGAGCTTAAAATGAAATTAAAGTGTTCTGGGAGCATATTTGGGGGCTTTACCAAAACAGATTAACATGTTTTTCACTATACGCGGGTGCTTTCACTACAAAAGGGGTGTTACTGTATAATGCTTACCAAGCATTTTTAACGTGTGGGGGTGCAGGCCTCTACATCTCGGCTGTTGTCCATGTGGAGCAGTGGGATGGAGGCACTCTATATGTCTTGGCTACTATCTAGAAGGGAAAAGTGGGAGGGTGAAAAGAATTATTTTGAAAAGTGGTAGGGTCCCCCCTGCTATAATGGTTTCCGGCACCCATGATCATTACAGTGTAAAACAAACCATCAAATACCAATCCCATAAATCTATTGGTATTGGCCAGTGTTATTGTCCAGCTGATTCAGCAGTCTGAGCCCTAGTGTGTGTATCTACTCATGATAGTCATGAGTAGCTGGATATCATTTAAAAAAGATTTCATGCAATTTAGAGTTTTTGCAAACCTTCACAGATGACTTGAAACACTATTACTCAGATTTTTACACTGTTATCATTCTCAATGAAAATAATAATAATAACTATTAACTGACTTTGTTATTCTATTAACATGAGGGTGAACAGGACTAACATTACTAAAGGCGTATTTCTATAGTCATACAGGAACCTTGCTCTACCTAAACTGTGCTGTGATGGTATGGAACTTGCAGCAAAACCATGTCCATGGAGTCGAACCAGCGCACAGTTTCTCTGTCAGAGCTGCTTTTTTTTATTGTGGTCTTTTATTATTTAAAGTCTTGTTTGAGTTTTTCTCTGCAATCTTTATCCATGTGAACCCAGAGAACTTGTTAGTGATGTCCTTAATCTTCACTTTTCTCATAGCATTAAAGATAAATTTGTTAGTGTCATAGAAAGCCATTGAAATCTTCAGCCCAAACTCAGTTAGTGCTTGTACTTCACATCTGTTCAATGAACAGTAAAAAAGTAATTGTCTCTTTCCATGTTGTGACGACATTTGCGACCGATCAGAAAGTAGTGATGCAGTCAGCTTAGCTGCGGTTCATTTTTAGCCCCGACGTCGAACAGCTCAGGTACAGGTTTTTTATTTGTAATGGAAAAAATATTTGTTGCATGTGTCAGTGAAGAAGCATCAGAAATTTAAACTTCACTGCAACCTAAACTTGCCACAGTCTGTATGAGCCAGACTTAACTAGAAAGGAAAGTAGAGAGAGAGAGAGAAGGAGATGAGAGGAGAGGGAAAGCAGAACATCCACTGGTTTTAAGGTTTTTTGGAGTGTGTGTGTGTGTGTGTGTGTGTGTGTGTGTGTGTGTGTGTGTGTGTGTGTGTGTGTGTGTGTGTGTGTGT
>JBBPDE010000040.1:28260042-28270760 GCA_037974605.1 Nannopetersius ansorgii | reverse complement strand
TCTCTCTCTCTCTCTCTCTCTCTCTTTCTCTCTCTCTCTCTCTCTCTCTCTCTCTCTCTCTCTCTCTCTCTATCTGTCTCTCCAGGTGCCTTGCAGATTGAGCGGAGTGAGGAGACGGATCAGGGGAAATATGAGTGTGTAGCGACGAATTCTCAGGGCGTGCGCTACTCATCCCCTGCCAATCTATATGTGAGAGGTACGGAATACAGTAGGTACTCCGTAGGTAATATGATTTCAAAGCTCAGCAAAACCAGCTGCTCTTTTTCTTTGTTTGCTTGCTTTCCTGATAAAAAAAAAAAAAACCTCGGCAGCACTTTTTATAATTACTGTATGTAATGTAATTGTGTGTTGTTTTTTTTTCTTTTTTTCCAAGTGAAGAATTCATATCCGAAAATAGCTTTAGCACTGCAGTATTATATGCAGAGTCAACAGCACTAGCATTTTGTAGGGAAAACACAAGGGTACCGTTCCTTTTTTTATTGTATGTGCAAATTTTAGAGCTGCACCATTAAGAGGAATTGATATTTATCATTTGGCCTAAAGTAAGCTGCTGACTCAAAGTCCGACTCGCGTGCACGCTACAAAAGAACTACTGAAAGAGGAGAAGAAATGTATGCAAAGCTTGTCATTTGTGATGCTAGTCTCTCCACAGGCTCCCCTCGATTTTCTCTATTTGGAGCTTAAAGCCGTTAAAAGAGGCTAATTGACATGAAATGAATTGGGGGGTTTACCGGTGTGTAATTGTTTCTATAAACTCAATTAGCGATATTTGCTGTTGGGCTAAACACGACGCACAGTTCGAGGCCTAGCGGTGCGGAAAGCGCTTATGCTAATTTAATAGAGAGAGGAAAGCAAGGTGAGTGGGTGGGTAAGAGAGAGGCCTCGATGTGGCTCGGAGGCGGGTGAGTATACAGGCCCTCCGCACCGGCCCGTCAGTCAAGATTAGTACCTGTGAAAGCAGGTGTGATGGCTCGCAGGCTGTTAATCAGCCTTTATAAAGTACTAGCTTACAGCTAAAAGCAAATCGTGTGTTAAAAAAATAAATAAAAAGAACGCCCAGGCAGCGCCGGCTGAGTTTACACCGCACGCAGATAAGCATAAATCTGGATTAATTAATTTTCTGGACACAGATTAAGTGCGGTCCTGGCCTAAATAATTCAAGCGCGTGGACGTTCCCTTCTGAGAATCCAAAATAATCCGAAGACTAAGCTAAATCCATGTCCGGAACACCAACTTAACACAACCGAGCACCCAACTGACTGCAGTGTGCGTCTTCATGTCATGTGTGCTTTATGTATAGGGCTTGCTTGATTAGAGCTAATAATAAAACCAAAGCTAATCTGATGTTTCCAAGTGTTGCATGACACTAATATCTATTAACTCTACTAACTTCTTGCAGGTCTTTGTGCTTCTTTCTGCCTTGTTTTGTTTTGTTTTGTTTGGTTTTGTTTCTGACTAATGAGACCTACTGACATGTTTTGGATTTCACTTTCATTAAAGCATGAATGTAAACTTCCAAGTAAGTGATACAGTATGTGTATATAGCGAATGTACGTCGCCAGAAAAAACAACAACAAAAAAAACTAGTATAGTTACAGTTTTCTGCATTGTGACTTTGGTGTCCTTAGTTTGCTTTTTTATGTTTTTTTTATTTCTTTCTAAAAGTTAACGACATAATTTTTTGTCAGAGTAGAGCAAGGCCTTGCAAGCTAGGATCCGAGGGAGGGGCTTTGATATTTTCATTGCTACTGCCACACAAAAAAAAAAAAGTAAAGAAAAGCAAAATTAAAGTCTGGGTTCTGATTGTTTATTGGTTTTGATTAATGTATATCATCATAAAATGCCTTGTTTGAAAAAAAAATCATAAAAGAGAAGAAGAAGGTAAGCAGTGGGTTTGGTCGGAGGAGAAGGGGAATGTGGCAGGTTTGAAAAAAAATCCTTTGCGGTGGCCTTTTTTACTCTCTTTCTGTGTTTCCTGGTTTTCTTCTCGGCTCCTCATGTCATTGTGTTCTGCATCAACCCCCCTTACACCCCCCAGAGCTGCGAGAAGGTTGGTGTGTTTTTGGTTCTTTTCTCTCTTTTTTGGCTTTTTTTTTGTTCAGAAAAAAAAAAAAATCAAATATGACATTAAAAAATGAGCAGATAGTGTAAACTAATGTAGTGACAGATCAGCTGCAGTAGCACAAGCGTCTGTCCAGGTTTCTGCATTGCATTGTGGGATCTTTTTCTTGTTTGCAAAACCCCTTCCTATGAGAAGACCCCCCCACCACCCCCACCCCGTCCCACTCTCTGTCTCTCTCTTCCTCTCTCTTTCCTTCTTTCTCTCTCTCTCCCTCTCTTTGCACGCGTTGCCATGGAAACCCAGCAATTGGAAACTGAGAACTTTATGCATGATGGGAGAATGCGACGAATACTTGCATGCCTGAACGGAAAAAAGCTTTCGGATTGGCTCCTGTGCTCTGCCCCCCCCCTCTGTAATTGCTTGTTATTCTCACTGCTTGTGTCCTGTCTCGTCTGCTTTTGCAAGAAACTTGTACCTTTTTTGTGGTTTGTGTGGTTGGGCTTGTTTTTTTGGTGTCTGTGGTTTTGCTCCTTCGCTTCAGCTTCTGCCTGTCTTTGCTACTTGTGCTCGGCTTTATTATTGTCCACTAGTCATCTATTAACACTCATGCATTAAACAGCAGTCAGTAATTTCCTAAATACTTTGGCGACTTCGCATCCTGGTGCTAATTCCATATGGTCGGCTAAAGCATGCCTCTTGGTTACAGATCGGACCCCCTGCCCATCGTGCTTTTAATTTATAAGCTCGTATTTTGAACATATCTATATACTGAAGAACAGTGTTTGCATTCATACTGTAAGGACGCGTCGCTACGCACTGTAGCGTTCAGTACTGGCAGGTTCAGTTACGTTCGTTTTTTAACAAATGAGTCTGTAAAGGTGATGGCCTAGTGGGTAGGATACTTGCTTCTGGACCAAGAGGTCATGGGTTCGAATCCTACCTGCAGCACACCACCACTGGGTTCCTGAGCAAGACCCTTAACCCCAAGTTGCTCCAGGGAGACTGCCCCCTTTAGGTAGAGAATGGAAGTCGCCTTGGATAAAAAAGCGTCTGCTTAATACCGTAAATATAAATGAGTGAACTCAAATAGTTTAAAGGGACATTTCTCTCAAAGCCCTCTTTTCAGTATGAAATATAGTCCTTTGGATGCCCTGTTGTCAGTTAAAATGAACTAGCAGTGAATTTGGGCTGCAAGGCTAAAAAAAAAAAAAGGTGCAATGCTATTAGAAGTGGCTGTAAATTAAAAAGGAGCCATTTACCCCAGCACAATTCCTCCACTCTGACTTAAATGGGGCCACACACTATGTTAAATGATGCATTTTAAATAGAATATTCCTTCATTCATTTATAGGGAACTTGTAGCTGTGTGGAACGCAGTCTGAATACATATTAAAAACAGAATAAGAGTCTGTTTTTCCAAACCGGTTGAATCAACCTGGCACCTTCCGTGCCATGCAGTGACGTTTAGATGGGCTGACAGCCAGTGTGGCCTACAACTCCCATAATCCCATGTTGACTAATATGAAGTGTTAATCATCGCGCTTTGAATGTGTCACACCAGATCGTGTTAGTGCAGGTTACAGTAGATTACGCAGTGTGAGCCGGCGACCGAGGAACAATGTTTGGTCACCGCGAGCTGTCGGCCCTCGGAGCGCCTCTCACCTTCAGCGCGCATTCTAAAAACGGATTACTGAGAGTGCTGCACGGATTAAGATATCAATAGGGATTAGCCTGTGATAAAACACAATTATAATCCCTGATCAAGCTTAAGCCCTGATTACCATATCAGCACCTTTTAATCAATCTTTGTTTCAGGAGCCGCTCTCTTACTCAAACCGCAGAATCCAATAAAAATAGTTTCTGATGTTGGCTGTGGTCCTATGCGTGTGTGTGAGTGGTGGTTTTTTTTATTTATGCGTGCAGTCATGAGTTCTGTTGAAGGGCATGCTCTGGCATGATCGGTCATCTGTTTCTGTGAAAATTTGTTTGTTTGTTTGTTTGTTTTTTTGGATTCGTTTGTGATTAGACAGCATTTTATTTTCTTCCCATCATCTTGACGCTGAAAGCTCTTAAATCGCGCCCGTTTCTTAGACCGTCGCCAAAAGGACGAATCAGACGTTAAGGCGATTTAGAGTGACACGTCGTTGAGCGGAGGAAAGGCGCTGGCGTCCCATTCTCACCGAGCGCGTTAATTGAGGGTGAAACGCGTCCTGCGTGTCTGACACCTCCTCGTCTGTCGGACGAAAGCGCTTCATTAGATCCCTGTTCTTCTTCGTAAGGTCTCTTCTGACTCTTTAGGCCCTAAAGGCCTGTATGAGGCCCTGCACTTCTCTTATATTACATATTATTTTCATAGAAATTAGAAAATAACTCATATTAAGAAGTAATGCCTCCAGCTTAAATTGATGTTTGGCCTGATTTTTATGCAGTTTTACCTTTTATGGCAAATCAGCCAAGATGACTGAAGTGCTCTGGAGCTAAACAAGCAATGGAGTCTTTATAGCCACCCCTTAAATCATCACATACTCGCTTCAAACCGTGCCGAGTCTAATAGACGTGCTTATGTGGTTTCTGGTACTGTAAAGCAATGCTGTTCTCTATAATCATGGGCTAAATTCATTCTTCCTGATGGCTGCTACTTCTAGTGAGGCCCGTCTCCTGGTTTTCCGACTCTTCGACAGTGCAGGAACGGGTGTAGCAGAGATTAAAGCATCCCAAACATGGTTTACCCTATTTTTTGAGAAGCTACAGATTCCAGTGATGTGATGAACATTCATACATTACGCCAAGAAATATCAGGTAGCGTGACAAATGATTAAAGCTGACTAATCAGATTCGCATAATGAGGCTGCTGGAAGGAGGGCATGCTGGAGCAGGCTGCAGAACAAAGGGGAAACTCGGAATAAAATCATTGCCATAGACCAAATGTGATGAAAATGGACCGTTATTAAACACTTAAGCAGATTTAAAGTTTTCAGTACGGAGCAGTAGGCTGAATTTGGCCTCTTAAACGAAATCTATTCTTTTGAATGTTCCGTTCCACCCTAATGAATGAAGCAGCAGGTTCCTTCAATGGTGTACAGCAAAATCTGAGGTGGAACTGAACATCCGAGTCCTCTTTTCTGTGATAAACTTGGTTTAGATTCCCTTTTCGCTCCTTTGTTCATAAAAACATGGAAAAATTGATGCCTACTCTGGTTGTTGAGCAGCACTGATATCATAAAGCCTGGTAATCAATCATACTCACTTAAAACCACGTAAGCATGTCTATTACAGGTTACTCAACATAAGGGCTGTTAAGAGATATGCAAATTTAAGAGGTAAGCTTCGGACACCAAACAAAGTTCGATTGGGTTAAGGGTCCATGCCATCCCCCTACCACCCATTACAAAACAAACTCTTCTAACGTGGGCAGCGATGACACGCCGGCTCCATGGTGTTGCGACCTGGCGCAGATGGCCTCCTGCTGTCTCCTCCAGCTGTCTGCAAAATGGCCGCCCTTTGGCCCTCACCCTGGCTCTAGCTCGGAGACTGCGGCTCCATTGGGGGCAGTAAAATTACAGTCCAATAAACTGCACTTGTGTTCGGCATGGTTTCCGAAGCAGAGGCGGATATCATGACCAGAGCATACAAATACACTATAAGAATTCACTATCGGATTCAGACGGGTGGTTCAGAGCTCAAGGCTTTCAAACATGACCCTAAAATTCACCTTAAACATTTGATAATAACGACCATTTCTTCTTCAGGCACCAATTTGAAATAACCCATTATTAGTCCCACGGGAGGGAAATTTGCATTGTTACAGAATACGAGAAGAGGGTAGAAGCAGCATAACCAATAGAATAAAAAACGTACAATATAACAGTATCTTATAAAAAAACTGTCCTGAGGTCTAGCTGGCTGTTTTGAATCAAATCTGCTAAATGCTGAGCTAAATCCACCGCCACCCTTGCATTTATGCTTCGATTCGCCATACAGTTATGATTATAGAGACATTAGTCTACATTCAGACCCGTACTGGAATGTTCTCTGTGCTTGTTGAGATGTTTGTGGAATGGTCTGGTGTTTCTTCACTGAATGCTGCATACTGTGAATGCTGCTTGCTTCGGGTGCTGTGCTGCCAGTATAACGGAATGTGCCTGGGTGATGATTTATAGTGATGCATGCCCTCATCGTTCATTACGATAACCCTTCCTAAACCAAGGTAATGGCTGTTCTAGGCCCTAACATTTGTTTTTCTGTGATAATTTTGTTGTCCAATTCTGGGTATCCTCTGGCCAATGCTGAAATGGGAATCTGAAATGGTGTGAAATGACTTTTTCTAATCACATGTGGCATTTATAACCAAAGTTTGAGTAGGTCTACTCCACGCCAACAGCAGTTGTATCGGGACGCGGTTTAATCAGAACATGTGTCAGATTTGCTCCCTGGTCAATCAGATCTGTTTACTGGCCAGTAAACACTCTATTTAGGCCGGGAAGTTTTTTTTCCTATGGGCACCATCTGCCTCCTATAGCGTTTAAGTCTCCATACACAACCCCCCCCACCACCACCATCCCCACCCCACCCCTTCCTTCCAAAATCTCCTTTAAATCTCTCCAATCTCCAAAAAGCACTGCTGACCTTATTACCTGGGTGGAGATACTGAGCTAAACAGTTTATCCTGAAGCTGATGGAGTTGTGTTATACACTGGTTTTATGGGCTTATATCCTCCCCCATGGCTAAAGCTAGCGTTCAGAAGCTTGATCCTGAGCTGCGAATCCCCATGAGCCACAAAATCAAGTACACGCTTTTGCTCAGATACCTGGCTGGGCTCCAGCCATACCTAAAACCCAAGAAACAAGAACCTAGGCTTGAACCGCTTCATTAAATTTAACAATTCCCCCGCGTCTCAAGAGCGCACGGAACTCCATAATGCATTACATCTAGGCATTTGTCAGAGGAATAGCAGCTTTCAGACCTTTCCTATCTGCAAATTCGATCTGTTTTATCTGCGAAACATCAAATAAGAAATTGGCTTTCACATTTCATGTTTACAGATATAAATATTTGAAATATTGTTTCTTCTTAAAGGCTTGGCGTTCGTTCGGAAGACAGATCATATCAATAAAGAAGCCTGTGTGTGAATTTTCTTTCCAAAACCATTTTTCGTCCAAAGTCCTCTCGCCGTAGGTAGTGTTAACGGCCAAAGTGCTCAGAAAATGTGGAACTTCTTCAAGTCTGTTGGAGGAGCATCCCAGCTGGCTCCTTACGAGGCTGCTTGAGAGAAAGCCAAGCCAAAGCAGCACCAAAGCGAAAGGAGGCCTCATTTAAGACTCTCATTCTGAACACTTTTTGAACGTGTCTCCTCATTGCTTTAACATCACAATTATTCGAAAATGTTAATGTGCAACAAAGTAAAAAATAGAGAAAAAAATGTGTTGAGACGTAGAAGTGTCTAGAACGTTGTACCATTTCGGTAATATGGCAGTTTCGACACATTATAATGTCCATTTTGAAGTGGTAGTTTGGTGGGAAAAAAATATACACACTTTCCTGTTAAAAGTGTTAACTACAAAATGTTTAGTGCCTGAAGATTGCCCCTTTAGTTTTGTATCAGAGCTGCGAGGCTAATGCTGCTAAGAGGTCCGGCAGCACTATAGACAGTAAGACCTGCTTATGTGGTTTCTGACACTGTTGGACCATAAGTATATAAATATGTTGCAGAAGAGCCCTTTGGGACAGCACTTGCAACATTTTGGGTTCGAATCCCAGGACTGCTAGTGGCACCACTGAGTTAGCCCTTGAGCAATATACCCCACACCTCTCCCCAGGTGCTGTGTTCTGGCTGCCCAATGCTCCACTTGGTGAGTGGGTTAAACAGAGAACAGTTCCGTGCTGTTCACACTGTGTGACTGTTTTCACAGGGTTAGCATTCTGTTATGAATTAAACCTGCAGTTTTTTGCGACGCTCATTGATAATTAGCTACATTGGCCTCGTCTCTCCAGTACAACACTAAAGAAGCTAAACTTTAGATACTCTAAACAGTGTTAAGGGAGGAGAAGAGCGCTGTAAATGAGCTTTTTGAGGAGCGATCGCTCCACGCCTGATTGAACAGCAGATGAATTGCGGAGGATGAAATCCAGTTCTCCAGCTAAGAGCTAAGAGCTGAGATGGGTGCCCCAGTTCTTGGTTCTTAGTCAGGCTTTGTTGCTCAGTCCCTCCCCTCCTTTCTCCATCATCCGTGCGAGTCTCCTTCTCTCTCTGTCTGTGCGTTCCTGTCCCCTGTCTTGTGGGTTGGGATTACGGAATTTTCTGATCCTCTGTGTGCTCTGTTCCTGCAAAATCTGAAAAAAATTACCTGGAAGTTTCATGAAGCCTCAAAGCAGCACTGAATACGATAAAGCTGTGGTTCATTCTGTACCCCCCCCCCTCTCTCTCTGTCTCGCTCCCTCTTTCTCCCTCTCTGTTTATCTCTCCCTCTCTCTCTCTCTCTCTCTCTCTCTCTCTCTCTCTCCCTCTCTCTCTCTCTCTCTCTCTCTCTCTCTCTCTCTATCTATCTCTTTCTCTGTCTCTCTCCCTCACTCTCCTCTATGTTTATCTCTCCCTCTCTCTCTGACTGTGTCTGTCTCTCTCTCTGTCTTTCTCTCTTTCTCTCTCTGTTTCTATCTTTCTCTCTTTTTCTGTCTGTCTCTCTCTCTTTCTCTGTCTCTCGCTGTCTCTCTGCCACACCCTAGCTTTCATTCTTTCTCTCTAGCGCACGCTAATTTTTTGTTTCCTCGTTCCTCCCTCTACCTTTCTTTTGCTCGCACTGTAGCTCTCTCTCTTCTCTCTTTTCCATCCTCGCTTTTATTTTTTTTCACTGTAGCTCATCTCTCTCTCTCTCTCTCTCTCTCTCTCTTGATCTCTCGTTCTCTGTCACCTCCTCACTTTGATTCTTGATCTGTGGCTCAGTTTTATTTTTTCATCTTTCCTCTCTCCTTCTCTTTCACACCCCCTCCCTCCTCCTTCTCTCTCTCTGTCTGTCTCTCACTTTCTCTCCTACTCACTCTCTCCCCATCTCTCTCTCACTCCTCTTTCTTACTCTCACTCCCTCATACACATACACATTCACACTCCCTCTCCCTTCCACTCTCTCACTCCCTCTCTGTTTCTCTTCTCCCCCCCTCTCTCTTTCTTTCTCTCTCTCCTTTTCTCTCTGACTTCTTTCCTTCTTTCTCTTTCTGTCTTTCACTGCCCTCAATCGCTCTCTCTATCTTTATCTTGCTCTCTCTTTTTCTCACTCATTTTAGCTCTACCCCTTTTCTTCCTCGCTTGTCCTCTCCTTCTCTTTTCCTCTCTTCCACCTCTGCCTGCTCTTTTCCTTCCGTTCCGTCTCTCCCCTCTCGCACAGGTTTGGCATAACTCGCGTCAACTGAGTGGATTAGCATAACTTTCGATTTCTCTCTCCTTCTCCTTTTGTTCTCTTGTTCTTTATTTATTTGTTTATTTATTTATTTATTTGCTCAAGCTGAGCTAGATCTGCCAGGAGAGAGTAAAGTCGTTTTTCCGTTTGAATGTCACAGTCTGCAGGAGCGAGGAAACTTGCCTCGCGGTGTGTTGTGGTGTAGAGCGAGCAGCACACGCACACACATCCGCGTGTTGCACATTATACAACACGCAACATACAAGTCCTTTTCTGACATCACCAGCTGTATTTAGTTTAGCGCCCTACAAATAAGACGCTTAGGAATGTGTAGCTATTAAAGTGTAACTTAAGCCTGTTATATGTGGTTGTCATGTCAGATTAAAGGAGTAGTTTGGATGAAAAATCACATTTGCGCACTTTACCTCCAGTCGATTTGCCAAGATTTTCTTTAAAAATGAAGAAAAAACATTTTTTAAAATTGTTCTCAAAGAACCTTTAATAAAGGCAACAATTACACACTGTTTAAACACGGTGCCACCAGTGGGGCCAGAGAAGAACTACTAAAGAACCCTAAAGAACACTTTTTTTTTAAAGATTGAAGAACTCTTTAGAGGTACAAAGGCTTAACACCATTACATCATTTCTTCTTATGGTTTTTCCTAGAACCTTTATGTGAAGGGTCTTAATCTAAAGGGTTCTTTGCTCTCACATTTCTTGTTTCAAACATGGTTCTTTCTGGTTCTTTAGTGGTTCTTTTATGGCACCATTAACCTCTAAATGTAGTCCTTTTGCCAAGATTTGCTTTAAAAATTGACAAAGTACATCTTTTAAAATCGTTCTCAAAGACCCTTTTGTAAAGGCAGCAGTTACACACTCTTTAAACATGGTGCCACCAGTGGCGCTATGAAGAACCACTAAAGAACCATAAAGACATGTGATTCTTTAGAAATGTGTGAGAATGAAGAATCCTTCAGAAGTTTAAAGACCATTCCATAATTTCTTCCTAGGGTTCTCCCTAGAACCTTTAAGTGAAGTGTCTTTAAAATTCTACAGGGTTTTTCACTTTCATAAATATTATAAATATTATTATGGTTGTTCTATGGCAGTGGTTCTCAACCTTTTGCAAGCTTGACCCCCCCAAAGCTGGTTCATAGCAGTTGGGGCCCCAGTAACACCACTAGACCACCTTAACCCCCCCCCGGAGGATGATTTGCAGCTGGATCCCCATTAACACTGCTAGACCACCGGAACCCACCCATACACC
>JBBPDE010000040.1:28076027-28088520 GCA_037974605.1 Nannopetersius ansorgii | reverse complement strand
TCATACCGATTCTGAAAGAGTATAAAACCAACATTTGAATTCTGGTGTTTTTTGGGAAATGTTGGATTAATGTGTCATTATGTATATAATTTTATGTATGTGTTTACTTGAGGGTGTCTTATATGAAGTATTTTTAACACAAACTTTTCTTAAAAGGCTTTATGTTAAATTCACACTGGACTGTTGTAGTGTAGTAGACAGTAGTGAGGCTGTATGCGTTTTAAATTGTGTGTTTATCTTTTATGTCTGCGTGCAGGAGTCTATAAGGGCTTGCACCACACGAGCACAACCTCTGCTAGCCCCACCCCCTCCTCCAACCGCCAGTGTGACGCCCCTACCTCCACCTCCAACAACGGAACCTCCTCAGCCAATCATCACGTTGGCTCTGCCAGCCCCGCCCCTGCACAGGCACTATTGGCAGGGGCTGTGAGAGTGGGCGTGCCGGCACCAGGGGCAGCGCTGAGTGTGCGGCACCTCCAACGGCAGCTCACAGTCCCACCCTCCGCGCTCAAACTCGCTGCCAACGCCAACCGACAGATCCCGAAAGTTACAACAGGGGCGACCACCCTCGACATGGGGACTAGGTGAGAACAAGGACTGAACTGGGATGAAAGGCTTGAGACAGGGAGGGCATGGTGTGCTTTAATTCTGCTTGTACACATTTCAGTGTTTCATTCCAGCTTACCTGGTTTGTATATTTTGTGTGCTTAGGAATATGGGGGTACAGAGGGCATTGTAATTGAGAATGCAGAGGAAAAATATACATCAGAAGTTGATGCTCTGTTGGTTGCATACATGGGCTTTACAGGATTTTAACATTGGCCTTCCCTGAGCCCTGTGTTAGGGGCCCAATCACTTATCCCATTCATATTCCTTTGTATGAAGCAATAGAATAGTAACTGAGTACATGGAAACTTGAACTTTTTTCTCCAGCTTTATTTTTATAGTTGTTCTGTTTGTACTTTTACAGTCGTACTGTACCACACTGCCTAACACTGACCTGTAGAACTGGCTTTGCAGTTTTAACTCAGGAATTTGCTAAACTTAAGTGTTTTCTGTGTCCGTTGTAGGGACAACCACGATCAAGAGAAGCCAACATTGAACAGTATAACAGAAAACACAGTAGCCATGGAGGTTACGTAGCCCAACGGGGCCCTATATACCCCACCGCCCCTCCCTCCCTCCACCCCGACATTTGGGGCATCTACTCTAGGTGCTGTGCATCGTAGTGACGCTGTGTTTTCATGGCAACCGTTGGGACTTTACTGCAATGCTTGTCTTTTTTTGTTTTGTTTTTTTTTTTGTTACTGTTTAAAAAAAAATATCAACATCTGTAAATTATGAAATAAGGCATTTATTCTATGTACAGTACTACATATTTGTAATATGGCCCTTTGTATATAACATTACTTGAATACAGAAATTGTTCAGTTGTAATGTTTTGCACTTGGGGGGTAAAAAAAAAAAAATTAGAAAAAAAGACTAACTGCAACTTTGTTAGAGTGAGTGTTGGGGTGTGTGTACGTATGTGAGGTGTTGGTTTGTGTGTGTGAGAGACATCACATGCATGGTGTAAACCTGCTGTTTTATCTATTTATTGTGAGGTGTTTACAGGTTTTTTTTTTTTTGTTCGTTTGTTTTTTTTAATACACTGTAACCTCTTTGGGTTTCCGTGCGTGTGCGTGTGGGTGTCTGTGTGTAACCGTTTTATGTGAAAGTTTCTTGTGAAAAGATGCAGGGTTTTTGCTCACTCGTTTTCTCTTCCCTCGTTACGTACCACAATCAGCTCCTTTTCATCAGTCATCCGTCTCTTGCCATTCTCAAAGATCCCGAGACACGTGTATGAAGCCTCCGACATCCAGCTGCTCCCTCCCTCTCCTCTTAAAGCACTATTTTTTTAATTTTTTTTTTTTCATTTTATAATCAATGCTGCTTTTTTTTCGTTAGTTTTTTGTTCGTTTGAGAGATATTGTTGGAATCGCTCCAACCCTGTCTTTTTGAAGACTTGATTGTATGGTTCCTGTGTTGCCCGTGGGTTTTTTTTTGCGCTGGTAACTAAGGACAAAAGGGAGAGGTCTGCAGTAAAATCTCTGTATGCATCATCATTCCACTTTGTATGAAAAAAAAAAAAGAAAAGAAAAGCGAACAAAAAGGATGTTTTTTGGATTGTTTCCTGTAAGAATTCTCCAGAGCCACCAGACGTCGTGGTGCCTTCCTTTGGGAACTGCGCGAGCTCTCTTCCGTGAAGAGGATGGTACTTCACAAGGCTACTTTGAGTTGTTCTTTTGTATGTACCATGATCTGAATGCCCATTCCAAGGCATAATCGGTCCTTTTTTCTCTTTGTTGGTTTTGTTTTTTTTTGTTTTTGATGTTCTTCCTCCTTCCCTAGTCCCACATGGAAGATTGAATTCTTGAGAAAAAGAAAACAAATTGACCACGTATGAAGAAAAATGTTCAATAAAGCCAGGGCATTAAGTGTTTGACCAGCACAACCCCCCGTCCCCCCCCCTTCGCTCTCCATTTAATTGTATTGTGCGCTTAGAAATACAGTCAGAGTTCCAGAGGGCATTGTAACACAGAGGAAAATATACATCAGAAGTTGATGCTGCTCTGTCGATTACGTACATGGGCTTTAGGTTTTTGACCAAATGTCCTTTTGTGGAGTTATTCTGGCAAGAGCATGCACTGCATGTGTCTTAATTGGGGAGGCTTTTGAACATTTGCAGGCCCTCAGCCCCCAAGCTATGTTGGAGGCACCCCTTCACTCACCCCAGTCATTCTTTTGTATGCAAGAATAGAATTATTGTGAGCATGAAATTTTGAACTTGCTGCCATTATTTTTCTAATGTTTTTTTTTTTGTTTTTGTTTTTTAAAGAAAGACAGACCTCATATCCGTACAAACATCTACACCAGTCACCCCCAAGGTTTCTGTAGTACCTGTAATATCAACTTTGTTTATTTAAGGAGGATGCTGGGGAAGTTCTGCCCCACAGCTGCATTCTGAATGCTGTTTTGTATAAACAGGGCAGGGTTTACATAACACTATATTAAAATGAGGGTCTTCTTTGAGCACTCTTGAAAGATGTTCATGCACTTGATTTGTTTTGAACTTCAGAAACAAAAAATCTGCTGTTTTTTGCGAGTGCATTAGGGTTAGAGTACTGGTTTCATGTAACAGGATTGAACACCAGAGGGCGCTCAAGTATGATGGTATTACTGCAATGCTTTTAATTTGATGTACTCCGAAGTGGCACAAAAATATGAACTTGCCACGCCTGAATTTTTCATTGCAGAAAGCAGAAATCTGAAGTTTAATACCTCTCTAAGCTCAATGAAAACAATTATAAATGTGATCTGAACCTGGTGTCTGATGCGCAAGCTATTATTTTACAATCATTTTGATCACGGTTTTTAGCCCTCCGCCTTGAGTGTTACCGAGAGCCGAAGGAAAACAATACCAACAGAAAACCGTTTTAGATGAAGTAACATTACAAAATTCTCTTCATGTGCTTCTTGCACTCTCCTCTGGTTCTCACACTGCTTTGAAACTTAAGTGTTATCTCTGTTAAGTCGCTTTGGATAATGTAACTTATTCTGATGCCTCCTTCAGAAGTTACATCAGTCCGAGTACCCTCCGTAAACACCCAAGCCTGAAAACTCCTGTCTCAGAATCAGAAAGTCCTTTCCTTTGAGTTTGCACAGTGTACTAATAGAGGCCATTTAGTCACTTAGGGTGTCTGATGGTCTTTGACTATAACTATTTTTCCACCTTTAGCACCTGATAAAGCTATCTAAACAAACGTGCACAGTATTACCATGACTGTAAAGCCTGGCCTTCTCAACACTGCTTCAAAAGACTTCATATACACTCCAGACAAAATTATTGGGACACCAACAGAGATTTTAATGACGCTGCATTCAAATCTAGAGTTTAATATGGAGTTGGTCCCCCTTCACAGCTATAACAGCGTCTACTCTTCTTGGAAGACATTCCACATGATAATGGAGTTTCTGTGGCATTTATGAGGTCAGACACTGGTGTTGGACGAGAAGGTCTGGATCACAATCTCCGTTCCAGTTCATCCCAAAGGTGCTGGATGGGGTTGAGGTCAGGGCTCTGTAATTTTTTTTTTTTTCCACACTGAACTCCTCCAGCATGTCTTTATGGAGCTGCTCTGTGCTCTGGGTTACAGTCCTGCTGGAATAGAAAAGGTTCTTCATCAAACTGGGTCCACAAAGTTGGAAGCACGGTGTTCAAAATGGCATGTTCTGCAGGAGTATTAAGATTGTCCTTCACTGGAAATAAGGGGTCTAGCACAAACCCTGCACAGCAGGTGTGTCCCAATACTTTTGTCTATTTAGTGTAGTTCAGCTCCTAATATGATTCCACCTCGCCTGACCGCACACCCCAGCTGTCTGGATCAATGTGTTAGACCAAGGCTGGAGCTGTGGTACATGTCCTGAAGCTGGGTCAGATACTCGTGTTAAACGTCCAGGGAGTAGGGGCGGTCATATGTTTGCCCCAAAGCCTCGGGCAGCACTCCTTGCGAGGTGGCCGCCATCCTTACGCTGCTGCAGTGCCGAAGCTGCCGCTCGTATTCCTGCAGCTGCCTCCAGAATCCAGCGTTGGGCCGGATGAATGGTCGGGCCTCCAGAACCTGTTGGTGCGCCTGCAGCAAAGAGAGTCCCGCAGTCTTTATGAGGAAGGCCATGACAAGAGTGGCCGACCTGCTCCTGCCTGCGGCGCAGCACACCAGCGTGGTGCCGCTGTGGTTCTGCTGGATCTTCTCCGCCACGCTGTCAAAATAACGACGCAGAGGTGCATGCGGCTCATCCCGGATGGGAATGTGAACAAGCTCCACGCCTGCATTCTCCGGGAACAGCAGCTCCTCCCCGGCGAGAACCAGGAGAGTGACCCGTCTGCGGGTGAGTGCGGCCGGGTTCACGGCCTCCACACCACTCAGGTACAGCCAGGGCGTGATCTGGGAGATGGTCATGGAGTCGAGAAACACCTACACAAGCGACATTAAGGAACGACAGTCCTAGATAACTGTAATAGATAACTTTCTGTGTGGCTCCAGTATCTGTATCAGCAAATACACAAGTCCCAAAAGTATTGGGAAGCCTGACCATTACACCAACGGGGAGTTGCATTCAAATCTATAGACTTTAAAACAGAGTTGGTGCCCCTACAGCTATAAAAAAATCCACTCTTCTTGAAAGGCTTTTTCACAAGATTTTTTGAGTTTCTGTTGGAATTTGTTTCTGTCGGAACATTCATTTTATAGAGCATGTATAAGGTTTAGGGCCATATGGACCTTGCTGTGTGCACTGGGGCACAGCCATGCCACAATAGAAGCCTCAAATTGTCCTACAAAGCATGGCGTTGTCCAAAATGCCTTGGTCTGCTTAGGCATTAAGTTTGCCCTTGGAAATAAGAGACCTAGCTCAAATGCCCCCCCAAAAAAGATGTGTCCCAATACTTTTGTCCATATTCTGTTTAAACGTAATGAAGAGTGTTTGAAAGGTCGCACATGCTGCTTGAGAACAGTCGACGCCAATTCACTATAAATCTATGGAGCATATAAGTTGAAGACACGTACTCAACTCTGATTTAAATTGAGTGATGAAGGAAGGTATGAGTGAAACCTCGGCTCTAGCAATGCTTAACTCTAATCCACACACTCCAGTTACCGAACAGGACGTTCACAATACTCTCTTCCAGCCCCATGAACTAATACTGCGGGATTATTCCACCATACTACAGTTAAAAGCTTTAAATGTGGTCTACATACCTGGATAAAGTCGGTTAGGTGTTGTTATACCGTCCCCATGGCTGAGAAGTCGAGTGGCAGTACGTGTTATAAAAAGAAGAGGTTGTAGGTGTTAAAACGCCGAGTGGCCACACGAGGGCGCTCCGGACTTCACTGCAGTTTAGGAGGAGCTTGGCATCGTCTTAATCACGCGTTAAATATAAATCACACTAGAGGGCGCCCGTGAGTTCTTAATGAAAAGCGGGGGTAAACGGGGGAAATTAAACCACACCACAGCACACAATGTGAAATTCTACCTCTGTTTTAAACCCATTTAACCCAATCACCAAGTGAAGCAGCGGACAGCCAGGAACACAGCACCCTGGGAGCAGTGTGTGGGTATGGAACCTTACTCAAAGGTACCTCAGTGGTGCCACCAGCAGTCCTGGGATTCAAAACCACGACCTTCTGATCACAGGGGCAATTCCCTAACCTCTACACCACACGTATATAAACATACACCATATGGACAAAAGTATTGGGACACAGCTGTGTTACACCAAAGCATGCGTCCAACCTTTTCTATTCCAGCAGGACTGTGTCCCAGAGCAGCTCCATAAAGACATGCTGGAGGAGTTCAGTGTGGAAGAACTTGACTGGCCCACACAGAGCCCCGACCCCATCCAGCACCTTTGGGATGAACTGGAACGGAGACTGTGATCTAAACCTCATAAATGCTCTACAGAATGAATGGAGACAAATTCCCACAGAAACTCCAAAACCTTGAGGAAAGCCTTCCAAGAAGAGCGGAAGCTGTTCTCCAACTCCATATTAAAGTCCATGGATTTGAATGAAATATCATGAGTCATCCTGGAGAACCCCATTAAGTGGCAGCTTTTCTCACTGCAAGTCTTTCCAAGAGATTGGTGATGCATTACAGTCGCAGTTATTTTTTCCACTCCATTTTCTACTGCACATGTACCCTAGCCATGGATTTAGAGATGTTCACATGCTTTTAAACATCAGGCCTAGCTGTGTCAGTCATGTGGCATCAGGAGCCAAGGACATCCAGCCAGGAGGAGCCTGAGGGACTGGAGGAAACCCATCCATTTTAAAGATCATCATGAACTGGAAAAGAAAGGTTATTGCACCTTTTAATTTTGCTCAATGCTGCCAAAGGCACCTTAGGACACATGTAAAATATGTACACACACTGGATATGTACTTATGTACACATTATATATATAAAGTGTGTTTAATGTACTGTTGTTTTATAGCCTGTATTCGGCTAGAACAATGCAAATTTCTCCATTAGGAACCAATTTCTCCATTAGGAAGAACTGCAGTCTGAGACTGTGCGCTCACATTTGATCATAATTATTTAATCACATACATGTACATCATGCAGTCCCTCCAGAAAAAGGTAGCATCATCCAGGTCCATCCCCCGTTTTCCTTCAGTGAGAACTGTCCGTTTGTGCCCTTTTTTTTTTTTTTTTAAATTTCTCTTGGAATGATCCAGTGCCTTTCTCCATTGGTCAATCTTCCTGTCAATCACTGATGGAGTTACTCTTACAGTCATAAAAGCAGCTAGCTTTCTTCAAGCTTAATGCAAAGTGTCATGACGGTTTGGATGAAGAGCTGATTATCTGTAACCGGTAAGAATTTGAAAGGAAAGTTTGGGTCCAATACGAAGGCGGCGTTCTAGTCTTCGAGATATCGCCGAAGGACACAAACCGGCCGATTCATGAGTGTCGATACGAGCGGAGAAACCACGGCTGGCTCTCACTAACGGCAGCTAGCGACTCGTCTCAGGTTCCAGCAGGAGTGGAGGAACAGTTGCGCGGTAACTCATGGTTTAACATCATTAGGCTACAAATAGGCCTGGATTACAGGCGAGATGATGCTCACATTTCCAGGATTTATTTATTATAGGGTCAATTACTTTCCTCACTTCTGTCCGGAATTAACAGCACGGCCCTTGAACTGCATGTTGTGGTCTTTAAAAAAAAAAAAAAACCCGACTCTAGATTCAACACTTGTATCCTAGCAGGGGCGAGGATCTGGGTTCTGATAAAACACTAGTAAAGAGGCAAGGAGTGTGTGCGAGTTAGAGAAAAGGGGACGTCCACAGCGAGACCTCTGCTAAACCGGGTAGCTGTCCGGTCACAGAGGCAGGCCACGGTCAACCCCACCGCAGGAATAAATAGGTACTAAAACCAAGCAAACCCACAACAAGTAGTTTAAAGGATCCCCTGTTCTGTACGGCATTGCGCTGTAGGAGTAACTGGGGGCGCCGCTCTACACGACATGATTTTATAGCATTTCCTTTTTTCCGAACAGTGATCATGTTTTCTTTTAAATTCAGCTTTTCCCATCAAGTCAAGTTTGATTATTCACCACTGGAGTCCTTATTCCACCCCCCCGCCTCCCCCTCAAAATCATTAAGTTAATTTCTTACAAAGTAAAAACAAAATCAACCATTATCTGCTTCGATATAACCGTTACAGTCATTTTCTATGTACAGCAGAACTGTAGTGGTAGATACAAAGAGCTGATTCGGACACTCCCGACCAAAAGCGGCAGGAATCTACTACCTCACATGTGCGCGCTTTTCTGCTCGGAGGACTCCTCTCGACCCCACAGGCCGAGTGGGACGAGTTCACTGAACAGGGTGGATCTGCTCAGACAGCAGGTGGAGATGTGTTTGATAGACTGTTGACTTTTCATTTCTCTGCCTAATAAAAACAAATGGGGGGGAAATAAATCTCACCCTGGTGCAAAGTAGAGGTTAACTTGGGTACATTCAAGATTACGGTTCATGGTTGTGGCTGGTTTTGATTAGTTAGGGTTTTTTTTTTTGTTGTATTTTTGCATTTGCATGTGTTTTCTTTCATCTGTGAGGATGCAGGTGTTCTGGACAGCAGGGGTGGGAGAAATGTTTGGGAATGGAACTGTACAGCCCATGAATATTTATATTTAAAACTCGTCCCTCATACGCTTGTGGGAGGGATCATATTAATGGAATGAAAGGGTTCCATGACGTCTGTATTCTCCATCGGCGGCGGCAAGCAAGCAGAGTCCCATTTCCTCAACTGAGAGAGAGAGAGAGAGAGAGAGAGAGAGAGAGAGAGAGACACAGAGAGAGAGACAGAGAGACACAGAGAGAGAGACAGAGACACAGAGAGAGAGACAGAGAGAGAGACAGACACAGAGAGAGAGACAGAGACACAGAGAGAGAGACAGAGAAAGGGAAACATGCTTTCATTCTTCAACAAATTTGCTTTTTTGGTATCGTGCTCTAAACAGTGAACATCTGTGTAATTCCTGTCATTCTTCTTCTTCTATGTTTTCTGCAATCTTGCACTAGGCAAACAGGTGCCGTTACTAAATAGCACCAGCTATAAAGCATTCTTTAATGAGTGTTTACAGCATTTGTCAAGTTATTTTACTACAGTGTCCAAAATACTAGGACAGCACAATATAATCATCCGTTAATTGTTAATCTCTGCAATACTGAGTTCACACAAGGCAACAACATGCAAACGAGCCTAAACCAATCACAGGTTTCTGCATCACTGACCACTGATCATTGCATGGAATCATTAAAAAAAAAAAAAAGAACTGTAAAATCAAAGCTTAAATCTTCACAAACCTCTTCTCCTGTTTGATGACCACACCTCCTCTGATAACAGCTGTTTGGTTGTTCTGGAAGAGGCTGCCACCACCACCTCCTCCACGGACTACGTTAGGGTGGGTGGGAGAGGCTACAGGGGGCTGCCCTGGGCGGATGGGCTTAGCTGTGAGAGAGACAGAGACAGACAGATGAGTTAACATGGCGTCTTACAGCAATTTACAGCACAAATAATCTGTGCAAACTAAATACATGCACACAGTTTAAGATAGCCAACCCAGTCTGATCCCAAATAAGTTACTGTTGCACAAATTGCTGAAAAGGTTATTGCTGTCTGTGACAGAAAGGTGTCAGAACACACAGTGACTGGTCTGCTGCTATGCAGCCCCATGTAGAGTGCCAATGCTGACCCTTGTCCCCAATGTGCCAACTATGGGCATGTGAGAATCAGAACTGGACCATGGAGCCATGGAAGAAGGCCCCCTTCTGGTCTGATAAACCCTGCTTCACTGCAAACATTATTCAGGAATATCTGAGCAGCATGAAGATTGTAAGATGCTCCTTACATTCCTAAAATCTCGATCTAATTCAGGATTTGTGTTTTGTATCCTTTGTCTACCTAACTACAAGTATAATCAGAAAAGCCAGTGTTTTTCCATCTGAATTTGTTGCAAAGTGCAAGCTTTGTGTAGAGCCAGTTCTTGCTTTCCAAAAAAGAAAAAAAACTTGACAGCATTTCAGCTTTCACAGCAAATGGAAAATCTACAAAATGAACAAGTAAATGTGAAAGGGACAGATTAGTGCCAGAGTGATTGACCTTGTTAACATTTCAGCAACCCCAAGTTTAGAGCTAGTGGTTGCAGAACAGTGTATAATAGCTGTATCCAATATAAAAACTAGATTAGATTATACTACAATAACAGTATTAGTAATAATTCCAATGAAACACGATGTGCTCTCCAGCGCAAATTCCTTCCAGTTAATTGTTAAGAGACGTCTGAGTGAATTGCAAGAGCGCATGTGTGTAAACTCACCGATCTGTGCAGAGTGTCCACGGCGGGCCATGTTCTTGGCTCTGACGGCCTCTTTGATGCGGTCCACTTCCTGCTGGTAGCGTTTGCGGTCACGTGCTGCATTCTCCTTGGCCTCTTTCAGCGCAGACTCCAGAGCCTTCACCCTCTCAGCCGTCGCGCGCAGACGCTTCTCAAGCTTCGGCAACTCGCATCGCAAATCTGCATTATCTCGCACCAGCTTTGGAGAAAGAATTCAGAATGATTCAAACTGGGTTTGCGTTGGGTTGTTATGAGAGACACTCAAACAGAAAATAAGGCCTATATCTAGTGCTGGGCCGTTAACGGCGTTAACGCGAGACTCATCGCGCGCTAAAAAAAACATCGCCGTTAATCTATTCACAGAGTTGGGTTGGGAGCTGGGTCTGTACTACACAAGCTATGATGACTTTCACCTTGATATTTTAGCGCGGATTGTCTGTCTGTGGTTCGTGACTTTTCCGGATCGCGCCCATTTTAAACCTGTCTCGCTCTCTCAGTCACTCTCTCTGTCGTGCGCTCTCTCTCTCTCTCTCGCGCGCGCTTTCTGTGCCTCTCTCTCTCTTTCTCGTTCATGACTTTTACGGAGCGCTGATAATCTCTCTCTCTCTCTCTCCGTCTCTCCCTCACTCTCGCTCCCTTTCTCTGTCTCTCTCTCTCTCTCTCTGTATCTCTCTCTCTTATTCTCGGTCTCTCTCTCGTTCCTGACTTTTCCGTATTTACACCTCGGGTTTATATTTACATGTTCTTTAAGGGTAATGTATTAAACTGAGTTCAGAATGAAAGTAAAGTGATCTGGGAGAACATTTGGAGGCACTATAAAAACAGGCATTGGGAACATTGTGTGTGTGTGGGGGGATTACAATGAGATTAATCTAGATTAAAAAAAATTGATCTATCTATGCCCACCTCTACTTATAACACAATATATACAAATATATATTTTGTGATGCATGAAGTATTTTTTGTAATATATGGAAAGGTACTACTTAGTACTCCATAAAGTTGCTCTGCATCCGTGTATATTTACCTGTTTGTGGACTTTAGTGAGCTGTTCCAGATTGTTTTCCAGAAAAGAGATCTTCTGTTTCTGTGCTGCACTGCCGCCTGTGTCATCAGAATCCATCTCAGCACTCTGTATACACACACACACACAATTCATTACACTACGAATCCAGACACCTCTGATACCTAGAAGCTAAATACTTCTCAAACTGCATGTTATAGCTTAGCTCTTAGTGGTTAAACAGTTTTAATAACTTGCTTCTGAGGCATCAATACCTTTTTCACTCGTGTTGCAAGATCTTGAACAAAGAGCTTACGAAGGTTGTGAAGAGTTTGTAGTTCTTTGGCCTGGCAAGAAAAGACGAGTGTTACAGTTTCCAGTTATTTAATACTGCATTTGTTCTTAGATTTTAAAAAGAGCTGCACCAGCATCATCTGATCAACAACCGAATAAATAAATCCTGAAAACCCTCACCACTGTCTCCTCCAAACCCTTCAGATCCTGCCTGGCCTGTTCCCTGCGGTCTTGCATCACCCTGTTTTACAACACATACATACACACATCATCAAACAACACAAGGCCTGTTAAATACTGATCTGTGGCCAATGAGCTGTATGCGTTTTTGCGATCATACGTAAGGTCGTGCAACTTCCGGGTCTTCTCCTGATCAGCAGATTTGAGTTTCTCATGTTCGACCCTCAAGCGCTCCTGCTCCAACATGGTCTTTTGATTCAGACTGGAGAGAAGAAAGGAGAGAATGGGACAGAAAATCATCAGTAAGAGGAGAGAGTCGTTTTTAATGCAAGTAAAATCAACAAGTTTTCCAGTCAGAAAAAAACCTGTTCCCTCAGAGAGCTGCAGGTAAGTAGCCGTTCAATGATAGGTTTTATTTGTGTGTGTGTGTGTCTTATGGCCAAAAACGGACTTGCACCCCCATACATAACATTGATCAAACAACGTGTCACTTCTCGGCCTCTAAGGGCTTCAAGCACAGCTCGTCTTGAGCCTCCGCCGCTCAAGAGAAGAGGGAAACATGCGTCAAGACTCTT
>JBBPDE010000040.1:28008835-28023322 GCA_037974605.1 Nannopetersius ansorgii | reverse complement strand
AGGACAGCAACTGCACCAGTGCCTGCAGCACACCTGTCCAGCTGCAGACAGGTAAGGCAGGACATGGATCACACCAACAAAATGGACCAGTTTTCAACAACAAAAAGTCCAGTGGAGTCCAAGAGGGCAGAAGTGGCTTCATTCTCTGGGTGGATAGGATAGGCCTCCCTCACCCTCCATCGTTAGCATGATAATAATTCACTGAAGTAGCAGAATTAGCGTCCGAGCGGCTTCTGCAGTTGCTAGCTTTCACCTCCTCAGTGTTTGTGATTCGCTAATGGATAGATTCGGGCCTGCCTATACTGTGGAATAAATGTAATGTGCAGATGCATTTCTATTAGAAAATATTGTGACTGCGTAGTTGCTATAAAAACGGTGTTTTGAGACACACAAACATGGATTCTGTGGGCAAAAAAAGCTTGTGTTTAAAAAAATGCTCCCCATAGACCCTGAAATTCAGGACAAGCTTTGGTGAGAAGCACCGTTTTTGCTAGAAAAATAATAAGAAAAACTGAAAATGCAAGGTGGTGCTTTGGCATAGACAGGTGGTTACTAATAGTTGCTGATGTGCAGCAGTTACTTTCTCATCCCTCCTTTAACTTTCTGTGGGGGGAACTTTTAGAGGCATATATCTGATTCCATTGTCCAACCCTGTGACCAGTTCTGACTCTGACGATCTCACACCAAACCCACTCAGGACCTCTCTGTTTACACCTTAAACGCTTAAACGATTATGGCGAGGCACTAAAGCACCTTAGCCCTTAGAACCCTGAGGGTGTTTTTTCCATTTCTGCATTACTTGTTCTATTCTAACATTTAAAGCTTAAACAATGTAATGGACAAGAATCACTCATTCTTTTTCAACTTTATTACTGTAAAAATCCCCAAACATATTAAAGTTTTTTTTTGTTTGTTTTGTTTTTTAAACAGCTTACACACATTATCTTTCTCTGAGCACTCTCAGTCATGTCGCTTAACCTTAAACAATATTAGGAAAATCAGACCTTACTGACTCCCAGCCTGAGTCTCTTGGTGTAGGCCATGTTGATCTCACCTCCACTACTGCAGCGCCCCCTAGCCGGTCTTCCAGGCTGCATGGCGAGACTCTCTCACTGGGTCCAGACCGCAGCGGCTCGGCTGATCTTCCACGAACTCTGAAGGTCGCGTATCGCTCCACTGCTGATGGACCTACACTAGCTTAGGCTCCAGATGGCGACTAAAATGGTCGCCAGTGTGACTGGATAATTTATTTTGCGACTAGTTAATCCGTCCGGACTGCGCGGTCCCGTGATTACAGTGAGGCTCGATCCAGAACTAGTGATAGAATTTCGGCTCGTTTTAATGAGTCGGATCCAAAGTCCGACTCCTTTCGCTCCCAAACAGCTTTTCTTTCTCCAGTTTTAGTCAAAGAACGGACTCGCCTCTGTCGAGAGCAGCGCTAACATAAACGGTCGAACGGTTCGCGCCACCTGTTGCAGAGCTCTGTCTAAAATATTAGAAAAATAATCATTAGCCTCACGAGAGTTTTCTTTGGCAACAACTTGTCTGTCGTGATTTCTTGTTTCGTTTTAAGGCTCTTTACACGGTAAGACTGGAGGCAGAATGTGCAGTGATTTTTTTGTTTATATCACATTTGACCAAGATCATGGCTCATAAACTATTTTGGGTTTAGGAGCCAATGGCACCTTATTTAAAACGTATTAATTCTGCAGTTTTGGTCTGGAGCCCTGCTTAAAACTTCAGAACAGTAGTGTTATTGATGACACCTGATAATGCAAATAAAACGTTAGAAGAACTGTAGTGCTAATAGAAGAAAGACAGTTCGCTGACAGTCAAGTCCCTCCTATGTTTTTGTTGTCTTTGAAAAAGTTTATGTATTAAATAGATCTGGTTTGTTTTCTCTCCCAGGACCATGCGCTCCTGTCAGCGTTGCTGTGAGAACAGGGTGTGCTATTGACTCTGCTGTAGTGGGCTGGGACCCCAGCCAGGGGGCGATCTCCTACTATGTCTATGCTGTGAGTACCAAAGGCAACGTGTCCTGCCAGAG
The DNA here is from genome assembly GCA_037974605.1 of Nannopetersius ansorgii. Taxonomy (NCBI): domain Eukaryota; kingdom Metazoa; phylum Chordata; class Actinopteri; order Characiformes; family Alestidae; genus Nannopetersius; species Nannopetersius ansorgii. Next base: position 28,021,275 of record JBBPDE010000040.1, on the reverse strand, counting down.
TACAACTCCTACCTGCGTCCTCGCCAACCTCACCTGTGGCTCCACCTACTCCGCCTATGTGGTTGCCGTGGGTAACAGCTGCTCCAGTGTGCCGAGCCAAGTTGTGGCTCTCAACACAGGTAACATTCACTCTACACTCTGATTAACACACACACCCTGAATAGTAATACACAATCAGGTGACTCCATTAAAACCACAGGCTGCTCCACATACTGTTTAATCAACAATCCTTACGTGCATTTTGTGTGTTACTCAGCGGTTGTTTATGACTGAACTCCACAGACAGACATTTAGATCAGCGAACCTGGACTGGAATTCAGTTTTCAGCATGTCTGAGTTTTCCCCGGTGTGTTTGCTCCACAGCACCCTGCCAGCCAACAAACGTGTCTGTAGATGTGCAGTGTGCCAGCGGTACTGCGGCGCTGTCGTGGGCGGCTCAGGCCGTAGCTGTGCAGTATTTAGTCACTGCCCAGGCAGATAGCACCCCGCCACTCTACTGCCAGACCACAAACTCCTCCTGCACCCTGCAGGGCCTGCAGTGCAGCACTGTCTACAACTTCACAGTGCTGGCCTCCAACAGCGTCTGCAACAGCACCTACAGCAAGACCCTGACAGGAGGAGGAGGTACGACCCGCTCCGCTGTCCAAACGCTGCGCCTTATGAAATTATAGATCAAAGGATCATACGATTCAGAGTGTCATTGTAGTTTCCATGATGCAGTTCACACATTTAGCTCTACACTTTAATTCAGAAGGTCTCTGGGATTGGAGCTGAGAAGCAAAAATACACAAAATACTGGGGTTCAGAATGAGCTGCATTATCGTTATTTTGTGTTATTTGGTTTTGAGTATGTAAATACAGTTAGCCACGCTATCGTCCTCCACCAGTGATCCGTTTCTGACCACAGAACTGCTCTTGACGGTATATTTTTGAGTGACCGGCCCCATCATGTCTGGTCTAGAGACGGACCCGATCGAATATGATATCAGTATCGGGTCCGATACAGCCGTAAGTCCAACATGGATATCAGTCGGACGGATCCAATCTACGTATTCCAGTTGGCAGCTTGCGCTGGACCTTTAGCTGGGCGCTGTGTGAGTGAGACGTGTCGCCGCTCCTTATTCCACACCATGAACCTGCAGGAACTTCAGTCTGAGCCGGCGAATAACTTCAGCCTTCTTTTGAACAAAATGTGGCTCGATTGGAGATACTTTAGTTTGGAAACGCCTTTAGTTTGGCTACTCGCAGTGTGTGTAGAGCAGCTCTTGCTGCTACTTTTGTTCTGTTCTGCATAATTTTTGCTCTTTTTATTATCGCTTAATAGTTTATTAATTAACAAACAGCACAATTTCAACAAAAATAATGCTAATATTAAGTAAAATGATGCATTATATTGGAATCTGTATCAGTATCGACCGTGGGGTATTGGAACCGGAACCGGGGTCCTCTGGTCAGGAACTGGTGAACAGAGTGGAGTGGGTGAAGTGTTTATGAACCTGTAAATGTACTCTGTAGGGGACCTGTAAGGTAGGCGGGTGAGTGTATATGGATCTAATACTGTCTCTGCCATTTCAAACCGATAAGAAATATTTATTCTTCTTCCATGTTCTCTCTCTCTATACTCTTTCATTTCTGCCTCTTTGCTGTCAGTGCCGTGTCCTCCAGCCGGGTTCCGGGTCTCCCCGAGTGTGCTGCTGGGTAGGGCTCAGCTTCTGAGGGCCTACTGGTCTGCAGTGAACTGCCCAGACTCGCGCTACCTTCTGGAAATATCTGGCAGCATTCAGGGTGACCCTACATCCCTCTTCCAAATGACCTCGTACTGGACCAACCGCACATACTTCGAGATGCCTGTCCCCTGTAGCTCCGCCTATAACTCCAGTGTGAGGGCCCAGAACTCCGGCGGCACCAGTGCAGCGTCTGCTGTGGTTACCGGGGTCACGGGTAGGAGACGTGGAACAGAATTCACTATAATGGCCTAAAGATTCTATATTCAAGTTTTGTTTATATATTTATATATCCACTACCAGTCAGGCTTGGACACGCCTTCTCATTCAGTGTTTTTTCTCTGTTTTTATTATTCTCTACACTGTTGATTAATATAATAGACTAAATGCTGAAGAAACTCCTGTTAATTAAACTCCATTCCAGCCGATTCCTCATGAATCTGAGGGAGAAAATGCCAAGAGTGTGCAAAGCTGCATCAGAGCAGCAGTGATGTGTTCAGTGTTAATCTACAGTGTAGCCCAGAATAAACACAGAGGAGATCAGAGACGGAGGAGGTGTGTCCAGACTTTCGACTATATACACACAATACAGTGTGCCATTTAACTGTAAGTGTTTGTGTAAGAATACAGATTGCTTCTACAGATACAGGAGGAAACCTGCGTTAACGCGCCGAGCCCATATATATATATATAGATAATGTGGAAAACAGGTTCAGGACATTAATATGTGGTTCTTGTTGTAGTGCTCAGTAACGGCCATCAGTCACTGTTTGGATGATCAGCATAACAGTGTAGGAGAAACCAGGAGACGGCGAGTGTATCGGGAAAAGAGAAGGAATGTCATGCCCCTCATGACAACCCTTAGTGATGTGAAAAAATGAGGACACCCTATGAAAGCCTGTGCTTTTGTAACATTCTGTGGATCTTTAATCTCTAGCTCCGTTAGAGAGACAGATAGCAGGGCAGCCTATTCTCCAGGGTCCTAAAGATGCTGAAATGGCTCCTTATTCTTTGCCTGTTTCTCGCACCATTGCCCCTTTAGGTTTATTCTACTTTTAGATGTCAGTAACAGCCCTCTCCTCCCTCAGCACCCTGTCCTCCTCTGTCCGTCACCTTCACTGGCTCCAACTCTTCTGCCTTCGTGTCCTGGAACGCTTCACTTTACGCCACCATGTACCACGTCTACCAGGCGAGTCCCGGCGGCCGCAGAGAGCTGTGCAGCACCGCCGGCCTCTCCTGCCCGGTCTCCAACACCAGCAGCAGCTCCATCTCTGTCACCGCCAGCAACGCCGCCGGGGAGAGCGCCGCTTCCTCAGACGTCCGCGGTAAGTCCCAGCAGTTCCGGAGGAATTCCACCCAACCGGTCCTCGCTCTTCTGCATGCTAATGCTAATGGGATGAATGCATTAAAGTTATTCTAATTTTATTAATGACATTTTTTAAGTTACTTTCACTTTATAATTTTGGTAAACAGGGCACTTTCAAAGTGACCATGGCAGTCAACAGAGAATGTACTTTTCTGCACCCCATAATGTTTAGGACAGCTGGAAAAGGTTGATTCCTGTTGAAAATGTAATTTGTGGAATATTCCAGATATTTGGTCGGACAGAGTTTAGAGAACGTTGGCACTGTAATGTGTATTAGAGTAATGAAGCACTTTATAACAGCTCTATAAGATTTGAAATGGAAGGACGTCTTTTCCTGTTTAAAATGTCTTTAGCCTTTATTTACCTATATTTTTGAAACTGCAATTACTTTGGGGTACGAGTGGTTCCTCGCAGGAGGAATCTTCCAGAATCAGGAGAATACACCCAGAGAACAGATGGTGGTTTTATTCAATAATGTTTTTCCCTCTGCAGTGGTAGCAGCTCGCCGGAGGAGGGACCTGAGACGGACAGAAACGGGTGAGTTTAGATCCCTGCAAGAGACAAGCCAAACACGCCTTAATTATAATAACATTCTATCATTAATGCATTGAAACTGTACTCATATATCATAATGAAGCCTAACCTGAATTTGCTAAAACAAATGATGAATAGATTCAGCCAATCGGCTTGTTTTATGCTGTAATAAAAGAGCACCACAGTCACATAAACCCACACAGTTCCGCCCACAGAGGAGCCGAGCGGCCCACGGGCCCGGGTCACCGCCATCACCGCCGACGCGCTCCGGCTGGAATGGACTCGGGTGGAACAGGCAGAGTTCTACTCCTTGCTGATCCGGGAACAGTCCAGTGCATCTAAACCCGTGGTCATGACTGTGTATGGAGAGGCCTCCGTGATCTCAGAGCTCAAACCAGCCACGACCTACTGCCTGTCGCTCTCAGCCAGGAATTCCCACAGCAGCGGCCCGTACTCGGACCCCGTGTGTGCCCGGACCGCCGCTCTGGCCTGAGCCATGTGTGGATCATGTTTCTCGAGGGTAAGACTGCTGATCTAATATCAGCTCAGCATGTAGATGTTGAGAAGGTAATAACTGGCCCTGGATCAGCATTTTTACTCCGGGAAACCTGAGCCATACATCTCCAGGGACTGGATCTAGAGACGAGTCCATTCGCCAACACTGAACGACTGTTAATATACATATAAGCTTTCAGCTTCGCATCTAATCAAACTCATGCAGAACCCTGTAATGTTTCATAACCGAGTTTCTATTTAATTCGCTCAGAATACTTCATTTCACCTTTACTTAGAATGTAGAGAAGTAGAGGGGACTGCACTTCTTAACTTCATCTGATGAAGGGCTTTTAGAAGGTGAAAATAGTGGTAGAGCTTCTACGGACAAATCCGTAGAAGGGGTTATTTACATCATGGACAAACTGTATTTTAAACATTCAGGAAATTTGCAGAATTACAAACATGTGTTTAACAGCATAAAGCAGTTAAAATGTTAAAGTTAAAACTCTGTTCTAGTTCTCACAGCGGCAGATACAGCGTTAATGAGGTGAAGACAGGCTCTGCTCACGGAGCCCAGCACTGTCGGGATTTTCTTGCTCAAACTCACCAGATTAAACTCGAGGCCAAATTCGGTTGCAGTTAAAACAGCTAAACCAGAGATGGGCACTTTCTAATATGTCTAGGATCTTTCTGCTCACTCCTACAAAACATTTGTGCTTTGCTCCCAACTGCTGGTCTGTTAATGTGAGAGAAGTAGAAGCACATCAAATAAAACGGCAAGAGAAACTTATTTTGTATTTTCTGTGTTAGCTATTTAAATCATTTTAAAGCACAACTGGTCATTTTCTATGTGCAAGTACTTAATACAAATAAAAGATGGCTCTGAATGATCTCTTTTCATACAAGATTTTTATTAGGAAAATGAGATGCAACAGAGAAATGACCTGAACACGATTTCAGGAGGTCCGCCAGCTTTACTCTGCACGTCCTTTGATTTAAAACATTCCCCCAAATTCTATATACAAAACCTCAAAACAAAAACGCAAACGTTTAAAAAGAACTTTAATGTTACATCGTGTCCATGGAGGAGGAAATCCTCCTGAAGGAACAGAAACATTTGGGTAAAATCTACATGAACCGACAGGAAACAATAAGGGTGAGGGCAGGAAAACTCCAGGGATGTCGTGCTGTTTGACTTTTTGCCGTTTGCATTGTCCTAATATGTACAGAACCAGGGTCGGGGGTAAAGTGGGCGTGGAGCTCAGGGAGATCCAGCCCGGCTGCCGTGTGTTCTGTGGCCCGGTTCTGGGCTGGCGCTCCGGGGCCGGTGCTCTTTCCCGTTGCTGGACTCTCGGCGGTGGCTGCGCTCTTTGCTGCGACTGCGCTTGTGCGGTCGTTCTTTACTGTGGCTGCGGTCGCGCTTCCTGCTCTTCTCCTCTCCGACCTCCTGCCGGCTCCGGGAGCGCGAGCGCTTTCGGCTGGAGCGCTCCGGCTTGTGCCTCTTCTCCCTGCTGCGGCTCCGGCTGGGCCGCTTGCTCTTCTTCTCCTCGCGGTGCCGCCTCTCCTCCCTCTCCTCCCGGTGCCGCCGGTCCTCAGCCTCTCCTTTGCTCCTCTTGTCCTTCGAGCGCTCCCTCTCTTTCTCTCCTCCCCCGGTCCGCTCTTTGTGCTCCCGCTCTTTCCGGCGGCTGCGCTCTCTCTCGTTTTCTCCCTCTCTCTCTTTCTCTCGCTCTTTTCTCTCATTCCTCCTTTCACGGGTGGAGCTGCGACTTCGGCGCCGCTCCCTGCTGCGACTCCTGCGTCGCTCGGAGCCTCGGTCCGGAGTTCTGGAGCGCCGCCGTTCTCTTTCCCTGTCCCGGTCTCTCTCCCCTCTGTCTCGGTCTCTCTCCCTGTCTTTCTCACGGTCTTTTCCCTCTCTCTCTTTCCGCTGCCGGTCTCTCTCTCTCTCTAGCTCACGGTCAAAACTGGCTCCATGTCTGTCTCTCTGGCGGCTGTGGCTGCGCGAGCGGTTCGGAGATCTCCGGGGGCTCGGGCTTCTCCTAGGCGTTCTGGTGACAAACATCACAGACAGCACAATCAGGTTAGCAGCAAGAAATACAAACATACCAGACAGACAGTCTGCGCCGCAAAGCCAAGGAAGGCTGCAGCTCTTGGCTGTAACAGGTTTCATAGGATCCTTGATGTGTGGCTAAGAAATGCACACTTCCCATCTGAAATCTAAAAGGACTGGTGTATTCTGAGACCTACAGTGACCCCCAATTTGTTTGTAACGAAATGTAATAGAACACATTTTAAAGACAAGACTTAAACATCAGTACGGTGTGTGACTAGTCAGTGCACTCTCAAAGCCTTATTGTATACCGGCATTGGCCAGGCCTCATCCACAGACCCAGACAGACCCCACAGCAAGGTAATACTAGTGCTAGTGCTCAACATTACTGATTACTGAACTTAGCAACAAGGCACTACACTATTAATATTTACATTTTAAAGAGTATTTCAAATTAACACAGAACAGAAAGGTAAGTGTGTCCAAAAACAAGTTCATATTTCTTCAACACCACCAGCTGGTACCTGGAGCGCTGCCGGTCCCCATCCTCCTCATCCTCCTTGCCTTCCTTCTGAGGGAGTTTGCGAGGGCGGCTCTTCATCTGCTGGTCAATCATCTTCTGCACAGGCACTGGTATCCGTGGGAACAGCGTGGAGAACCACTCAAGCTTAGTGAGAAAGGAACGCAGCATCTCCCCCACCGTCATCACACACCCGCCGCCCGCTTTCACGTCCAGCTCCTGATCACACAAACACAGTCACAAGCATTAATGACACCAAAGCCAACGGAATGCTGTTCTCCAGAACCTCAGTATAAAACGTCGTCCATATGAGGGTTGAACAGCACACAAACTCCTGAAGATCATGGACAGTGTATGAATGAGAAGTCGTTTTTTTGGAGCACAAGAAAGCAGAGAATTCCAAACTCCGAACAGGAAAACACTGGCCGGCCAATTTCAGATCCTGTTTGTGACTAGCAAATATCGAAACCTCACCTCCTTTTCCAGCAATGTTCATACAGTCAGTTCACAGTGTGGACCCATGAGAAGAGTGTTATTACATGAAGAGACGGCCCAGTCTGATGCTAATCTCTGCTTGCATGGCAGAGCCACGTGTTGGACGATAAACCTCCTATTATAGTAAATCTAACTATTTTTTGGTAATGATCTATTATTCTAAATACTCCTGTTTAATTGCAGAACAAATAATGGAAAGAGTTGGGCAATACATCAGAATACGATATAAGGTATTTGTCTCTTATTTATCAAGTAGCTGAATTAATAAAGATGTTAATGTCATTATCTACACTTACACCAGTTTATATATTTTCACCGGTTTATTTTTTTTCCTCCTAACAATGGAAGCTTCAAGGATCAAAGCTGAGATGGAACTAAACTGCAAATAAAAACAAAAAAGGAATTGTGGGTGTATCTGAATGTGTTTAGTCATTCAGTTTTACTAAAGATGTTCAAATATCATGGTGTAGTTGCACTAAGCACCAGGCTGGAAGAGGGAAGAGCATCTGTTTACACTCACTCACAAACCTGCAGTGCTGAGAATAATTCTCCCATCCACCTGCTGCAAAAGGAGAGAGGGGACCACACTCTCTAGCCAGAGGCACAGAACTGTGGCTTACACACACAACCAGCACTTCAAATATAGTGCACCACACACACGAGCTTAGAGTGCGTTTGTGAAGGAACTGGGGGCACAAACGAATCTCTGGGACATTTATTCATATTTTTCTCCTGGATGGAGCTCTGCAGAGCTTCTTTCAGGACCATCACTACTATCAAGTGGCTTTTTGTTTCCTTTAGCATTACTTTATTGATTCAAGACACTCGTGCCACAACACTGGGTGTCCTAAAGTCCTGAAACAGTTTTAAAAATGATGATGATAATGTAAACCCACAATGGCACAAGCAGTAAAACTAAAAGGTCATAGGAACTGATTACATTCTCACTGAAGCAGCATGAACTTACGTACATAAACGCTTCTGTATTTTTATTATATTTACTACAATTATAGGTTCTCATTTCATTAATTTACTGACATTAACAAATACGTTTCCCAGAAAACCTTTTACATCATCCTATACACTAATGTATTGTTTATCGTGACTGATTTAACCGTGAATATTTTATTTTATGACCAGTAAAACCTTTTACTTCTTAAGATATTCATCTTTTGAGTCATGTGGGACATAAAGCACTAAAGCATACACCATCTGTTACCAAACAGTAACTGGCTAAATTTGGGTGTTAAGCTCGTGTCCCAGATGGAGACTGCGAAGTGTTGTGTTTACCACACCCCAACAGACAAATGCTAAATCACCAGGACTGGAGTTTGTCACCCCTGACTGCAGATATAAACCCAGCAGGTGAACTCAACATGGCAAAACCTGGATAAAGAAGCAAATCCCAGAGGAACATTAAGCCCAATGAAGGTGAAACATCAGCAATGTCTATCACTGCATTCAACTTCAGCTTAGTTGAACTTCTCAGAACCGCGAGGGTCTATCTGCCGTTAGAGAGGTTTCCAGCATGGAGAGCTTAAATACTGAGACAACTGAGCAACTTGTCAGTGAACTATGAGGGCAAAAAAATAAGAAAATAAATAAAATAATCATTGATCATAATCAAGTTTAACTGTTCAATTAATTGAGATTTTAGGCCAAATCGCCCAGCCCCATCAAATACTTGATTTTACATTAAAAATTGGTATCCTAATATAAATTAGACACTTTGCCATATTTTGCTAGATTTGGTGTATACAATACAGTAGTGTCCAGATGGCTGAACCGCTTTAAAAAGAGAAATACAGCCATTTAATCGCTCTATCCTCCTGCAGCAGCTCTGAGGTCTGTTACAGGTGCTGACAACCCTCAGTGATAACATGTGAAACAACCTCTAATTTAAATGTAAAAGAAAGAGGAAAGCATTACCCGTGGCGACATACCTCCTCATCATCTAGGAAGGACTCAAACCATTCAATCAGATCTGCAGGCGGCTGCGTGTATCTGGAAAATAAATTATACAGATTACAGTTCATATAAATCCTAGAGGGACTGCACTCACTCAAATGTTTACATTCATTCAATAAAGACATTTTAAAAATTCACGTTACTCTGGAGCCTGAAATGAAGACCAGCAAAAACTTAGATATGATTGCAACAGTTTGCTTTAATTCCTGCCCTGAGTTTGCTGGGAAACTTCTTCGCCGGCCCCAGGGCGAGCCGGCCGCCGGTCATGTGCGATGGTGAAGATTCTCCCCACTGACAAATTACTGACAGAGGGCAGCAGGTTTTCCGCAGGAAGCTGACAGCATTTTGCCCCGTCCAGTTTCCCTCTATACTAACAAGTGTCCCAGTCCCTGCAGAGAAACACCCACACAACAGGTTCTTGCCACCATCATGCTTTACTGTAGGTTTGGTATTCACTTAGGTGCTGAGCTGTACTGGCTTTCAACCAGATGTACCAGAAGCCCAACTGTTTGATTTCGGTCTCATCTGACTATAAAACCTTTTCCCACTCAGCCTCTGAATCTTCAGGGTGTGATTTGCCAATCGAGACGTAATGTGGCCTTTCATTACGAGTGTTTTTCTTGCAACCCTTCCATACAAGCCACATTTAGGCCTTTGAGTTCTTTTGATAGTGACTTGCCATCAATAGTTGGTTGGTTGCTCATAATCCCATTACAAAGCACTCGAATGCTCCAGGGACAGCGACTTCAGGTGCTGAACTAATATATATATATATATTTTAAAAAGACTACATCTGATCACAGGTGTAAACCAGATGTAAATTTGCTTGCTGTGCAAAGGTGTTACGAGACTAAGTACAAAAGAATTTTTAAACAGGAGTTCTTTATCCATCCCAATGATTTGGGGGTTTTAATTTATTTCTCTAAACTAATGACACCATATCTTTCGCCAAAATGTTGTGTAAATCCTCATTTCATGCTGCAAAGCATCTAAACCATTTTAACAATTAAAAAGTCAATTATAACCTTTCAACAAACCAATATACCAACACAGCATCTTATTCACACAATAAGAACTACAGCCTAAAACAAATACAGCCTTCAAGGGCTCCCATCAGAGGAAGGGATCACTTGGACCTTTACCGTATGTACATGAAGCCGAGTGCTCTGATGTACGGGGAGTCTGTGTGTGTGATGAGACCCATCACTTGCTTGCGTGTCAGCTTTAGCGTGAACAGCTTATAAAGAAGACAGAACGCTGTGGACACGATGCCTCCCGTTCCGACGCCTCGTACCTGCAATACAACAAGTAAAACCCTCAAGCAAACAAAAATAACACACGGTCACAGTGAAAACTACCTGCATTATCTCAGGCCACAGGATGCTGAAAACCTGGTGCTGGTTTGTTAAGAGCTACAACAAAACAGAGAACCAGCCTGGAGTTCCAGTGAAACATAATGGGAACCAGTCACACAGATTGCACCTTATGGTGGCTTTTGTGGGTAGATCTTTCTCAATTTTCTCTTTGGAAAAGAGGTCAAAAGGGACGTACTTCTACTTACCCCCCCGCACATTCCAGTCTGTCCTGCAGTTTTCCTGCTGCCTTTCTCCCAGGGCTCTACGTGGGTTACCTGAGGAAACACACCAGAGCTCACTCTCCCACACACACACCTCAGCAATAACAGCAGGTCTGTTTACTGGACAGAACAAAGAATCTAAATAACAGCGTTCGGACACTTTACTATAGAGCAATCGTTAATAAACATCAAATAAACATCAAGTTTTAACTACTGGGAGCCTGCTTTACAGGCCAGTGTCTCGCTGCGGGACTGCTGAACTCCTTCAGTGAAGTCCAAGGCTTTGTACCTGCCGTGTCTGAATGAAGTTTTAGGGCCGGTTTTTAAATACCCGTTTTACAGATCCGCAACACAAACCAAGAACACTACAGAACCGCTTACACCAGTCCGGACCGGTTCAACGCCACATCTCTCCTGGTTACAGACTGTTTAAGGTTTTTACAATTCATATCCACCGTTTCCGTTAATCTCGTTTGTGTTTCATAAAAAGTATCAAATGTCCCTATAAACCGTGGTAAGTATTCTAATAAATCATTAAAATCTGCATAAACGGTGGGTTTGTCTGAAAGCCCGCGCTGGGAGCGCTAGCCGGTTAGCCATAACGTTAGCATTAGCGGTACCTTGAAGTAGATCTCGTCCACAACCTCGTGGTAGGTCTTCAGCTCGTACAGCTGCACCTTGAAGTATGGCGAGGAGAGCACGTTAGTGAGGATCATGGGGTTCAGGTTCATGGTCTTCTCGTTCCCCCACAGCGGGAGCACATTCCCCGCCTTCCCGGAGCAGGGCGGCCGGACCACGGCCTGCTGACCGCCCGACATCCCGGAGCACCAAAACACGCTACCACACACTCACTACAACAGGCTTTCTTACACACACACACACACACTCGATCACTACCACGGGCTCTCACATACACTGCTGCCTGCCCGCCATCCCGCCTCACACACACGGTACCACACAAACACTACGGAGCGCACATACACACAGACCCAAACCCTTACACACACTCGCAGCCCCTCTCTCCCTCTGTGTGTGTCTTTCTCTGCGCCTCTCGCTTACTCTCGGCCTGCCATCCCCCTCTCTCTGCAGGAACAGGGCTACAGACACCAGCCCGGCCCAGCCAGACTCTATAAACGCCTTTTAAAGATAGTAAAGATGTTTTAAAGATGGTAGAGACTGTATGCAGGTTAGAGAGAGTAAATAAATATAGTTTATAATAAAAAGTTTAGAACCGCGTTTCTCCGGAAAACTCTACAACCGCACGGCAAGATGGCTCCCGGCCGGAAACGGAAGCGGCGTCATTCTGATTAAATAAAGCACCCGCAGTTAGGGCTTATTATTATTACTATTATTATTATTAGTTATAGTATCATTTTTAGTTATATAATTTATTAATTGTTATTAACAACAATTATTACTGTTGTTGCTTCCACTGGCAGGCTCATATTATTTACCTCTAAACCCTTATTGAAGGTTGAACTGTACCATGTACCCATGCAACCTGTACATCAACCTGTACATCAACCTGTACAGAAAGAAACACTTTCTCTAGACTGAAAGACTGTCTCTGTAACTAACGACTGTAATATTTCTCTGTAACTAATGACTGTAAGACTGTCCCTGTAACTAATGACTGTGAGACTGTCTCTGTAACTAACGACTGTAAGACTGTCTCTGTAACTAATGACTGTAAGACTGTCTCTGTAACTAATGAC
>JBBPDE010000040.1:27959237-27971286 GCA_037974605.1 Nannopetersius ansorgii | reverse complement strand
GGAGATTTTGTCTACATGATGGTGGAGGCTCCATCATGGTCTGGGGTGCTTTTTCCTTCAGTGGAACAGTGGCACTGCAGAGGCGTCAGACAGCAGCAGGCTATGTGGAGATGTTGCAGCAGGTATCCGTCTTAACTGAGGGCATGTTCAGTCACTAATGACTGTATCTTTAAACAGGACAGCCCTGCAGTTCACAATACCCGCCTGACCAAGGACTTCTTCCTGGAGAATAACATTGCTCTTTTGGACCACCCTGCATGTTCCTCTGATCTAAATCCCATTTAGGGATGGATGGCAAGGGAAGCGTACGTCAGTTCCAGACTGTGGATGCCCTTCGTGAATCAGTCTTCACCACATGGAGCAACATTCCCACCAGACACCTGGAAACACTTGAATCAAGCACAGCTACACCAATTTTTAAAGTGATCAACAAGAACCGTAGGGCTATTCACTACTGAGACCCTTTTTGACACATTTTTGGTTTTTTGGGGGGCTATGGTCTTAAACTTTTGTTCCGCTGATAAACAGGCTGTTTGCATTTAAATGCGGTTTTCAATGAATTGCTTACTCTCCAGTTTTTGCCTTTTGCTCCTGTTTCTTCTTTTTGCATTTTGAAGCTCTTCTTATAACCTGGTTATGAACCACCTGCACGAAATGCAAACGCTTGTAATTTATCTCCCGGTCTTAAGATTTTGTTCAGGGCTGCATTCCTTTTAACATAATGTCAGTTAAGATGTGAACAGTCATGTCACATTATTACCAGTAACTCTCATTTTTGTGTAAGTGTAAAGTGCCCATTTGTCATATATATGTGAACACACCACAGACCACAGTCTGAACAGCAGAAAATGTGTTATTTGCATTTAACCCATTCACCAAGAGAAGCAGAGGGCAGCCCGGGGAGAGCACCCGGGGGAGCAGAGTGTGGGAACGGTACTTTGCTCAAGGGAACCTCCCACTGGGATTCAAACCCACATCCTTCTGATTGCAGGGGCAACTCCCTAACCACTGAGCCACCAGTTGCCCTACCCTAATGTTTCAAGTCAAGTCAAGTAGGTTTTCATTGTATATATACACACAGTACATAGTAAAAATGAAACTGTGTTTCTCCAGGACCACAGTGCAACCAATGAGTAGAACAGAACACAAGACCACAAGTGCAGGGGTGTTGGTAGCTCATTAGGTAGGATACTTGTCTCCAGACCCAGAGGTCATAGGTTTGAATCCTACCTACAGCACCACCACTGGGTCCCTGAGCAAGACCCTTAACCCTAAGTTGCTCCAGGGAGAGACTGCCCCCTGTAGGTAGGGAATGGAAGTGTCTGATAAATGCCATAAATGTAAATGCAGACAGGACAAAGAGCTAGGAAATAGAACACAAGAGCAACAGTACAACTAAACGTTCAGTGCAATTGACTACATTGATGCTGTGACAGTCTGTAACATAAGTTGTAAAGTATGTTTGATATTAACTCTGTCCTGTCCTGAAAGTCAAAAACTGAACTTTGGTCAATGCAACATTTGGTGAATAAATATCACATGAGATACGCAGGAGGTTGGTATCCAAATCAAACACTGGTCCTTTCATTTTGTAAAGGACGTTTCATTATTTTTGGACACACTGGGTCTCAGCAAGCTTTACTGGGCATAAATCATTCGCATCCTTTCTCTGATGATTTTACTCACTTATGTCTGATCTGATGCAATCTCATGAAGTGAAACAGACATTGTGACACAATTCAGTAGCACTGCACCCGCTAACAATCAACTGTATTTGCACTTTTTATGTGAACACCTTGTCTTTAACAGCCAATAAATATATATTCAATGGAACAGAATGTTACCTTGAATAAAATAATCCTAATATTGAGTTCCTCATCATTTGAGCATCTGTAGATAATCTATAGGGAACCTTCAAGTGTGAAATGGAAAATTCTTTATGGCAATTGATGTTCTGCTGTTTCTCCTCAGCTATACACTTCAGCTCTCATGAGCTCAAAGCAACATCCCTATCCATTCATCGACCAACACACAGAAAATGCTCCTTTAAGGCGGTTGAATAAAGCAACATTTCCCTTGTTCTCAGAACAGGAACTGTCTGAATTTGATGAGGAGGAGGAAACTTTTTTTATTTGTTTAAATCAAATATAGTGACAGGGTCAGCACCTTGTTCTTTTAAAAGCACAAAATGTATCTTGAAACGTTGAGCGGTTCTGTTCAGTTAATGTCATAAAGTTCTCTTTGCCGAGGTAAACACAACAGGAGTGTTTTTTTGCTGCGGGAGACAAAGAACTACCATGGCGTTCCCGTTCAATAGAAAGTCAAAGGGCAAAAATGCAGAGGGCTTAGTAGAAACTGCCACGTTGTGTGACAACAGTAGTATGTAACAATATTTATTTATTTATTTATCAAGGATAATATGCATTGAAAATGGAAACCAAGGCCATTTAGCTCCAGAATTGAAAATGAAATTTATAATAAATACAGCTTCTAAAGATTCTGTATGTATCGGGGGTTTTTTTCCCAAAGTGCTTGTTTTTGTATTTTACAGATAATATATCTTACTCAAGTTTACATTCGCAATGTCATTTGACTTTAAAACATAAATGTTTGCTAGCAGATGAGTTTAAAACTTGACTGTACACTGTTATGAGACTGCATTCGCATGTCACAGGTGTTCCATATCTCGTCTTTGTATTTTAATTTCTTGTTTTATTTACAACAATTATTTCAGTATATTTAATCTTGTCTTTGTAACTTTGTTTGTAAAGTGAAAGTGACCATTTGTCATACGTGAACAAACCACAGCACACAGTGTGAACAGCACGAAATTTAACTTCTGCATTTAACCCATTCACCAAGTGAAGCAGGGGGCAGTTATGAACACAGCACCCAGGGAGCAGTGCATGGGGACGGTAGGTACCTTGCTCAGGGTACCTCAGCTGTGCCTAGCGGACTTGGGAATCAAACCCGGACTTTCTGGTCGCAGGGCGAATGCCCTAACCACTAGGTTGTAAAGATAATGAATTCCTTCTGGGATCAATAACGTTTTCTGATTCAGATACTATATAAACATGTGGTGTTTATAAAGGTGCAATAATAATAGTGATACTAGTGATAAAGTTAAAGCAAAATTAAAAATGTTGCATCTGTCATAAAAGATAATGTTCGTTGGGAGAACGCAACAAGTACCACCTCATGGTGAAGCTGAAGAAGCGTCCTGGACTGCCTTCAAATGCAAAATGGAAAGATCACGGAACCAGGATGACCTAAAAGCAGCAGAAACAATTACCCTGAAGGCACTTAGAATTTAGAATAATCTTAGCTTTGCTGGAACAGTGCATGCTGGTCGTTGGAAATAATTCAGCTTGTCATGTTTGGAGAAAGAATGATCTAAACAACGCAATGCCTACATTAAAGTAAAAAGGTGGGAGCATCAATAAATGGCACTGTATCTTAGGACAACATTCAAGGCACAATTCACTGGGAGATATTAGAGGGGCAAACGTGGGAGATGGATGTCTCAATGACCCTTAAAATAATCTAAAAAACTTTTACTAAAAAGGTGAAAAAATTCTAAAGTTTCTACTTGAATGGGATAACCAGTCTCCTGACCTTAATCCAGAATGGTGGGATTTTTAATATCATGAAGGACCCTTAGAACCTTAGGCAAAGATATTCAAACCCATTCTCAAGGCCCCCTAGACAGTCTACATTTTTACTCCATACATATGCATTGTGAGCAAAAATGAGAGCTGTCTGGGGAAACCAGAGGACTGGTTGGAAGGCCACTGTCTCTTGAGCATTAAACTTGCCAAGAGGAAGAAAAATTGAACCACAACGCTGCAGAAGCGAATTCATTCATATTGTCTCAAATACATAACTGCAACAAATTGTGTTGGGACAGGGATGTTATTCATTTATGGTGTTTAAATACTCTTTTTCCCTATCAATTTGTTTTAAAAGCCTATTTGTGTGTATGAATATCGTTGCTCAAATGTAAACTGTGAATTTTAGGTGCTTTAGTCTATAATAACTAATAATAAAAATAAAGAAATAACTTTTTACGGATTGATTTGGATTTCCAGGCTTGTGCAGTGGGTGCTGGAGAACTGAAGGAGAGAATTATGATTCAAAAGAAACCTGGCGGTGGACGATGGGAGATGAAAGCCTGTGGTCGGAGGACTCTCGCAGCCCAGCCGGACCCTTGGTGTTTGCTGAGCCTCACCATGACTATCTCTTCATCCTGCCGTGTTTGTCTTGCAACGTCCCCTGAGTTATCTGGGCCTCTTTCTCCCTCTCAATTTGTAATATAAATTCAAAGATGTGCCGCGCTCCTTATCTATTAGATGTAAAAGCCGATAGTTGTGTTTCTTCATTACGCTGCCCTGGCGCTGCGCTAGCCGCTAAGCAAACACGGCACGGGAGGTAACTGTGCGTCAGTGCAGACTTATTTATTTTCTCTGGATGAGATGTGAAGGGATACGGGTGAAGTATAGAGAGGGAGACTATCAGGACCTTGCCTTCTGGCACATGAGGAACATCTGCTGCGGAATATATATGAGATGTTCTCTGGATGGTGATCCAAGTCTTCTGGGAGTGAATCGCACACTCAGCTACTTCATGGTGGTTACAGAGCCAGAATTTCATTTCAGACAGGGGACAGCTAGAAATTGGAGGGAGCACAACAGTCATCAATAAGGCTATGTCATTTTAGCTACTATGAGGTAGACCTCCCCAAGACAGTCCATATTTTTGTTCCATTCATATGCGCTGTGAGCAAAAATGTGGCCCGTTTGGAGACTGGTTGGAAGGCCGCTGTGTCTTGCGCATAAACCACAGTATGAGTTCATTTGAAAGGGGACTCGGTTCTCTTCCTGCTGCACTTCAGCTCAAATGGGGCCTCAGTTCTTTTTCCTGTTCACTTGTTAGGTTCCGTATCCAACCTGCTGCCGCTGTCTCTTCATGTTCACCATTCTTGGGAAATGTTTTGTGTAGATGGTTAAAAGCTCTACCAAACTTCTACATTTTCCACAAAGATCGTTCTTCAGGTAATGGAGAGCAAGAATGCTTTGAGTCTGACCAGACTGAGAAACTTGATCTTGACAAGCTTATTTATTTATTAGTTATTAGTTTATTTATTTTTTTATGATCATGTATTCATTTATTCACATTTTTTAGTTTATTTCTATATTTTTGGAGCCGTTTTAGGGGGGTCTGAGTTCGTTTGCCGTTTTCAAAAAAATGCTGACTGATCGATCTGAGTTTTCTTTGAGGGCTGAAATGGACCAAGTGTGAAAACCCCCTTAAAAAAGGGATAGTTATGGGCCTTATAGCAGAGCTGTTGTAAACTAGTCAAGGCAAATGATAAACGCATTGGCAAACTGTAATAGCACTTGTTGAATACTGGTCGTACGCTACTGCTTGTTTTATTATATTCATTTGAGCCTTGGAACCTCATGGGCACTGATTTGTTTGGTGTTCCTATGGCAAGAAGAACCAAAGTTATCGGCGGCTGCAGAGGGAGGGTTTTAGACTGTTTTACACTTTTTTGATCTGTTGATTTGGTGAAATCACATTTTACTAATACGCTCTGAGTTCGACTGGTTAAGCTGGAAAGAGTTACTGTAGGTTTTTACAAGAAAAAATAATATTCAGAGGCATCAGACGAAAGTGAAGGTGGAGAGTGTCTTCTGGGTTAAGAGTCCATAGGCCTTCCCAGGCAACCCTGTAGGACTGCTCATGCCTCACAGTGAATTGCTAAAACCTTCTATCTCCATAAATAACTTTAAAGAAGAAGATAAACATTCCTACCTTTAATACAGGCTATTGCACAGGGACTGACATAAGTGGTACGCCAGCATGCATGGACCTTAGTTTTCAGTGTTCATCAGTGTTCACAGCGCAAATGCATACTTGATTTATGACTTCACACTGCGGTGTGCACAAATACACCACAACCCCCCTCCCGGAGCATGGCCAACATTTTTAATGGTGCTTACCAGTTAATTCATGTAGGCCCTCATTAGAGTACTACAGCAAAAAAAATATTTCAACCAAGATTTTATTCCAAGTAATTTTATACTATTTCTGTTGGTCCACTTCCCATGAAACGTATCACAGGTTCTAATGAAGCCAGTATGAATATTGATATTTTACACAGTTCTCTCATGTACTGGCTAAATAGCTTTTTACATAATATGAAAACATCCTTTTTTATTTCATACATGTTGAAAAGCTGGGTGCCCCAAACCTTTTGATAGGCAGCACTAGAAGGGTTTGAAGGTGATGTCACTGGGGGGCCACTTTTGGTTTCCTAAAGAATTTGACAACAAACGCAATTTTTCTAAATAAAATGTGTGTGAAGAGCCTTAATAACTTTCAAATAATGCCAAAGCTCTGTACTTATCTAAGGCCTTTAAAATAAGGGCAGTTCCAGAACCTTTCTTTATCAAAAGGTACATCAATAATCATGCACAGAGTCTAATAACTGGGGAAGGAAAAGTAGAGTCACTTTTCAAGTTCA
Organism: Nannopetersius ansorgii; assembly: GCA_037974605.1. Classification (NCBI taxonomy): domain Eukaryota; kingdom Metazoa; phylum Chordata; class Actinopteri; order Characiformes; family Alestidae; genus Nannopetersius; species Nannopetersius ansorgii. The sequence continues at coordinate 27,964,760 of JBBPDE010000040.1, read as the reverse complement.
GTGTTGTTAGAAAACTGTTCAGAAATGATTTTGCTTCAAAAGGAAACAGCTCTGACCTCGTTTTCTCCTGCCAGCGTCATGCAGCACACCAGCAGCATGTGTTTAAGAAAGAGGGCAAGGATGACTTGGAGCTCATTTCATTCATTTTCATGAAAGTGTGTGAAACTGTGTGAACACTCTTGAGGGTGAACCCTGTTCATATTACAAAGAGCGAAGGATTTACTCCGAGCAGCCGTCGCTAATGCAGTAATCTCCCCGCGCATTTCACCCCGCATTTTTTAACACATTTCTGAGGGATGGGCTTTTTACAAGGTTGTATTATCCTGCCGTAATTCACTCCCACAAAGGACTTACTCTGCCATGTAATAACATTGTTGATGGAAAATTGCAGACCACACAGTGATAAAATTTTTATTTCTTTATTCTGCTGGCAGTGTACCAAGCTGAATGGATTATAGGCGTAAAAAAAATGGCAGAAAAATGGTCCGATTCCATTTAGCCAACAAGGAGGGAGTAAAGGAGAGGTAGAGAGAGGTATTGCGGCTTAGGCTTCAGTATTATATTTCACAATTGCGAACATTAAAATATGTCTGTTTTATAGTCATGGCTCCTTAGCGAATACAGTAACCCCTCAGTTTTATGCGAATCAGCATTCTAACACTGATTTTTTCTGAGAAACCCGCTGGGCTGGTGGCGGTAATACAATGAGAAGCCATAAAAAGAAGAAGAAGAAGCTGCTGCAGGATGTAGCATGAGTGCTCTGTGTCTTGTCCTCGTATTTTAAACTTTTGCCCCCAATTTTTCAACAGTTATTTGCATTTATTTATATAGCATTAGTAAGCTGTGCCCTATCTAAACATTTGGTTAGAGAGCTATCAATGTTTCTTTTGTGTACGAGTCTTTGCACGCTGCTAATGCTAACCGCTAATGCTAACTTTTTTTAAGCAATAAAGTTTTCTGATTCTAATTATTTACTTTTACGTTTTCTTTAAGGGTGCATGGTCACCGCTCAATTAAACATTGTATATATGGACTGGGGGGAATTGTATGTGTATGTATGTGTGTGTTAATAGTAATGTAATGTAATGCTATGAGTGTTGGTGGTTTGTTTCCTATATCGAATATATATATACTGTATAGAATAAGGGGAGGTTTGTTACATTCTGGTAGCATATTTGGGGTCACATTTATGGTTTACACTATAAAAATAGGCATTTTAGGCATTATTTTTTTATCAAAACACAACAGCGTGGTTTTTCACTATACGCAGGTACTCTTGGAACATAACCCTGTGAAATCGGGGGATTACTGTATATCCTTTGTAATACCTGACCTGTCTCTGGTTAGTTATTCACTCATTAGGTAACAGTGAACTAGTGATTACAGAACTTAACTTCCTCAGAGACCTGTACTTAGGGAAAATACAGGAACTCCAAATCATGGTTGCTGCTATGAGAAGGCTGTGGGTTTGAGCCCCAGGATTGTCTGTGTGCCATGTGTGCCAGCACTTGAACAAACGGGCAGTCAAAGACATGAATGGTTTAATGTTCTGTCCCAATTCTGTATTTTTGTACATTTTGTATATGTGAACAGATGAATAAGTAGGTTTATAAGAAATGCGGAGTAGCTGTGTTCATCCCATTAGGGGTTAAAATTGAAACACATGGTAACTTATTATTAATGACTGAGCTATTTTTTCTGTTTAAAGGAGTTAATAATGAATAAGAACAGTGTAATAACATGAAACACATGGTAACTCATTACTAATGACTAAGGTGTTGCCGTATGTTTCCCAGAGGAGTTAATTATGAACAGGAACAGTATTACAAAGTGAAACACATGGTAGCTCATTAATATTGAGTACTAGTTCTGATTCATTCTTAGTTACAGGTTGTCATAATAGAGAATCTATTGACTCCTATTGACGAATGTAGTCTAAGAACAGAATAAAGCCTATTGATGCATCTACAATATGACATTTCACCTGAAACACTCGGACTATAACTCCGCAAACTATGACTTCGCTACTCAATATCCAAGAAATAACTTTTACAAGAACTTACTTTTTAAATTCAGCGTTTTTACTGAAACAAACAAAAAAAACCCCACAAAATAAACATCACTATCTCATTCTGCAGACACACTGCAGAGACTGCATTTAACAAAATAGGCTACAGAACTGTGGAGTCTGAATTTGTTTTACTATTTCTGTCTCATTCTGTCTTCAAATCCATACATGATTTGTTAAAAAACTAAATGAAACTTTCCCACCATGTTCCATAACTGTAGTAATACCCCACAATATGTTTACTATTGGTAGTTAAAAGTCGTGCTTTAGGTGTTAATTCAGCATCACTCATACATTAGTTTTTTCATAGATATCTGTCAGGGCTGAGGGGGCTAGCCCTCAGTCCTGAGCTCCGTTGGAGCATGGAGCACACAGGAAACCAGGGATCCATGCTGATACGTTTTTTCAAAAGGCAAAAACAACAGAAATAGGCACGAGGGCCGTCAGAAACGTGAACTAGAACTAGTCACATGATAACAGGCAGGGAAAATGAGGCATAAATGAAGCGATGGATAGACAACTGAGGATAACACAAACAGGACTTAAATATGAACAGAAATCAGGGGCAAACACTGACACCAAGAGCACGTGATACATGAACACAAACAGCTGACACCAAGAGCACGTGACCACAGAACAAACTGAAAAGCAGCGGCCTCTAACGGCTGCCAACCGAACCGTGACAATATCTATACATTATGAAAGAGTATGATAAAGTATTACTTTTGTAAAAAATATATTTCCTTATAGCCCAGTGTATTTTACGTATTTCTGTCTTTAATTTTCCCTCAGGCCCACTTATAATGTTTGTGTGAGTGTCTGTACCAAGAACAGACATAATTCATCTACAGTGTACCGACCACTTTCCAACCCCTCTTTATCCATTAAAATAAAACAGTTTGCTGTTTGTTACTGTGTGGCTGATGAATGTAAATGAGCTCTATTCTCTTCTTGAAAGTTGGAGCTGCCTGCTTTAAGCAGTCGTCAGGTCAAAGCATAGTTATCTGCAGAGCATTTTGATTTGCTTGACATGTTAATGCAGTTTTCTGAAGAACAGGCTTGCAAAAACCTATAATGAGCACACATATGGACCCAAAAGCAGAATAGAAAAGGATATTAAGTTTAATTAGGGACACAGCTAGTCCTGAAGGTCTGTTACACTACCTGGGAACCTAGTACTCAGGGGATCCTGATCTCTGCCTTATGCGCTTGTTGAATTCTTTTCACCCCAATAAACAAATAATATTAAAATTATACCATTTTTTTTTTTTTTTTACTTTACAACATCAATTAATGGTTTCTTTAAAGAACTATTCTTGCAAAGTTTCAAGTGTGGCAACCATTTTAAAGTTTAAAGATCATATACCACATGTGTCTAAGAACCATCAATTTTATTGGTTTCTGTAGATATGAAGGTAGACTTCATAATTCCTCCAGACGTATCAATGTACATTAGCCTTCTAAAGCCTTCTAAATCCCTTTATATGGCCCTTTATAGCTCTACGATCAGAAATGAAACTGATAGCTCTGATCAAGCACTCGCACTTGCAGATGTTCTTCGGGTCAAAGTGTGTTTTTTTTTTTTTTACAGAGCACTGTGATTTATACTGGCTTTACTGTGTTAATGCACAGGTTTCTGAAGACTCACTAATCAATATATATAAGGGTACCTGCTTAACGGGGCCAGCTGTAGCTGAAACAGTAGCCAAGACCATTGAGCATCTAATGAATTCAGTGACAAAAAGTTAAAAGAATAAGAAACGCTTGCAAATTCTTCACTACACTCTTAAAAGAAAAGTTTCTTTAGTGGTTCATGAAAAGCCTGGATTTATAAATAATGTTTATGCTCTATGGAAGTCCTTCAAAAACGTTCTTTACATGGACATCTCATTTATAAAACTGGGTGCATTTCCACAAGAAAATATAAAGTGCGATTGTGCGGTTGCTATGGCACCCAAACATTGTATTTGTGGTCAAAAAAATACTAAGCACTTGTAGCCATGTTCATAGGATGATTAGACCACAAGAACCCTGACTTGTGGTTTAATTAATATTCAAAGGTTTGGAATTAAACCACAAGAAACCGTGGCATATGTCTTCTTTAAACCTGACCTGAGCTTTAGTGTCTCTATGTCTGTATATGAGCCTGCTTCCTGTTTTGCTCTGCATTCCTTTCCTCACATTGGTGTTTCTCCGCGTTTTGGTGCTTTTTGGCGCGTGATATCACAGATTCTCTCTCTGACACATTTGAAGCTCACACATACTCTCACTCCTCTCTCTCTCTCTCCTTACATCATCCTCTCTCTCTCTCCTTACATTGACCACATTCTGTAAAAAGAATAATAACAAACTAAATCTGGCTTTTCAATGGAATTGCTCCAAAGGACCCTTTTGATACCTTTATTTTTTAAGAGTTCATCCATTCTCTTTCATTAGAGCGAGACAAGGAGGCCAAATGACAAGACTGAAGAACCAACCGTGACCCCATGCCAGTCCCTGTGTGCTTACCCAGCTGAGGAGAATCAGTATCTAGCAAGCAGCAAACAGCTTGTCTAAGTGAGACAAAGTGGGGTGCAAATGGAGCTCATCACAGTGGCTGAGACATAACGCAGGCAGACAGCTCAAATTGGGCATCCAGATTCGGGGCCCTGATTGGTGGGACAGTCACGAGTTATACGTGATCCTACAGCCCAACAAGCTCACTGATGCACTCATGCCTTTTTGACACAGCTAGAACTTTCACCATTATTTTAATGGCTGCGCAAATTCTTGATATTTTAAGGACGTTAAAGGGCAGTTGAGCAATTGCAGGGAATTCTTGAGAGTACTCTTAAAAATGAAGCTGCCCTCCAGGGCAAATAACCTTTTCTCGCTCGTCATTTACTCACTGGCGACTCTGTTAGGTTCAATTAACTAGAACATATCTTTCTAGCCTCTCTGTTGTCATGCAAGTACATGTATGGTGGACAACCTTGCGTACCTAAATATAGGTAGGTGTTTCCAATAAAATGTAGGTTTTTGTTTCAAATGGCTGTTTTTGTTGCTTCGCCTAAGACAGGTAAAGACACTATAGGGACAGACATACCTGATTTTTCCAATGGAGGGAAATCTTAATGCTTCAGCCACACAAGAGAGAGGCCCTTTCTAATTCCAGCATGACTGTGCCCCAGTGCTCCATAAAGACATGGTTGGATGAGTTTGGTGTAGAAGAACTTGACTGGCTCATGCAGAGCCCTGACCTCAACCCCACCCAGCACCTTTGAGATTAACTGGAACCGAGATTGCGAGCCAGACCTTCTCATCCAACATCAGTGACTGACTTTCCCACAGAAACTCCAAAATCTTGTGGAAAGCCTTCCAAGAAGAGTGGAAGCTGTTCTGCAAAGAGGGTCCAGCTCCATATTAAGTCTATGTATTTGCATGTTGTTTGTTTGCATGTTGTTGATATATATATA
>JBBPDE010000040.1:27784519-27797865 GCA_037974605.1 Nannopetersius ansorgii | reverse complement strand
AGAGGGGGGGGGGGAGAGAGAGAGAGAGAGAGAGAGAGAGAGAGAGAGAGAGAGAGAGAGAGAGAGAGAGAGAGAGAAGAATATATACAAAGAAGAATAGAGAGAATTAAAGAAAAGGAAGAATACGGAGTAAGTTCGAGAGAGAGACTTGCTACTGCAGCAGAAAGAGAGAGTGGGAGAGAAATTACAGAGCTGGTTAGAGGGAGAGAGAGCGAGAGAACAGAGTGGGTAGAAGTGTGTTCTGTGTGTGTATGGAATAAGTGAATCTCGATCAGCATGTGGCATGACTTTCATCAGCTCTAATAAAGCCCCATGGAGGGAGAAGGAGTCCAGGATCACTGATGGAGAACAGACACAACCATTCAGAAACCATTAGAGCCTACATTTCGACCAACCTTTCTTTCTCTCTGTCTTTCACACTCTCTGGTGCTCTTGTCCTCTTGCTGTCTCTCCATGCTTGTGTCTCCGTCTCTTGATGCTGGCAGGTAGAGGTTTCACTTTTGTGGACATGTAATGTTGCCCTCTTTTCTCTGGTCTGGGTCACACCAAGTGCTAATGAGTGCAACTGGGGCCAACAGTGGCATATACCACACTATTATTCACCTCATGTCATGTGTTTTTAGACACTATCCATATGAATTAAATGTGACTTTCTGCAAGGTTAGGAGTCATTGTAAATTAGCATATAGAGCGTAGGCTACATTTCTTAATTTTGTCATGAAGTATTTGTCAGACTGTGTATTCTACTGTTTCAGGGTGTTGCTACCTACCTAGCATAGCATCTGCATGGCTAAGAAGTAGCAGAAAATAAATGTTAGGAAAATTGACGAACAAGTTAGCTCCTTTGGTAAGACTTTTGTCGGTTTCCCCAACTTTTAGGATGCACCTCTGGATGTTACATTATATATAGGGGAGGTATGGTGTCCAGGGAAGTACAAGTACATATACAAGTATAAGTTGGACACAAGGGGACCTTGCCACTGTGTCCTAATACTTTTGTCCTATGACCATCCATGTTGCATATTTCAGTGGGGAAAGCACTCAGACACTTCAAACTCCACAGATATTTCCAACGAGCCCTCATTTGTATTTTTAACTCGAGTAAATCAGGTTGTATTCTCCATAAAATGTTCACCTCACAGCGGTGTCCCAATTCTTTTGTCCCCGCAACCTTTCCGAGGCGAGGAATTTCAATCCGTATACAGGTTTACCTTTACATTGTCTTTAAGGGTAATGCATTAAACTGAGTTTAAAATGAAATTAATGGGAGCATATTTGGGGGGCATATTTAGGGTTTAAAGTATAAAAATAGACATTTTAGGCATTTTTTTTACCAAAACACAAGCATATAGTGAAAAAGCACCAGCTTTTTCACTATATGCATTGCATTTTGGTAAAAACAAAAAAATGCCTAAAATGTCCATTTTTATACTTTAAACCCTAAATATACACGTGTGCTCTTGGATTACTGTACAATAAAACTTGCAGCAATATTACAACATCTAGTGTAAAGATTTCCTGGAAGAGCAGAGCAAAGTGTAGAGGGAGGGGCAAAGAAAGAAAAATTAAATGTCAGTTGTCCCAGATGACTGAAGCGGTATTGTGAGTGTCATTATAACAGGCCTCACCTGGTTTCGCCCCACCCCCCAGCTGTCTTCAGCTGGGGGCTACAGGAGCTGTCACATGACCCAGCACTGCTGTAATGGAACCCAAGCTAGTGGATGTGGTGGTGCTGGTGCTTTTTGCTCGGTGTGTAGTTGGTGTTGTTTTTGACAGGTGATGATTCTATTCGTTGAAGTAGACAGGCCAGTCAAGGCGGCGATAGCTGGAGATTTAGAGCACCAGCAGCTGCTGAGCCCGGAACGATATATTGCTGCAGGGTGATCTCCCCTTCCCCCACATTTTTTTACTCGTATGAGCTCTGAAGAGGCAGAGAGAGAGGGTCTATATGATGGTGAGGGTCTTTCACTTTAACTAAAACAATCTTGCATTGCAGTATGAGTGGGAGCTCAGTATTAGCGAATGCAGCAGACAGCCCACCCCCAACTATTTCTCCAGTATTTAAGTTAATTTAGCAAACCCGTTCATCCAGAGCAACTTGCAAATGTTAACCGCATTAGTAGAACCTTCTGTTCCCTGCAGTATTCCAACATTCAAGAGTCATTAAGGGTTACTGCAGAGTCTCAATTAAGCCCAGACAGAAATAGAGGCAATCAATGGAGGTGGTATTTTGTTCATGTGCATAATATTCGTGTGTTAAAACTTGGGGAATGCCTCAATGTTGCTGTGAGGTACATGGCGGAAAAGGCATTTACGGGTTCAAAGTCTGCATCTGGTGGCAATGCCCTTAACCACCATCTTCGTAATGTAATTTATTCTGTTAAGAAAACAAAATTTAACAAAATCAAAATTTGGTCTCAAGAAAATCAAACAGATCTAGACCATCTTCAGGCACAAGACCAATGCATCTAATCAACCAAAAGAAGACCTTTAAAATTTGCCTGATGTGCCAGATCCTTTTTAAATGTCAGTGGATATATCAGATGGATTTGATTTGTGCTACGATAGTCATGATGGTCTAGCTCAATTTTCTGGAGTTGTTGGTAAAAGAGCAAATTACAGACCAAAGCACTTTCAACCCATAAATTCCTTTAACCACCAGCTTTCTAATGCCATTTGGTCTGTTAGAAACAACTAAAAAATTGAACTTACCTGGACCATCAAAGCACAAGACTATCTTGGCACAAATCAAATCCATCTCATGTGGTCCCTGACATTTAAAAAGGATCAGCCACATTAGGCAAATTTCAAAGGTCTTCTTTTTCCCCATTCGCCATCCATCTTCTTTTTCTCAAGTAAAGACAACCTGTAATATGCACAGGTCCTAAACAGGACCAACTAGAAATGCTTATAGGTTTTCAGCAGTTACTGGATGCACAAGTTCCCATCAGGGCTGTAGAGGCTGGTCTTTGACTCTGATTCACCAAATACTGAAGTTGGTCCAGAGGCCTTTAAAAAAATGTGTTTCTGCGAGTAATGATGGTCCTCCCTGCCAAAATCACTGTCGCCATGGTAAATAAAAAACAAAAAAGCAACCAACAAAATGAAAGCACCCACAATGGCCTACAGAACAACCTCTTGCTCCCTTTACAAAACAGAAACAGGTGTAATGGCCGAGAAAATCAATAAGTGAGATAGTTTAGAAAATAAGCAGCGTTTTAATTGTTTCATAATCTGTCTAGAATGAGCATTGTCACTGCTTGCCTGGTAACCAGTGAAGTCATTAATGCTCTCATTGTTTTTTTTTTTATTTTAACATGTTGGCAAGAGTGAAGGGCTTCACATAAAAGTAAACATTTTTACCATGACTGTATGGAAATAATAAAATAGACTAATTAAAGTATACACTTTGCCACTACAATCCTATGAGCCAGTAAAGATTGAAGAATCATCTTTTGGGTCTTTCTTGGTCTTATCTGTGTTTGGACTTGGCCTTGACTTGGGCTCGAACCACTTTTGTACTCTGTCTTGACTTTAATGGCTTTGACAAACGTAGCCTTGACCATATCTCTGGTTCACATATTTTGCAGTGTTGTATCACTTTGTTCAATACACAAATAAAATGAACTATTTTCTCTGTATCTATTGTTATGATTTATGAAGATATGATTATATTTTATCTGATCATATTCAGGGAAGTTTAAGGGTTTCACAAAACCTTCTAGAATCACTATATATATATCGCTATATCTCTATAGAACAAAACCTCTGTTTGGTCTTTTTTTATTGTTTGCAGCCGTTGTTTACGCTGTCAAGGTTTCACAACAAACATTAACTGGAAGAATGTTCCTGGACCAGGGCTCTTGACCAGCTTCTTCTGCGATGGTTCCAAAGCATCTATTTGTATGGCCCTACCAAAAGAAAGGACCTTGGCTCGTGCCTTCCTCCTCCTCCTCCTTTCTCTTTTGGAGCAAGCAAAGAACCCTTTTGTCAGCTTTAATTAGCTGAGAGCAGGAAAGACCTGTTCTTTCCCATTTTCTGTGGGAAAATATTCCATCGATTTTTCTTCCTTTTCTGAGAAGAAATCAAAAACGAGCAGAGCTCAGAGCGTGCTCAGTACAGGATTAGAAACAGCAGGGGGCTGAAGGGTAGGGTGCCCCCCTCCCTGTCCCATAACAATTCACAACACCCGGCCCCTGCCGCAAGAAAGCGGCCAATTAGAGCCCTCGATCCATCGCCCGTCATGGTTGACCTTTTGCTGTCGGGCTGCGTTAGATGTTCTTTTCCATTCTCACCAGAGTACAACTGGTGAGAGCTTTCCATTAACTCTAAGAAGTTATAATTGTCTTTATGCCATATAATCATCACATTACAACACTATAATATTTGCCAAACCATTAAAACCCACCTGTTTAATATTGCGTAGGTTCCCCTTGTACTGCCAAAACAACTATGACCCATCAAGGCATTGACAGGATCTCTGAAGGAATGTGGCATTGAGATGTTCGCAGCAGATCCTTACATCCTATAAATCATAAGTTGAATCATGATAGTTTGTCCAGGACATCCCACAGACGCTCAGTCAGAGCTATGAGGACCTTGGAAAATAACATGAGTGCTTTCTCTAGCATGACAATTGAGCGACATCCACGAATATGCCAGTATCCAAGATCTCCCAGCAGATCACAGCCTAGAGCATCACAGCGCCTCCACCAGCTTGCCTTCTTCCCATCCTGGTTCCATCTCATCTTCCTGTAAGCGATGCAGATGGTCATCTATTGCTTCATGGTCCAGTTTCTATGCCTATATGACCATTGTAGGCATTTTTGGGGTCAGCACAGGGCTCAACATGAGGACATGGAACCCCTTGAACAGCAAGCTATGATGTATCTTTCTGTTATAGCCAGCATTTACAGTATTCCAGCACTTTCAGCAACAACAGTTTACTAGTGAATTATCTCATAAGGCATAAGATTCTGGAGATGCTGTGAGCCAGGTGTCTAAATCTTTACTCTCACCCATTTTTCCTGCTTCTTACTCATCAACTTCAGGAGCTGCATGTTCTCTTGCTGCCTAATATATCCGACCCCTTGACATGAGATAATCGATGTTATTCACATCAGCTGTTATATACATACAGTGAGGAACACAAATATTTGAACACCCTGTGATTTCTCCCACTCAGAAATCATGGAGGGGGTTGAAATTCACATTGTAGGTGCATTCCCACTGTGAGAGACAGAATATTTAAAAAAATCTCAGGAAATCCCATTGCATGATTTGTAAAGAATTTATTTGTATTGCACTGCTGCACATAAATATTTGAACACCTTTGTTTGCAATTGTTTGCAATTACAAGGTCAAACATTTCCCGTAGTTCTTGACCAGGTTTGCACTGAAGCAGGGATTTTGCCGACTCCTCCACACAGATCTCCTCTAGATCTGTCAGGTTCCGGGGCTGGCGCTGAGCAACACAGAGTTTCAGCTCCTCCAAAGATTTTTGATTGGATTTAGGTCTGGAGACTGGCTGGGCCACTCCAGAACCTTGATATGCTTCTTCTGAAGCCACTCCTTGTTTATACTGGCTGGGTCCTTCAGGTTATTGTCATGTTGGAAGACCCAGCCATGACCCTCTGCACCATCTTCAGTGCTCTGACTGAGGGAAGGAGGTTGTTGCTCAAAATCTCACAATACATGGCCCCATTCATCCTCTCCTGAATACAGTGCAGTCATCCTTCCCCTTCGCAGAAAAGCTCCCCCAAATCATGATATTTCCAACCCCATGCTTCACAGTAGGGATGGTGTTCTTTGAATGCAACTCTTCCTTTTTCCTCCAAACACGGCAAGTGAAGTTTAGATCAAAAAGTTATATTTTGGTCTGATCTGACTATACGCATTTCTCCCAGGCCTCTTCTGGATCATCCAAATGGTCACTGGCAAACTTCAGAAGGGCCTGGATATGTGATGACTTTAGCAGGGGAACCTTCCGTGCAATGCGTGATTTGAAACCATGACGGCGTAGTGTTGTTCCGACAGTGACCTTTGAGACCGTGGTCCCAGCTCTCTCCATGTCATTGACCAGCTCCTCCGTGTAGCTCTGGGCTGATTCCTCACCTTTCTTATCATCAGTGATACCCACGACGTGAGACCTTGCATGGAGCCCCAGTCCGAGGGAGACTGACAGTCGTCTTTAGCCTCTTCCATTTTCTGACAGTTGCTCCAACAGTTGATCTATTTCCACCAAGCTGCTTGGTAATTGCCCCGTAGCCCTTTCCAGCCCTGTGGAGGTCCACAATTTTGTCTCTGGTGTCTTTGGACAACGCTTTGGTCTTGCCCATGGTAGTAGTTGGAGTCTGACTGACTGTGGGGTTGGACAGGTGTCTTTAAAGAGCTCAGGCAGGTGCTACTAATTAGGACTACTAACTGGAGTAGAGGTGGACTTCTTAAAGGCAGAGGACCAGGTCTTTGAGCGTCAGAATTCTTGCTGATTTTTTCAGGTGTTCAATTATTTATGTGCAGCAGTGCAATAGTAATAAATTCTTTACAAATCATACAATGTAATTTCCTGATTTTTTTGTCTCTCACAGTGGGAATGCACCTACAATCTGAATTTCAGACACCTCCATGATTTCTAAGTGGGAGAACTTGCAAAATTGCAGGGTGTTCAAATACTTATGTTCTTCATTGTATACATATATATCAGGGGTCACCAACCATTTTGAAACTGAGAGCTACTTCACAAGTACTGAGCCATACAAAGGGCTACCAGTTTGAAACACTAGAACAGAGTTTATCTAAACTTATTGACAAAATGTTTTAAATGTTTTTTTTAAAAAGATATTGCCATTTTTAAATCTATATAAAAGCAAATGTGATTAAAGAAGAACAGCAACAGCATAAAATTAAATATTAGACGCTGCTCACTGGTGAGTTGTGCCGTTTTAGAACAGGTCCGCTCATGTGGTCCTTGTGGGCACCATGTGTATATATATTTCAAATTCCTCAGGCAAAAGAAAGCCCACCTCCTCAGATCCTGATGAACTTCTACCACTGCACTGTTGACAGCATCCTGACCATCTGTGGTAGGGTGTGGTACAGCGAGAGGAAGGCCCTGCACTTGTAGTGAAGACTGCCCAGCACATTATCAGAGTCCTGCTGCCAGCAACCGCTGACCTGCAGCGTACACACTGTCTGCAGTGGGCTCACAGCATTACTAGGGACCCCTCGCACCACAGCCATGTATTGTTTGTCTCACTTCTATCAGTGAGGCGCTACAGGAGTCACAGGTCCCAGCAGGATCAGGAACAGTTTCTTTTATAACATCATCACCACTTTGAACTAGCCCTATCTTTCATTTCCCTTTTACATTTATGACCTTTAACTCTCTAACAGCTCTAGCACGTTCCCATTTCATACTTATGGGCCTTTCACTGCTTTTTGCACATATTTATTGTCAGTATCTCACTTCTACCTTGTGATCTCCCAGCCCACACCTGTTTTACAACATATTTATCAAAATATTTGACTTATTTTGTAAAGTGACCTTTAGTTTGAGAAAGGTGCTATAATAATATTAATAATTAAAAGTATTGTTCTTGATCTTGTTTTTCTTCTTCTTCTTTTATTATTATTATTATTATTATTATTATTATTATTATTATTATTATTATTATTATTACCATTATTATTATTATTATTATTATTATTATTATTATTATTATTATTATCACTTTGTCTCTATGTTGTAACTTAATCTGTGAATACCATACTCTACAATTTGCACACTCTGGTTTGATGCAAAACTCTGTTTTATTGTACAATGACATCTTTTCGAGACTAATCTCATCTAATATATCTATGTAATTATATAATTACGATATGAATTACATCTGTATCAACAGGTCTAAATTTGCACTAATAACAAAATGTATCAATAAAGGGTGAAAAGAGTCCGTTCTGGCAGTTTTTAAAAGCAAAACTGTCTAAACAGGATATCAGGCATGCAGTAAATGTTTAAGAATTCTGTTATACTATGTTTACTATGTTTCTAAAACTTTTTGGACATCAAATTTGACTGAAAAGCATTCAATAAATTCAATAAAATATAAGATTTCAAGTCACAGACTACACAACAGAACCATGGATCTCAGAGTGAGGTCCGCCAGGGGTTCCTGTTTTTATTTGTGTTTTAAATAATATGTCATAACATGGATATGAACTTGTGCCACATTACAGAGTTAAACCGATTACCAGCACTATCATTTTTCTCTTTTCTGAGCAAATCGATTATAAGCATTATTTCCCTTAGTTCTCTACAACCATCATTCTCTAACACTTGAATATTGGATATATGATATGGCAAAAATATATGATCTTAACCAATAATGTAATCAGTACACGCACTATGTATTTTAATATCAAGCTTCTGAGGTTTTATATGAACAAAAAGAATGAGTGATGGCTTTGCCTCGTTTTATATAGTCTCAGCTTTTTACAACCTGCACTGCAATACATGCAATTAAGCCGCGCTAATTATGCTCTCATTAGGATGATACGTGCAGTCAGCCAGTGGTACTGATAATATTCACTGGCAATACTCGTTCCAATTAGATCTGCTTTTTCTAATTCACCACCACAGATAATTTAATCAGCTACATGTTTTGCCCAATGTACAACATGTATTGAAATAAATCTAGGGTCTGTATGGCCTTTTTTTTCATACTGGAATGAGTCTTAGACTAAAACAAAGTTTGTGAAACTAAGACATAAAGGCAAAATCAAAAATAAAAAACAAAATTATTAGCTTCAGACCAGAGATGGCAAGATTCAGAGAGGGAGATTCAAAGCTTGTACGGTGGAACATGCTATTACGATACTTGTTAGGCTATTTTCTCATCTTCTCGTAGGGCTATTTTCTCATCTGCACCACCTTAGCATGGTGTCATCAGTACCAGAGGACTATTACTTTTGTTTAGGGGAGGACTATTACTTGCTTTATTGCTTGTATTGGTAGGATGATTTGTATGTCACTATAATAGAGCCATACTGTGAACATGTTATCAGGCTCAGCTGGATTTTCCTGTGTAAATAATTACTAAATGAAGTGAAATATGTCACTTTAGTAGAAAGTCACATATGCAGGCTGTGCCTCATGCTGCTTTTGAGTATCTGGTGGATGTTCCTGTTTACCCCTTACGAAGGCAGAATCACAAAGTCTTCATTCAAGCACCGTGTAGGTCAAAACATGGTCAGCTAGTTGCCGCATGATTAACAGCTTGTAATTAGCTAAAGCATTTTCAAAAGCCTTTGCGCTATGCATACCGGGAGTGTACGGGAGTGTATAATATAATATGAAATGTAACTAATATTAAACTAACAAGCTAGTCTGGTTTGTTTTTGTGAATATTGTCCCCATAACAAACAGGATGTGTCACTGAATAGCTCTATTTGGTAGCTTCATGTGCTCATAGTCAAAAACAGGCAGGGGTCAATATACAAATGGACAGGTATATGAAAGGAGTGTCTGTAATCAAAAACCACCAGAACATGCAAGAAATAAGAACATTTCAAGACTAATACAAACTAGGGGTATACAAACGAGCCAATTGGAGTCAAGGCACTGGCACACAATTTGCGCTGCTTTCTGAAGTAGTAGTGACTCCGTTCAATTCCATTCCATTTTATTTATATAGCGCTTTTTTCCAACCGATGTTGTCACAAAGCAGCTTTGCAGACCCCAGGTCAGAGACGCTAGTGAGCAAGCCAGGTTTGAGGAAAACTCCCCAAGCTAGAGGAAGAAACTTCAGGAGAAACCAAGAGTCAAAAGAGGAACCTATCCTCCTCTGGTCAATCCAGAGAGTAAGAAAGAGAGTCTCTATGGATAATTGAAAGCCTTCATGTACAGCCTTAAGTGCTGTACAACAGATTGACTAACAGAGTATGTATAGTTGAGATTCAGAAAGAGAAGTCTTTGTTGGAGTCTGGACTGAAGAACAGTTTGAGAGTCTCTAGTCCACAGTAACAAGGATAACAGTCTCTACCTGAGCTTTTGAACAGCAGTTGCACTTGAATAGAGGAGGAGCACCTGGGGAGCTCAAAGCAGCTGAACAAGTCAAGGACAAGTCCCTTCAGATGTTTCATAAATATGACCTTTAAAATTAGATTTTCATAGTGTACATGGTTTTTATACTCCTCAAGTATGTTAAGAGTCCTTTTAGACAAATGCGATCAAAACATTATACATTGTGATTTATCCAAAATTGCAGTTCTGGAAAATTATCCAAAACTGCAGTTCTGTGATTGGCAAAAATATGTGAAGCAGTTCATTTGGAGACAAAAATAGAGTCATGTTTTCAGTCAATGGGATGGCAATCAGGTGTGAGTGTGTGAGTTGTTCAATTGAAAGAACAGCAAGGAGTCTGATCTTCATTACACAGGTTTGTGGAAGTGTATCATGGCTCAAACAAAGGAGAATCTTGAGGACTTGTGGAAAAGGTTAAAAGGTTAAAAACCATCACTAAAGAGTTTGGACTCCACCAATCTACACTAAGACAGATTGTGTACAAATGGAGGAAATTCAAGACCACTGTTACACTCTCCAGGAGTGGTCGACCAGTAAAGTTCACCCCAAGAACAAGGCATGTAACAGTCCTGAGCTGAGTGACATATGAGAAACTAAAGGCCTCTCTTAGGTGCGCTGATGCTAAAACCATCAGCACAACACTAAACAACAGTGGTGTACATGTCATGGTTGCAAGGTTAAGGCTGCTGCTCTCCAAAAAGAACATTGCTGGCCATCTACAGTTTGCTAAAGATCATTTTGACAAACCAGTGGGCAAGTGGAAAAATAGAACATTCTAGTTTAAATGAGAAGTGTTATGTTAAGAGAAATGAAAACTGCATTTCTGTATAGGAATGTTTCAGCATCTTTAAAACATGGTGGAGGTAGAGGAGGTACTTTTGATGTGATGTCATTTTCCTCAATAAATAAATTATAATATATATATATATATATTTGTCAACCTGATGATGTTTCAGGTCATATTTTTGCACACAAATAGAAAATTCAAAAGGGTTCACAATTTTTTGAGGACCACGTTATCCATTAGTATGCACACTTACGGGAGCTTTAAGCTGAGTCTAGAAAGGAGCTGCATATGTGCATGATTAAATGCTGGTGGAGCCAAAGTGGTTGAGAGTGAAAGCGAAACATTGAATTATTGTATTAAACAAATCAACGCTTACAGATATAAGCAAATGTGTTAAGCCCAACTGATGACTACTAAAAGACTACTAAAATTCTGAAACGTAAAGTGTTCACCAGATCTGACTATTGAAATTGTTGCTTCCACCATTATGAAGGCCAATAACTAGTCAGAAACGTATTAAAATTGCTTTCACTTGAAAGCATATGCATGGGCTATAAGGTAAGGTACTGTAACTCATTCCATTTACAGTCCATTTAAATACATTTAATAATTCGGGAACATATTCAGGATAATGCGTGATGCGTGAAGACAAACAGGGTTAATTTTTAATCAGCAGTGCTTCACGTGTGTTGTGTGTGGAATCAGAAAGCTGTCACCCCATCCTGCTCTCTCTCTAATCACTTACTTTTCCAATGACAAACGACAGGCCTCGCCGTGCCAACTGCTGCAATATTCCCCTGGAGTAAACAATAACGCCATGACCAAACGGGGAGGCTCTCTCTCTCTCTCTCTCTCTCTCTCTCTCTCTCTCTCGCTCTCCCTCTCTCTCTCGCTCTCTCTCTGCTCTAAATTACACAGTGGCCCTGCAGGTGCCAACTTCTCCCCTGAAACGATTATTTCTACCTCACAGAAGATTGCTTTGGTAATTATATGCATCATAATTAAATTTGATCAACTCCTCAGAGGATGGCAATCTCATCTGACCAGGGTTTGGGGTTTTCACTCTTACACACAGACAGTGAAACATAGTCCCTTGACGCCTTGAAAGGTGCTGTTCAAAACATGTACGCATTCCTCACATCATCCACAGGTTGCCTCGGGGGAAGTCTCACAAAGCAGGATTTTTCAGTTCAACTCAAAGGTGGGCGTCATCAGTACTGGCAGAAGCTAGCTGAAGCTAGCTGTTCTGTCTCTTAACAGCCAAACTAATACAGCCCTTCCATTCAAGGTTCTTACCAAAGGCTGGCGGGTGCAAGACTGTAGGAATGCTTATGCTAACTTAGGTGAAACCAATGATGCCATGAATGTACACAGACTCAGCTAATAGCTAACACGGGTTAGCAAGCTAGCTTTGTCAATTAGCTACTTTGTAATTCAGTCAAATTTTCTCTGCCCTATTTTATTAGAAGGCCTAACCAGTTGGTCTTTTTATATCGTTATTATAGCTTTGCAAAGGTGGGAGGACTTTAGAGATGGAGCCCTACTGAACAAAACAACTGTTAATAAATGAGAGAGAGGGATGAAATGGGTGACATATAGCTAGAACCATCCAAGCAAGGTAAAGAAACAGGTTTTATATCATTCTTGTGACCTGACCGGAGGCAAGATAATGATGTAGAAAATATTAACGTAGAAGTGTTGATGTGGAAATGCTAATATAAGACCTTGACATGGCAGCTTTGGCTTATGGAACCATAGCCAGAGGGTGAAACTCCCCTAGAATGAAAGAATATCATTATTATTGAATCAGAAATATGACCATAATCCATGATTTATTTTTATGGATTATAATTTCATTTAAGTATTAACTGGTGCACACAGTTATTCCATAACTGGACGTTAAAATCAATCTCTACCATGCTACGGGCAGGGTTGTGCTATGGATGATTTCATGACTGACAGGTAAATAGATATGGTTTCATTAATCTCCTTGCTTGTTTACAGAACAACCAAAGAGGCCATTGCCCAAAAAAATGATCTTTGAAAGTTCCATAGTCAAGATAATGATGCTCAGAAAACCACTTAATTGCACAAATGTTTCATTGCACAATTTTTCACTGTGATGGAAATTCATTTTCCATCATTTTTTGAGTGCTGTATGTGAAGAGAGGTTTTGACTTAATATCATTATATAAATAAATATATATATTAGTGCTGTTAAAAATAATGCGCTAACCATTTGTGTTAATTTATTTTCTTTTACCGCTTTAAAATAAATTGATTGCGCGATTAATTTGAAAATTAAATGCCCTTCTGCATTGCAGTACCACTCAGTCAGTGGGGGCAGTATTGCGCTATGTCGGCAACTAACATGCAGAGGAAGAAGGCACTTCACGTGTCTAAACTGCTGCTGAGTCAAGCTAGCGATGGAAGATAAACACACGCTGTTAAATGAACAATTTCGCTTTAAGGGTGTTC
>JBBPDE010000040.1:27696070-27707466 GCA_037974605.1 Nannopetersius ansorgii | reverse complement strand
GGGAGGAGTTATAGAGTCTGATGGGTGGGTGTGTGATAGGGGGAGGAGTTATAGAGTCTGATGGGTGGGTGTGTGACGGGGAGGAGTTTTAGAGTCTGATGGGTGGGTGTGTGTGACAGGGGGAGAAGTTATAGAGTATGATGGCAGTGTTGAGGTGTCATGTTTACTGGAGAACTGTATCCTTGGAGCTCCACTGCAAAAGTAATAAAGCAAACATTTCTGAAGTTACATGAGAAATCCAACATGGGAACATACTGGTCATCCAACATGACCTCTTTATGCCCCGAACTCCCTATCATGTCTGCCCCTCATCTGAAGAAATGCAGGAAGGCCTCTTTTAACAGCTTCTTCCTCCATGGTGGTGTTCTCTTATCCTCAGTGAGTGGGAAAGCACTGCCCTCAATTTCCTCTTCCTGTTCCATTCCAGCATTGGGCTGATTGCTTTTAGGTGATGAGGCCTTGCAGCCACCCTGCCGGCCTTCTACCTGCCCGTCCCAGTGCGCCGAGGACAAGCTGAAGATGCTCCCTTCCCTACTCAGGTCGAGCGAATCAAATTGCTTTTAGGTTTTCCATCGTGTGATTTCCCCTGATCTCGGGCCTGGATCCTCCTGAGATTTGTCCGACGGAGGCCCTTCGCATGAGAAGCGCGAAGATGGAAAGAGTAAAGGAAAAAAATTGAAAGTCAGAATTTCACAAGTTGAGCTAATTAAAGTGAAACTTGTGGTGGAAACTGTTGGGGGATTGTGGAAGTTGTAAAGAATCTCTTTTAAGCTCAGCTGAACAACAGTCTTTTAACACTCTGCTCTTCGTGTGACAACGCCAGCGCAAACAAAGGAAACAGCCTGCCAACTTCAGGCTTATCTTGAAGCATCATCTTTAAAAGCTACTTTGAACGGTATTATTTTGAGCTGCCTTCAATTTTTTGGTTAAAGTTATGGCTTGAGTGTTATTTTGCTCTGGGAAAAACTGAAGACAGCCACAAGCTAACAAACCGAGCAATCGATCAAACTTCACAGGCCTTACAAGTTTCGGTGCATATCCCTCATGATGCCGAGAGCACAGGAGCAGGTAAAGCCTTAGACTTTCAGGAACACGACCCAGAAAAGAGACCAGCTGCTTTTCCACTATCGGCCTGTCTGTCTCTTTCTCTGTCTCTCTCTTTCTCTCTCTCTCTCTCCGTCTTACACATTTATCATCTGGATTTGTGCCTGGCAACAGAGCAGCTCTCTGGCCAACCGCAGGGAGAACACACTGGCGGCTCAATAAATTTGCCCCGGCAGGACGGGCAGCGAGCCAACGAGCTTGTTTTATTTGCTATAATGGCTTCCTCTTGGCAAAATATGGTCTGAAGGAGAGGCAGGAGGGGTGTTAGGAGAGTTAAAAGGCGGAGGAAAAGTTATACATGTCAAAGAAGAATGGCTATAACTCGCAACTGGAGTTGCAAGACTACTGTAGATCTTCCCTCAATAAGCTTCCTGCTAGTCAACCCTATCCGCGGCCTGCGTAAATCTATCGCAGTGGGCATCCTGCCATAGATGTGCTGAGCGATTTAGCCCTGTGTGACTTGCTTCACTTCAGCAAGCTGTCAGTCAAGCATCTCTGACAGGACTTTCTGCCGCTGAGCATACACAGCCCACACTGGCCCAATTCCGCCTGTCGCACTTGAAGATGATTGCCATTGCCATTCAGCCGGGTTCAACAGGGGAGTGCATTAGCACATCAAATGGTCATTGTTTCTAGGAGCTGGCCAAGTCCACAGTCTAGTCGAGCTCCAGAAGTCAGGGCTGAAACCTGCTTTGAGTTTGGACAACTCAAGCCGCATTGCCACCTGGGTTTGAGCATGCAGTATTAATCTTTTTCTTCCATAATGCTAAACCAAAGAAAGTAGCCAAAACTCAGATTTGATCTTTTCTATCCCTGACGACTCTCGTAATTCTGTCCAGCACACGTGTGGGGGATTAGCGCTTCGTCTCTAAGGGTCTAGATGGGAAAAAGCAAGCCGGAGCGGCTCGATGACCAAGCTACAAACTGTGTGTGCATGCCAATCAGCGATCATGCATTTGCATCTGGAACTGCATCTGAACAGTAGTGGTCACTCATGCATGTTTGAGAAAGATTCTTGAACTGCCAAGCTTGAATTATGCCCCATGTCGAACTGTCAGGATCAACTTTGCTCTCTTATTGAATCGCTTCCCCTCCTCTTTAAAGCCCAGTATTTGTAATACAATCCCTCAAAATGGCATGGTGATGAATGAAGATGACCTTTGCAATCAGTTTTAAGGAAAAACAAACCATGTCCACCTTCACTAAGTCGACAGATCAATTCTGAGATCACAAAAGCGCTGTGTGACAAAGGACGAGAGCGGCTGCTGGAACCACGCGGCCTTTTCTTCTGCTTTTCACGAGGCAACAAGCACACTGCGTACACTTGCCCCTGGAAACACAGGAAGCGCTTTGATATTCCTCTCATAGACGCACCAGTACGGCCGCTATAACAGGCACTTCAAAGTCCTTAATTGCATGATACGCAGAACTGCACCATAAGGTTTTAAAAAGCGCCAAAAGCTGAAGAGCAAACATTTCTAGGTCACCTCTACCAGCTTCACAATCTGTTTTCGGCAACATGCAGAGGGCAAAAACTCTCGCACATCCTCTTCTGTGTTTGTAGCTGCTTTTACTGTCAGTCCTCATCATCACGCATATTCAAATGCCTCCTGATAAGTCTCTCGGATCCAACTGCATTAAGCAAACATGACCTCCGGATACCAGTACCTGAGTTGTCGTCTAAGGGAAAGAGGCCTCACGTATAGTGTGCAAGAACATGATGCATCTCTCTTAAGTTTGGAATACTGTCAGCCCTGAGTGGGACTCGACTGGGCTCAGCTTTCTCCGGAGACACACGTATGTGCAACGCCAGATGCAACACCAGACGACTATTATTGCTGTGCAACAGCACAAGTGGTGGTTGCTATTATTACAGTGTCATAGTAGTTCTGGATTAATAAGGGGGGCTATAATTACTCCATAAAGATGGTTTAAAAAGGCAACAGCTTGGCAATGTGATTTGCTGGTATTGCGTATGCCAGGTACGATCAGTGGTTTTGTTATACTACATCAAAAAGTGAGTCTGTATTTCCTAATTGCGTTTGTTCTCTAGCGTTCCCTCGCTCCGTCCTTCAGATGGTCTGTCAGCAGTTCGGACGAAGACAGGGTTTAGTTTTTTGTTATGATTTCACTGACAATTGTAAAAAAAAAAAAAGAAGGACAAAACTTGCAAAAAAGATCTCATCTCAGCTAATCCGAATCACCATTAGCCTGCAATGTTAAGTCAGTAGTTAGAACGCATTAGAATGTTCATTGTTGAACCAAAAAAACATGTGACGTTAAGAAAGAGGAGAGCAGGAGGTCCTCTCCAGCGCTGGTGCCAAGATGGCCATGGTTTGCTTGTGTGGGAATAGCTAGCGCTTTTGAAGCACAAAAGGTTGACGCTTCTGAGAAGAAAGAGAGACAACGAGAGATATATATATATAGAGAGAAAGAGAAGGAGAGAGAGAGAGAGAGAGAGAGAGAGAGGCACAGATAGGAATGAGAATGAGCAGTGAGATGAGGGGGTTAGGCAGAGGGAATTCATTAAAGTCCATTTCTGCCAATAAAGCTGAAATCTTGTGAGGCTTCTTTTATCTCTTCACAACCCGGGCAAGCAGATGGTTCACAGTCTGGTTAAGCTCCAGAAGATGGGGCTGAATCCTGCTTTGAGCTTGGACAACTCGGCCACGCTGCCATTTTAAGTAACCAAAACCTCTGTTTTGATGTGTCCAGTGCTGCGAAATAGACCAAGAACTAACCAAAGAAAGTAGCCGGCAGTCTGATTCTATATTGTCTATTCTTGACAATGGCTAGTAAGTCTGTGAAGTGCACAGTTGGGGGGATTATTTCTCCGTCTCTGAGGGTCTGGATGGGAGGAGGAAGCCGCAGCGGTTCAATTACCGAGCAGTGAACTGTGTGCACACGCCAATCAGCGTCCGTGCGTTGCATTAGCCCCGGGCTAAGATGAGATGCTAATTTGAACCGTGTGTGTGGTTTTCAGTAATACAACCAGTGCTACGCCAACACGTTATGTTGGCCAGCCTGTTTTACATTTGTTTAACAGCTAATGGAGATTACGGCTGCACGCACACAGCTCCGTCCGAGAAAGTTCAGCACCAGCATTCAAGCAGGACTCGTCAACAGAACTGTTACGGTGTGATTAGCTTCTAATCAGATGTGAATGAAAGCCCTGTTTTTGTGTTCGACTTCATCCTAGAGCAGAGTGGAGTGTAGGTCAAGCGCTGCCGCCGAAGAAACCATCGCTGTTGCCAACATGCAAAATATCCTCTTTGCATTTTTGCTGATGCAGTGAGGCCTTCGTGGAACGCAAGGTCAGGCAGATAAGCGCTGCGCTAACACAGCGATCTCATGCACATGCAGAACGATGCGCCCCAAGCGCGGCGAGGGCGCTGGTTACGAGGCAGCATGACACAGGGAGAAAATGAAAAATCCCTCATTCTGATGAGCCCAGGGCTTTGAGAACGGGGTGGGGGGGGGGGGGGGAGAACGAACGCTAGCTGACACCCTTCTCAAGGGGCACTGGAATGGTTTCTTTCTTCGCACCTTGCTGTGCCAGCATTCCATTCGAGTCCACGGTGAGATGAAGGCAATGGGGGGAGAAAAAAGCCTCGCAGATGAAAAGAATCGTAAGGAGGGCTCATAAAACATACATGACCTCGGTGTACTGATGCAATCGTTAGCGCTAATCAGAGCATATTTCTGCCCCATGCTGGTGGCCGCAGCAGCTGGAGTTAAAAAGGGAGAAGAAGAAGAAGATGAAAAACAAGTAACACCCTCCCGGCAGACATGATCTCATCCTGCGAGAGACTGCAACTGAACGCATTACTCCGCACCATCAAACCCAACCACACTTAAAGGCTGCACAACCAAACATCAGTCAGAACCGGTGGCTAAATTGGACATTAGATCAGCGTTTACTCCGTTTTTGGACTTCTTTTGTCTGTTTCTACGGACTTATTCTTTTTATGTCAGACATTCAATGGTCAGATACCAACACTGAACTGGCCAGACTACTGCCCGGTAGATCGACGCACTCCCAGGGCTTACGCTCTCCACTTATAGTCAGCATTGCCCCTCTGTGTAGCCAGTCTCCCATGGTGATCTTCTACCCCCAGCTGCCTTTCTTGAGAGACAGAGTCATGAGTCTGAGGTGACGGGTCTCTGGCACTTTTCCAATCACAGCAAGAAATGCTCTAATTAGCCACCTCTGGGGCCTACTGCTGATAGAGCCATCTCAAGGTCTAATGGCCACAACCAACTGAATGAGGCGGGGAGAGTGATTGACAGACGATGGGGGTGGGGGCTGAGGCAGGGGGCTCAATCAGAGGTCAAACAGATCTTGGGTATAATTAGGAGGTGACGATCCCACCAGGAAAAGCTGAGAGGAATGAACTGAGGTCAAAAGGCTAGTTTGTGCACACTTACTGACATGTGGTCAGGCTGGTGAAAGAGAGGGGAGATGGTCACGGTCACATCGTCTTAGTTAGCAGTTTAAGTTGACAAGTCGGCCGAGGCAGCGGTTTCCGGTGCAAATTTCCAGAATCCACTGAGCTACCTCCGGCAAGACTTGATAACTTAATGAATCAGTTGAATCAGACCAGGCCTACAAAGTCCCTACGAATGCAGAGTCCCTGTGAATGAAACTGGAAATGGCTGTTGGAGGCAATACAAAGCGACGGGACAATACATGAGGAGGAAGGTGAGACAAAATGATACTCAACATGCTCCTCTCCTTTCTTTTCCACTCGCACTCCCTGCTGTTTTATGGAACATGGCACACGGCCTCGCCAACTGGAAACCATCAGGCAATTGAGTGGAATTAGGAGATTAACATAATTAAGGCATTCACTCTAGGAACTCTGACACATACCCACACACACACACACACACAAACCCATTCGCTCGTGTAAAGCGCTGCCGAGTTCAACGGATCTGTCTCTAGCAGATGTGCGGTGTAATTTCCACTGCGGTTTTGGGTTCACCCGAATCTCTGTGCTGGCACAGATTCTGAGGGTCACCGCTCTCTCTTTCTATCCCTGTATGGCGACAGAGGCCTGCACAGGACTCTCAGATCGTATTTCCACCGTTCCCGATTCAGGCTATTAAACCGCTGCCCTTCCTCTACCGCTGAAATTCTCCAACCTGGACAGATTAACCGCATTCCTGTACAAGCAGGTTTTTTTTTTTTCCTTTTTAATATCTGCCAGTTCGGTAATTCCTGGGTGTATTCTGTTACAAAAGCCACCCTTGCTGTTTCCTCTCTGCAGTTGAGAACAAAAGGGGGGAAAAATACCAGTAGGACTGTCAGTCCTTTTAATTGCAATCTGTCTCCTTTAGCCATTATAGTCCATTATGAGACCATTATATAGACAGTAATGTCAAGGCTGGAGTGCACAACATGGGAACCAGCGGTTACTGCACAAAACGAAGGATTAATGAACGGGGTTTCCACTGAGAACAGGAGAATCAAAAAGGATCCCCAGCTGCCTATAGATGTCCATGCATATATTACTGACTGGTATTCAGTATGATTATTAAGAGTTATACTCTATGCACCAAAGCATGTTCAGGCTTTTCAACCACACTCACTGCAAACAGATGCATGATATGAAGCATACGGCCATGCTGTTCCCAAACACTGTTATCAGAATGGGTCACCCAGTTACTTTTTCTATTTGGCTCTATTACAGGATATCACAATTATTTTTGCAGATCTGTCCAGCTAGAACTGATTCAATGAAGTGGAAACATCTGCTCAGTAGGTCAGACAAGCTTACAGAATTAGAAGTCTAATGGCTCAAAGAAAAATCATTGGTCCAAGGCTGAAACACTCACTACCAAGTTCTAAATTGTCCCTGGAAGTAAAGTGAGCATAAGAGGGATTTCATCAGGAACTTAATGAACTGGGCATCAATGGCTGAGCAGCAGTGCACAAGCCTAAGATCATCAGGCACAATGGCAAGCACTGGCTGTGTGGATTTAGGAACAATGGAGGACCCCCTGAAGTGGTACCCCTAACAGATTTCCATCACTCTGTGCTTTGAAGATGGCAGAAAGTGCACGCACACACGCAATCATACCTTTCAGCGATGTCTGTTTGTTTACTAGCATGAAGAGCACTGTTAATGCTTGTTGTTAATGGCACGCCGAAGCTCAATAAAAGCTTGCTAACAGCAGGGTAGAGGCATCCAAATTCAATCAATCTCCCCCTCGCTCGGTGAAGCGCCCTCCCCTCCTCTCTCCGATGCGCTTTTGTTCTCCCCACCAGGTGCCAGATCTAATTCTCCATCAAAACGCACTCAGATCCTGTTAGCATCTCAGACTGCGCTAGGCGACGATGAGCAACGCTAAGCCAATGTTTCCATAATCGCTGGCATGTCGACTGGCTTTCTTTGTTTTCGGCTTCACGGAACGGCGCAAAGCTCCGAGATAGAAACAGGGGCCCGAGGTGATGCTCGGCGTAGGCAGCCGCTTCGGCCCGCTGGAGAGCTTCTCTTTCATAAGTGCTCCCGTCTCTGAATAGCTGCCATTACAGAAGTTGTAAAGGGCCTGTATTAAAAACTTTACAGCCTACACCGGGGTTTTAACAGCGAGCGAGTCAGCGTGTGCTGGAGGAGCTGGGACCAAGCCGAGCACGTCCAAGGTCAACTGGCTCTTGTGTTTCAAATGGTGCTAAAAGAGCCAGTATGGAGCACTCAGACAAATGTTCCACCTATTTCAGTCCATTAAAAAGTGAGCAGCGGGATAAGCTTACTTATATTCCATATCAAAACGACAAGGGCAGAGAAGACTGATGGGGGATTTTTCACCTCCAGATGTGCAGTCTGTTATGGTGGAAATCTGGAATAAACACACCGAGGGCCAAATTAAGTATTTTATTAAGCTTTGATCAAAGGGTCGGGCTGCTGAGTGTTCTTTGCTGCTGCAATTTTTATAGATGCAAAGCTAAGATAGTGCAGTTTCAGCTAGTTTCACGTCTTCTATACCCCCTCCCACCCGTCACAGAACATTCCGTTCGAGTCCACGCATAGGGCTTGGACATTCAGAACCTATAATCGATCGATTATTTCAATTACTTTCCCTTTAAAAACACTAGCGCGTGTGGGGTCACGTGACCCCGCTCCGTTATGTTACGTTATTCCGCCGACAAGTCGAGCACGGAGAGCTTAAACACTGAGACAACTGAGCAACTTGTCAGTGAACTACGAGGGTAAAAAAAAAAATAAATAAATAAAATAATCGTTCATTAATCGTAATCGAGTTAAAACGTTCAATGAATCGAGATTTTGATTTTAGGCCAAATCGCCCAGCCCTATCCACACATCTTCATTAAGTTCAGAGACTTTCTTCTAATATATTCCATTGCACTGTAAAGCTACAAAATGCAAAAGTCAAAGAAATAATCCAATCTAATGAGCCTTGGGTGGCTTATTAAAATATAATCAGGGCTTGTTTTCAAATTCTATTAGCAATGAGTACTGCATTTGGAGTATATACTTCTTTTGTAACCACTCCTTTTTGAGTTAGCTTTCATTTCAATGGTGTAATGGCTAAGACTTATTTGGTAAACGTACGCAAACTTATGAACGTATTTATGAATCTATTATTTTTACATGCTGGAGCTATTCAAAACGTAACTGCTAATGCAAGGAAAGTGATTCTAATCAAATTACACATCTCATTAAGTGTACTTAGGCAATACAAAGCTGTATGTTAATCATATTTGCCATTATGGAAAAAGTACATTCTTCCGAGCTGTTTGCGTGGGAAGGATTTCATGTAATGAAATAAAAAACAGCTTGAATGAAGTAGATAGTGTCATGTTGGAGTGCAATACACTACAATACTGTCTGCATGGACAAGTCATCAAAGCACAGCGGGATGAATATATTCTATAGGCAGCACAGCAGCTGACTAAATATAATCTGAACCAAAGGCCCCGTCTGCTTCATCTCGCCGAGACGGGCACACCAGCCTCCCTGCGGTCGTCCAACTCCGCCGAACGCCAGGACTGTTTGACAGGCAGCAGGATATTACAGATGTGATACAATGGTACACAAACACCAGCAGGTGTCCCGCTGCGTCCCACGGCTACACTTATTGAGCTGATCCAAGAGCTTGGTCTATCCCTACCTTGGATCCGTTAGGCGATCTCAGGTCATCCCTTACAGGAGAAATTACAGTCTAGTTTCCAGCAGAACAGGCGAGAGATCCAGCTGCCGGGCCTGTCAGTCGGCACAAATCCGAGGTCTTTAGGTGCTTTAGAAGCTCAAACCGAACACTCCGCAGACGCCGGCGTTACAGACGCCATTACCATAGTCGTAAAACAAAAGGCACCGCGCGTTCACCTCAGATCACTACCAGCCCAGAACAGCAGACTCTAAAATGCCACCTCAAACAAAACCACAGGAGCAGCTAGCAGCCGCAGCCACACTCCTGGAGCGTGGAGCAAAATAAAAAAAAAAAAAAAGCCTGTCCCTTTGGATTCAAACTTTTCTTAACGGGTGCCAGAGAACACGAAAAGCCTGCACGTTCGGAGATATTATAATATTGTTCACCTGAAGTGCTTCATTTACACATTAAAGTGAAAGAAACTGGGGCATGCTATTTCCAAACACCACCCTTTACACTGTAGTAGTGTTTAAAGGGGGTTGTGTGTGTGTGTGGTGGGGGGGGGGTCGTGGGCAGGTGCTTTTTGGGGTAAGAAATACATCATCAAGCTGGTATCTGGGTGGGTCATTCAGTAATTGCTGTGGTATGAAAGTAATGGGGCACAATATTCGCTTTAGGGCGGTGTGACTAAAAATGCCGACAATGAACAGAAGCAGAGCAGAGCAGCAAGATTAGTGAAGAATTAAAAAATGAGGAAGCGAAAAAGGCACAAAAGCGTCAATCCTGCTGCTGGAGATCTACTTTCCTGCAGACTATAGAGCGAACCCTAATCAACACCACCCAATCCATCTAATTATAGTCTTCAGAAGTCCATGATTAGCTGGATGAGGTGTTATATTGGGGTTGGAGGTGCAGTAATTGAGATCTCCAGTGCTCTATATGACCACTGCTGGAGCTGGATTAGCATTGAGTGGTTCTCAACAGTATGTCACAGTATCTGTGCATAAGAAGATTCATTCTTAATTTGCATTCATAATAAAGATAGTTGATGTTTTGTTATGATTAAGTTATATGTTTATCATGAACAGATTACAATGGAACATCATTACCTGTAGGGCTGGGTGATTTGGCCTAAAATCTACATTTTTGATTCATTGAACATTTTAACTCGATCACGATTAATGAACGATTATTTTATTTACTGTTTAATTTTTTTGCCCTCATGGTTCACTGACAAGTTTTGTGCAGTAAATATGCTCACATATTACAAGTGAGAGAGTTTTGAATGAAGGGTGCATTACTTGATTTTAAAATAACTGAAGGAAACACACACTATTTACTATCTATATTTTTAAAGGGAAAGTAATCGAAAAATTTGAACGATTATAGGTTCTGAATGTCGATTTCGATTATTTTCGATTAATCGCCCAGTCCTAATTACCTGGTATTTTATCTCTAAAGCTTGAAACTGAAACAGAACCAGAAAACTTCATTGATCCCAGAGGAAATCGCTCATGTTAGGACTGTACAGACACAAAGAGAAGAACAATATAAAAAAAATTTATAAAGCAAAATAAAACTGTCCAGAAAATACAGAGAAAATGCTTTGCTCTAATGAACTACGCTATTCACACAAAATGCTGTAGTCAGTAAGAGAGGTGGATATGAATAAAGGGGGGCATTTGGCAGACACCCTTATCCAGGGCAACTTACACTCATTCGTTACAGGGACAGCCCCCCTAGAGACACTGGGGGTTAAGTGTCTTGCTCAAGGACACAATGGTAGAAAGTTGGGGGGGTTGAACCTGCAACTTTGGGGTCATTAGGTTCACAGGCAAGTGTTATACCCACTAGGCTCTTACCACCCCTAAACACTATACATACCATAGATAATACACAAAATGACTGCTGAAGTAGTTCACTAGTAACACAATAGTGGTTCTCTATACCAACCAGAGACGGGGACTCTGAGACTCGGACTCGAGTCGCAATTAAGTCGCTCAAACAAAGACTAGTTACTTCAGACTTGCCCTCAATGATTTGAGACTCGACTCAGACTCGGTGCTGTGACTCGTGAGTCATAACTCGTAAACAATGTTGATTTCATGGAATTATTTATTTATATCCCGCACTCTTTCCAACGACCCGAAAACCGCTCACCTCGCCCCGGTGTCCCA
>JBBPDE010000040.1:27650196-27669456 GCA_037974605.1 Nannopetersius ansorgii | reverse complement strand
GACATGTCGGCGGAATAACGTAACATAATGGAGCGGGGTCACGTGACTCCACACGCGGTAGTGTTTTTAAAGGGAAATAATCGAAATAATCGACCTGGAAAAATTTGATCGAGTATAGGTTCTAAATGTCGATTTTGATTACTTTCGATTAATCGCCCAGCCCTATACATGACCCTTAAATAAAAGGTAAAGATGAACCCGTATCTGTACGGTACAGTTTACACTGAACTCCTGCAGTGCTAGAATGTGAAATACAGATGTTACCCCTGAATAGACTGGACTGTAATTCATGAGACTGAAGTTGCGACTGCTGAATCGCAAATAAGCATAGTTTTGTAATACTGCAAATAATTATCCAGGATGGACAGATTTATAGTACTGTGCAAAAATCCCAGACGCCTAGGCAAATAAGTTACATTTTATTTTCAGCTTGTGATAAAGTGTCTTTCTGTGAGCACAATTAACATTAGAAAAAATGCTAACAAACAAGAAAGCAGTAAAACGTATCAAGATTTGTTTTGCTTGTAAAAAAAAAAATACTAGACATTATGTGAGCTGGTGAGGAGAACACAGGTTCGGTTCTAAATTTCAGGTCCAGGTTGTTTGAATTTGCGAAATTCCATCAGCAGCTCCTGATGTAATTTAATGACGGACTGATCGAGTCGAACCAGGTTTCTGATGGAAACTACAGTAATACTGCACTTCCACAAGGAACACATTGATATACTGAACATACAAGCACTATTTACTGTATAATGCTATTATATTGATGCTTTTTTTAAAATTTGTTTTATTTTTGCAATAATTGACTAAGACTTTTGCACAGCACTGTACATACAAAGACTTTGGTCATGCATGCTGTTCAAAGGGTTGGCTACAATCAGTACAAAAAAGACAAAGAAAAAGACACTCAGACTTAAATGTTTGGACTATAATCTGTATCTGTATTTAAATCTGCCCTTTCATTTGTCCAGGAGACACAAAAAAATCCTGTCTCAGAAAAATGCGATGCACCAACTTTGCCTGCTGCTAGTGCCGCCAGCCAAGGTTAGATTTCTTTAAGGATGCAATTGTGTATATTTCATTGCTCACATAAAGAAGGGCATAGCTTTATTACATCCTAGTCACTTTAAAATGTGTACAGTTTTCAAGTTGTCCAGTCAAATACCATTTAATGCAGCACTAAACAACTTTAATGTAAATGTTTGGGTATAATTTTTGTCCAGGCATAAATGTTTAGGTATCAATTTTGTTTCATTGTCAACTTTCATTGTGTATCTGTATGTGTGTGTGTGTGTGTGTGTGTGTGTGTGTGTGTGTGTGTGTGTGGATGGGAGGTAGGGTGAAGAGGATATTAAAACTCGCTCGAAACAACTGCTTACATTTGAGAAGACGTTGGGTATAACGGAATAAAAACACCTTGGTCTGACACGCAAACACACACACACACACACACACACACACACCTACACACACACACACAGCCTACACACTCATCATTAAAACTGATGGATGACTTTGCTTCACTGTGAGTTTTTTTCATTAAACTGCTGTGTTTCACAAGATCTAAGAAACAGAAAAGAATATTTTCTTTCACTACTGTGAGCGATACAATACTGTAGTATTGTGAAGGACCACTAGATGGCAGTACAGACTTTGAATATAACTGGGACTCTGGTCTAACAGACTTTCTCCATCTCATTGTCTGTCTATCTCTGTCAAGCTGTCTATCAGTTTGCCTTAGTATTTATTGAACCAACCATGCATCCACCGCAGCCACCCCCCCCCCCACCCCCCCTCGCCTTAAACATCTAGGGGACATTTTGATGCAGACAGGAGGTCAAGGCTGTCTGTTGATCTCTCTATTTATCTGTCTGTCTGTCTGTCTGTCCATTTGGCTCAAACGTTCACCCCCCACCCTACCTGCTGACTGTCTGAGGGGGGTTTTGATGCAGTCAGCAGGGCTGAGGCTGATTTAAAGCTAAAAGCTGTGAAACTGAGCCGACTCTGAGAATGTAAACACACATTCAGAAGCTCCATTAATTCTGCACATGCAGTAACGTCTGAGCGCGAGCGAGGCGGTCAGAGAGGAGGGAACGTAGTTGCCAAAGCCAGCGCCCTAACCACAAACACAAGCAACCCACTTTTGAACTCCCGTAAAAATGCCTGTCTGAAAAATGGAACAGCGTTTTTTTTCCCCCCTCATTCACTCACCGAAACGTTTCCGCAAACACGCGGAAGAATCTGAAATGTGGAATATGCCTGTTGACGTTGGACGCTGAGGCCGAAGATATTTTTTTTCCATAATCCATAATCCATCTCCCTACGGAAAGAGAGACGCGCCTCACATCTTCCTACGGCCGGCCGCCACTCGGAAGATATCAAAGCAAGGAATCTTCAGACAGACCAAAAAATACTGAGAAGGATGACACATTCTTGCATTGAAGTTTTCATGTCATGCTGAATTGGGCCTCTGACGGCGTGCTGAAGAGGCACTGGAGGCAGAAGCGCCGCTGGTTTGAAGTCTCGCTGAACATAACATTGATGTGTCATTTATGTCACATTAAAGGGGCTTCAAATGGACCACTGCCCACCCTAAACTGGAGTGGAGGAAGGGCACTACATTACATTCTGGGCACTGTAAACAGGGACATGCGTTTCTCACCTGAAACCTCTGGCCTTCTTCTGAGAATATGGTTCCCTGGTGCCTTGCACCTCAGTGGTGCCACTAGCAACCCTGGGATTCAAACCCACAACCTTCTGAACACAGGGGCAGCTCTCTAACCATCAGGCCTCTGCCCCAAATTCTTCCCTACATACCAGAGACCTATTTTGCACATGCAACCTTCTGATCTGGTGTCCTACAGTAGTGCCACAAGGTTATGCTTTTCTTTTTATTAGGAAACGGATTAAGCTTAAGCTGAAATCTGTACTATTACTTTTAAAGCATTGTGGGATGAACACCCCCTTTCACAGCTCTGAACTGTGTGTGTATGAATGGCCAAGGCATGTGAGCTGTAGCACTGACTCACTCACACCACACAGAGTGTGATGAAATCGTTATTGGAATCTCTTTCAAGCCCACGGCGTGTCTTCGCTCACACTGCCTCCCTTTATTGTGCTGTGGGAGGTTTAACCGAAAAGTGACTTTCTTATGGACTTCCAGTCGAAAGTTTTTGCACCCCACAGGTTTTACCACTTCACCATTCGTTTCCAAAACTGCAGATCTTTATTCTTGTTAAGCATCAGAAATTTGAGGGAACAGCTATACAAGGAAATATGTCCTTTATTAGATGAAAGGATCTGTAACGGTGCAGGCCTGACTCTTAATAACTGGTTTTTGGTGATGCATCAAATTCTAGACTGTCCTTTAACTTTAAATGCACCAGTTAATTGTTTCATCACTTAATAGCTCATTAAATATCTGGTGATCCACATTAGAATTAGAATTATATTAGGTGGCTTTTTATATATCGGTAGTGATGACCTTTTCTGTCTAATAGAAGCACACAGGTGGTGAACATACTGTTAAATTACTTGTTAGCAAATAACATTTAGTGTATTTTAATACATAGTAAAAGAGTCACATGCAAACAGAATTTCTGGAGAAGCAAACACTAAGGATTTACAGACTTACAACTGAACAAGGAGTGAGAAGTCAGAGGGATTATCTCTCTTCCACAGACCAAGACTGAAAGTGACAGCAGCTGGAAACCAGGTGAGTCTGATAAGTAGGAGGACAGACGAAAGAAATAGAGACAACAGCTCCCCCAGGGGGCCACCTGTGATATAACAGCAAGGGATGCAAGACAAAGCCCCCAGGCCTCAAGATTGACCCATAACCCCCATAACTGATGCCTTTAGAGTTTAATGTGATATAATGTATGATAGTTTTAATAGAGGGGGGTGCTGAAAGGTGGCTTCACTGCTAAACTGCAGCCGAGCTGTGGAAATCATTTCATAGCATGCATAATGACATTTAATGGTCCAACAATTCATCAAAGCTAATGACCCAAAGGGAAATTTTACTACTCAAATGTTGCCCTTTAACGGCTCTGGAGACTCATTTGTGATTCTCTTCAAATTCCTTGGGAGAAATAGCACCAGACAGAAAGCAGACATGATATACAGGACAGATGAGAGTTGGGTTTCTAGGCAAATTTAAGCATGGTCTTCAAAACTTAAGACATACTATATATATGAAAGAGCGGGGCTAGAACCCTTGCTTTTTTGGACAACACTGTGATTCCAACTTTGTGGACACAGTTTGGGCATGTGCTCCATAAAGACATGGCTGAATGAGTTCAGTGTGGAAGAACTTGACTGACTGACACAGAACCCTGATTTCAACCCCATCCAGCACCTTTGAGATGAACTGGAATGAAGATTGCGAGCCAGGTCTTCTCATCCTACATCAGTGTCTGACATTATAAATGTTTTACATAATGAATGGGAAACTCCAAAATCTTGTGGAAAGCCTTCCAGGAAGAGAGGAAGGTGCAATGGAGGGACCGTCTGCATATTAAAATCCATGTATTTGAATCCAATATCATTTAAGTCCCTGTTAGTGCCATGGTCAGGCGTCTCAATACTTTTGTCCATATAGTGTTTGCATATGAAGTCCAGTTTGTATTAGCATCAAGCTTATGGCTTTTTACTGTAAACCCTTTGTCTTTCAAAAAGTCTGAATCTTGAATGTCTCCACATTCCCTACAGTGACATTATAATTGTAGCTTCTGCATCCAAACTATGCATAATACGTGCAAGAAATGTGGATTTGTGCACATTCGGCCATTTCAGACTGGACGCATAGCGTGGTTTAGAATTCCATAACTTACAAAGAGCAAGGAGCTATTTAAGGGTCTGATGAGGTTTAATGCAATTTATTGCAGGTTTAACTAAAACAGCGACATTAGAAGCATGTAGGACATTCAAGTGACGTATTCTTTGAAGCTGTAGGCAGCCAGGAACACAGCGCCTGGGGAGCAGTGTGTGGAGACGGCCTGTTTGATAGGAAATCTTCCAAGTTCTACTTAGAAATTCTCAGCCATGTAGTTTAAACAAAACTGACTGCTTAGTTCATCTAACAGGTGCACAACCGTCAAAGATTATTAATAATATCAATAAATAACTTCTTCTAATCAGATTTTAGGACCATAACTGTCTATGCATTTAATTATGCCCGTGACTGTTCTGACATATTGCAGTGCTCTTAAGGAACTGTAGAGGGCGATATGTCTTTTGTTGTTTCACCGCACCAAAAAAAAAGATGCTTTGAATTATTGAAGCTGCAAAAAGGGAAAGATACCAGACATAAGTCACATACCAGATGTTAATCGAATATTGAAGAAAGCTACAGCATTTGCAGCCCTAACCGTATAATTGAAATGGGCTTCAGAGCTTCAGCTGTCCTCAAACTGTGGAGGTAAGTGGTTCAAAGTGGTATTTTCGGTGTGACGGAACCCCTTTGGAAGCGCTGAAAGAAGAAATTCCTTAGCAGAATTAACGGCAGGAGCAGACTACACGACGTTAAGTGTTTAAGAGTAGGGTTCGAAAAACTGAGGGGTCATTATGCCTGTAGAGTGAGAGTAAAGTCCATAGATAGAGATGTCTTATAAACTTGTGCACGTCTGAGAAATTTACACAAAAGATGACAGATGAGGGACTGGACTGAGGTGTGGGGAGAGAAAGTGACAGAAAAAGCCTAGTAATAGGAACGAGGAGTGGAATCAAGTCAATGGAGACATTTGACAGACAAAATCAAAAGACTGGAGAAGCCATAGAAGAACCACCATCCAGTAGATGCTTCTGTAAAGGAATATTCTAATGTTCTTTTCTAAGTACATGGAAAAGTGTGGTAATCAACCACAAACAGATGCAGCTTTCTTTAGGAAACCAATAACAGTTCCTGTAAGAACCCTCCTGGCGCTGACGATGGAGAGAAAGCTGCATTAATGAATGAGAATGAAATCATGGATCTCAAACAGGTCGTTTGTTAGACGGTGAGACGGTACAATGCTGGCATCACTCCTAGCACAGCAACAGACGGCTTCTACCCAGGAGAGGGAACAGGTGAGCTGCATGGGCAGCAAGCCCAGAAACACAGAGGGCTATATTTATCTACCTTCCACAAACCAACACGCTGATCTGGGATCAGCTTCTGTCTTATGTATACTAATCAATGTGACAAGGAGGACATAGGAACTGATCTTGGACCAGCAGGTATCCCATTGAGGCGCTCTGTAAAAAAGGAATGAGAAGGCTAATATTGGAGCCCACCAGTTAGCATTAACATTTTGTTATGGATGTTGTGGGCTGTTATTGAGCTTTTTTGGTGCTTTTTGATGGTTAAGACACTGGATTACATCATTTGTACTAGTCAAGTAAAGGAGAGTCAAGTAGATACTGGAATTAGATACAAAAAGCAAGCTGGCTCCAGTGTTTTGCAATTTGAAAGTGATGGATTGCAGTTGTTCCATGATACCTCTTTTAACAGTTCTGTATGATTCAGATTGTAATGCAAACCATTTAGGGTAATTTCATATGAAATGGTTCACTGTAGCAAAACTTAAGGACACAGATTTCCTTATAGTGGTGGTGAATGGAAGCAGGGGTCGCAAAGTCACAAATATCATCATTTTATTCACTTTCCAGGACCACCACTGAACCTACACATGTCATGTATGTATTATGTTTACTAGAAATGATGGTAAAAACCGTTATCTCAGAAACAGTGTGTTAGGCATGAGGCCGTGTACAACGGTACCTTGACTTACGAGTTTAATTTGTTCCGTGACGAAGCTCGTAACTCAAATTACTCGTATGTCAAATCAGTTTTCCCCATTGAAATGAATTTAAATGCCATTAATCTGTTCCGGACCTCCAGAAATCCACATTTTTTTGTTTTTAAATAAGAAACATGTGCTTTTATATAATGAATATTGTATAAAAACACAACACAATAGAATGTACTGCAATAAACTGGTTTTATTAAGTATAATGTACAGCATTTTCTGGTCCTCTTTTTGAAATTCTTAAACCCCGACTGGCTTTAACCGGTGGCCCGATGCCTCGTTTGCCGAAGCACCTGGTTCTGCTGCAGCAAATCGGCATAAACAGCTCGAGCCTTCCCTTAGATTATCACCTCCGTTACGGATCTCCTGCGCTTGCTTCTCCTCAACCACACCATCAGCACCTCCTCCATCTTCTCATGGATAGATGTTCGCTGTTTAGAAAATATTTTGATTCACAGAGTCGACTCCACGCACACCCTGGTCATGATTTTCGAATCTATTTCTTTAATTCAACGCACACCATCTGCTTCTTCTCAGCACTGTCCTTCACACTCAATTTCTTTGGACACATGGATAAACAAACCTTTGCAAATTAGCTGCAAGCACAAAAGCTCCTAACCTGAATTTTATCTCTCAACTCAAAGCAAAAAATCAGCAGAAAGACGGCTCGTATCTCGAAAAACTCGTAAGTTGGGACACTCGTAAGTCAAGGTACCATTGTAATTGTATTTAAACCCCTTTCATTTAATAACATAATATGAGGTATTAAAGGCAAAGCCTTCCAATGTCTTTATCATGACCACTGTGAACCAATCTGACTCTCTTACGCTCTAAATGTTGGGTTACATTCTAAATTTTTGAATTATGAAGACATTTTTAAATCCATTTTGTTTTCTCCTTAAAGTGGACAGAATAATGGAAACACCAAACACCTACTGTATTATCAAGACCTTAATTCAGAGCCTTCAAGAGGCTTGGAATGGATAGTATTGTGCTTTTACTGGCACTGATATATCAGTAGTGCCATCCTGGCATCACTCATGTATGTGATCTCGATTAAGTCTTTTATTAATCCGCTGTTTCATTTATTTTGTCCGCCTCTTGTACATTATCTGTAATGTCCATTACTCTCATTAGGAAAGCGCACCATGTGTCATGGCACATGTAGAACAAGAGAATCCCAGACTTTCATCTTTTGAAATAGCTTTGCAGTCGGGCATAGCAGTGGCCAAATTACTGTGAAATTACTGTGTTACAATTGAGTGTAATGTAATGTTGCTGTTAGCTGTAAAAGATTTAATGTCGAAGCGGATCTGTTCTGTTCTCTGCATGTACTGTTCACTTGTCTTGTGATTTTGATTGGGAGCTACAGAAAGACAAATAGATCCAACTTTTTCTTACAGTCATTCACTTGGATTCTCACTTACTGGCCAGTGTGGGAAGTGGGAAATTTATCTAATTAGCAAGAAAAGTGTGACATGATGGTAAGTAAAAATAAGTTCAATCGGCATGGAACAAACTTACATAAGACACATTTGTGCTCTTTTTTAAAAGCATGATCGCCAAGTATTTGATAAAGACTAAGCAAAAAAAAAAAAAAAAACGC
Organism: Nannopetersius ansorgii; assembly: GCA_037974605.1. NCBI lineage: Eukaryota > Metazoa > Chordata > Actinopteri > Characiformes > Alestidae > Nannopetersius > Nannopetersius ansorgii. The sequence goes on along the minus strand of JBBPDE010000040.1, from coordinate 27,661,056 downwards.
AAATAAAATGGGGCATGTGTACCCAAAAGTTTGGGTATCCTTCTGGTGTTGTTTTTGTAGGCCCTTAGAGCTAATTTGACTCATTAGGCCTCAGTGCAAGACAATTCCAGAGTGTAACAAAATACTTGAGCCTTCAAACCTCTCAGGATGCATATTTATCGAAACAAGTGATGAGGATCTGAAGGTAAATGTGACTGACACCTAGAAAGCAAGAAAGAAACTGGCTGCTAGTAAATCTTCTTTGTAACATTCGTAATTCATTCAAAGAAAAGCCTCCACAGCCAAAGACCTGATTTGACTTGCACATACATAAAGGGTGATATATTTGATTATTTGATGTGTATATATATACATATACATATACATATATATATTAGGGCTGTAACGGTACATGTATTCATACCGAACAGTCACGGTACATGGGTCACGGTTCGGTACATGATGTCTTTCGGAGAATACACGTTATGAGGAGCAGACGTGATTGAAGTAATACAGAATCACAGAGGGACCAAAAAGCGCAAGTAAATCATAAACCTGGGTCGTAGTGTGGTGCAATAATGCCACCTACTGGCGTAACACTTCTGCTGCTTCGTGTTTACTGGCTAATACACTGCTGTATTTTTAAAATAAACGAAAACAAACCAAGCCTCATTCTTTAGAACTTTTTGTTGCTTAACTTTGCTGTATTGTGAACCGAACCGAACCATGACCCCAAAACCGAGGTACGTACCGAACCGTGACATCTGTGTACCATTACACCCCTAATATATATATATATATATTTAGCTCTGGATATATATAGCTCTGGAAACTGAACCACGTCACCTTATTTTCTAAGAACTGCTGACAATATTTCTCCTAATTTCCAAATAAAAATATTGTTCTTTAAAGCATAATTTTACATGAAATTATATATATATATTTATACAGCTCTGGAAAAAAGTAAGAGACCACAGCAAAAGTGTTCAGGTTCTTGCGTTTTAGCTTTTATAGGTGCAAGTATTGAACTGAACCACTTCACCTTATTTTTAAGAACTGCTGACAATATTTCTTCTAAATTCCAAATAAAAATATTGTTCTTTAAAGCATCATTTTAAAGGAAATGACAAAAATCTGAATAAGAGAAATGCTGCAGCGTTTACAGAACCTGAATAATTCAAAGAAAACTAATCTCTGGTTCTCTCTTAAACAAAATGGTAATAATTAACTTTGACAAAATTCTAGTACCATCCATCTGGTCTCAGTGTGAGAGGAGAGAGTCGATTACAGCAGTGTTTTATACTTTTCCTCATTAAATAAGATGTGATTCAGGGAATCACTAATCAGTACCTCATAAAGCAGAATAAATTAAACAGACACTGGACTGGAATGTTGGTCATATTCATAGAGGTGATAGTTTTAAAATAAATTGCGGTGGTCTCTTATTTTATTCCGGAGCTATACACAGGGATACAGTATAGTGAAGTATTCAGACATTTGTGTTTTTGTTATTTAATGTAATTCCAAATATACACATATTTTAATGTTGCACTTAAATATGAACCAAAAATGATGTATTTAAAACCATAAACAAATGTGTGTTTAAAAATGAACTGAATAGGAAAAGTATTCAGATCCCGAAGTGTAGTAACATACACATATATTAAAATCTCTATATGCAGTCTTGCATTTCAATGTTGAAAAAATATATAGCCGGCCCCTTGCAAAGTTCACAGCCTCAGTCATTCTGCAATTTTTTCTTAGAACTGAAATAATTATTGATCGCTGAAACAGCAGATATCCACCACGTTTTTTTTTTTTTTTGCATATATGTAATTTTGTTGTAGTGCTAAACTATTAAGAAAAATATAATTTACTAATTTTGTAACATAAATAACGTACATTCCATTAAATTTTCATATAAAATATAACTACAAGATTTTAGTACTGCAGAGAGAACACAAAACAACGGTGTATTGGCTGCTGCCCTGTGATGCATCTCTGGCAGCTGCAGTCCATCAGAACGGTTTCCCACGTGGAGCTTTTCGCTGAGTGTTCTCCTTAAGATGCCGCCCAAATACTCGGCATTTTCTAAGGTGTCTGGCAATGTATCCTGTTTATCTCGAAGAAAACATACAGGTTAACTTTTACATTTTTAACATTTCAAATAAAATGTGTTTTGGGAGCATATATGGGGCATATTCTTTTTTTTTTTTTTTTTTTTATCACAAATTCACATTTTTTTCCCCAGATTGTGGATGCTCTTGGAACATAACCCCTGCAAATTTCTCCCTAACTGTATAGTGCAAACTGCACAAACTATCATGATAAAAGGTACTGCAATTGTCCGGGAAGATTCCACACATTGAGTTGGATCATGACTGAGGTGAAGGAGCTTCCTAGTTTCTGAGGGCCTATTAAACAACACTGGAATGGAAAAAGATACAAAGCCCTAGCAAAGACCTAAAACGCTCATGTCATTCATGTCAGTGTAGCTGGTTTAATAATATGCAATTGGAATCACAGATTAACACGCCTGAAGAGATACTCAAAGTGAACACGAATGCACTGAGAGACTAGAGAAAAATGTAGTCAAAAGTGCCTAAAATAACTTCAGATTTGTTTCTAAACAATACAGTTGCATGGATTAGTCAATCTGCCTATTTGAATCCCACTAAAAGCTCATGGAGGTTTTTGGATTTGCTAGTCTAACAATAGCACCCTCAAAACTTGATGATGGCTTACCGAGATTATTGAGCCAATATTGAACCGCAGTCCTGCAAAAAAAAAGCTAATTACTTCTAAACGCAGACATATTGAAGCTGTAATTGCCAACAACAGTTTTGCAGCTATGTACTAATGCTATTACTCTCTGGATACTTTTTTCCGTCTTGTTTTCTTTTTTTTATTATTATTTATGAAGCACACAGTCAAAATCTGAATTGGGTATATGCATATCTATGGACAGGGAGAAACTTCTGTTCTAAAAAAGTCTACTTTGTCTTGTACGGAAGTTTGAAAATGTAAAAGTTTCGTTTGAAAAAGGAAAAAATGAAATGAGTTTCACACAGACATCTTGAAAATAGTATGATGTATATAATTGACACAAGTTTTTTTTTTTTCCCAAGAACATACAACAGCAAATTTGACACAATTTTCGTCAAGCTCCTTGACGCTTTTTCACACTCTATCCATGAACACAAACTCTCTATTGGTGTTTACTGGAAAACAAAACAGAAACACAAAAGAAATGAATGAAGCATATATCAGAATGTATTGTATGTTTTTTTTTCTTTTTCTCTTTCTCTCTTTCAAATCGGCACGGTTCAACAACGCCAACCACATTCAGCGATAAAAGTGGTGCTTTAGGGTTCCTGGGACACTGACTTCGTCCGGGCGTCTCAGGACATTAAGCTAGGATCAGGCTGAAGGTTGCTCTGGGTCAGGCTGTTGACCAAAGAAACACTGTTTATTCAACTTAGTCCCATAAACTAAAATAGCTCACCACCACCTTAGCAATTCCACTTCTGTTCCCAAGCATTTCATCCATAGTGCTATCAAACATGCTCATGCTAGGAGTTCATTTGGTCAGACATGCCATATAGTCCCTGTTGAGGATCTACCAAAGGTTTGAAAAACCAACACATTCTGTATATGTCTGAACCCCACTTCCTTCAGCAGGTAGTCGTCTTGCTATGATCGATAACCTCAGGCTAGCATGGAGCAATCAAGGTTGTGTAGCCGCTGATGTGCTGTTGATGACTGGTCAGAAAAAGTGCAGCATTTTCATAAAAAGAACTCTAAAAAAGGAGTGGAGGACCGAGAACTTGGCACAAAAAAAAGAGGTTAGAAATACAGGGGGGATCACAAGGGAGACGGAAATTGTGCAAATTTTTTTTCAGAGACGAAGGTGATGGGGATGTTCCTGGTACATTTACGTTTATTCCCTCACTTTTCCTTGCGTATTTTTCACCTTGTTTTGGAATGTGCCCTGTTGGACAACGGATAACTGATGGGGGGGGGGGGGAGACTTTTTCTCATTGGGGTCCCCACACTGACCATACATCTTAGAGCTGTTCAATGTTAAGAGTTGATTCCGATTCCAGTAATCCAAAAATTCAAGAGTCGATTCCACACAACAGTCTCAAAAATTGATAGTTAGGAAGGAAAAGTGGAAGTAACACACAACTTTAGTGAACGTCACAGGACGTAGGTCTGGAGACTGGAGGGTCGAGTCTGGATATTTCAACTGGGCAATATTCTCACTCTGCAACGTGGGAAACTGCAAACCTCACTGTGTGGAATCGATTCCAGGTCTTTGGAATCAGACGATCAATTCTTTGTGGGACAAACTCCCAGCCCTAATAAGTGCACATCATCACACCACCAAGAACCTCATGGCACATCCTGTGGCCAAGTTCTGTGAATGTGAACTGTGATGACAAAGAACAAGGGCGTTCTGTCGCAGGCACTGAAACTGAAGCAGACCTTGAGCGTCAATCAAGCTGCAGTACTCATTATTACTGTCATCTCACATTCATGCATCCATGTCACGGTCTACATGGCAATGTAGAGAGAAACAAACACACACACACACACACACACACACACATACACACACACACACACACACACACATCTTACAAATCAAACATTAGCATGTCAACATAGACGAACCTGCTTCTAAGTGTTAACATGCCAATACTAACAACCCCCAACCCAACACACACACTCTTGCAAACATGCATATTACCATGCTAAACAAGCCCAGGGTTGCACAGACTAGCGAACAAACTGTGGACCTTAGTTGACTAGCTGAGCCATTTGAAGTACAGCGGGAGAACAAACAGCAGTGTATATCCAGGAGGAAAGTTCAGCAAATAGATTTTCTGCTTAACACAAACTCAAAGTACTTCGCTGGTATGGAAATAGGAGCCGAGATGAAGCCATGAAAGCTGTATAAAACCACCCTAGTCTCCTCACTCAAAAAGTGACGATGCAACACTTGCCAGACACATTACCTTTAGCTTTTTCCTGCTACTTCTTCTTCTTGAGCGCAGGCTGTCTGCTTTTGCCTTTGTTTATGGCCTTGGCATTTTAGCAGTATCATCCTGCATTACTCTCTGGTGATCTCTCATCAGTCTTTTTTCTTGCACAATCACTGCATTTATCAGTGTTACTTTGCGAATAAAGTGTTTGAGCTTCTGGCTAATTAAAATAATTGAACCTGCACTGCAGATCATGCACAAAAACGCAGAACCTAGAAATGTGTTACTTACAAAATACTTTTCGTTCTTTTGGTAATGACAAATCAATAGCTGTGCAACCCCTAAAACATACATTTACAAACATATCCACATAGTCAAACATACACACACACACACACACTCCCAAATATCCACATATAAACACCCATCAGAGACTTCTCGACACTCATTTTTTAATCCCCGTCTACAGAGAGCCATTCATGAACTTCCCTCAGAGAAATATAAACCGTACCATCACTGAAGGTCTGTACTGCAGCGCGACAATCACAGGCACCAACACAATCGAACCGTTTCTAAAGGAGCAGAAGCATGGGAGGGAGATCTGGGTGGGGGTTCTGTCATCAGTAAATGAATCCTGCATGCGGCCGTGTTACTGAAGTACATCGCAAACTCAGTATTTACAATTTTTCCAAAAGTTTGCTTCATCGTCCTGTGGTGTCTCCAAAAGATGCTTCATTTTTTTCTTTATCCGGTCCAAAAATCTCCTCCCATTTGGTTCCTCTGCAGTCTCATTCATCACAAAACCTCACAAAACACTCAACACACATCCTTCTGCATAATCCAAATCTGTTTCAGAGATTTAGCCGAGAAGCTGTCTCCTCTGTGGACCATTATATGTAACATCTTGAAACGTTTTTGTCTCGTTCTCTGCTGCTGGTGTGCGAACTTTGCTTTTGCCTCGCCATGACCGATGTGCCTGAAAGCAATGGCTGGATTAGCCTCGTCATACCCCTTTCATAACTGTGCTAATGTATAGGTAGTGTTTACTGCAGGCCTGCTTGTTACTGATCACATGAAGCTGCGAATGGAAACCATAAAAATAATCATCAAATGCACAAGATAAAAGTGTTCGCATCAGCTAGAGAACAAAGTGAAGCAATTGCAGGAAGCATGTTCATTTATGATTGGTCTTGTTCACTCATAAGTATGTTGAATTAACTGTAAGGCCTCGGAGGCCCAAACTACGGACAGGATCTGTTTTGTGCATACCAGGCATCTAAACGCTTTATGTTCTATGATTAGAATTTTTTTTGGTAATAAATAAATGGTAGGAATTTCCAATTGAAATACGAGAGCAATTACGTTTTTTTGGACAGCTCCTGTGGTGCTGAAACTCAAATATATGTTGCTTCAATTGTTAGAATTCCCCAGCTCCTAGGTACAAGATGTGCTTCCCTCACATCAGAGATGCACAAGACCAGCAAAAGAACTGCTCTAGGAGTGCAGGATACTTCGAAAAGAGACAGAAAGAACAGAAATCTAAGAATATTTTGTTCTTATACAGACAAAAAAAGTCCATTCAATTGTTTCCACTTGTTTTGCTATTGTTTGTGTTTCGTATGTTGGTTTTGATATTTATTTATTGATATTTTTTCTAGGTTTTTTTGGCAAAGTAACTATCCCGACGCATCCCCCACCCCTTCTCAATCCGTCCCTGCCCCCCGTACTGAGTCCCGCTTGGTGGAAGTGCCTGTGGATTATCGCCTCAGCAGGATTGTGGCCAGTGAGAGCAGGTAGAGGGCGCTGCAGGGGACATTCCGGCTGCCCAAGCCTTTCACCACCTTCTTGTTCTCTGGGGGGTTGGGATAGTTTCTAGGTCTGTTCGTGCTGGGGTTCATGATGCGGGGACCATCAGCGCACTGGTCATCGCTGCACTTTCCACTTCCAGAGCCGCTAATGTCATCACCTAGGATGGAGAAAATTAAGATTTTCATTTAGAGTTGTTCATTCAACAACTTTCCAAACCTTAAAGAGAATACAAATCTGTACTTTAAACAAAAGAATACAGTATGTTGAATGAAGCTCACAGATATTTAACAAGCTGTTAGGTAAAGGACAGTCAAACTGCCAGTTAATAGAATGTCAGACACATGCTGTTGTTACATTCCTTCCATGTTGTAAAGGTAAGTTGCTTTCATTTATAATTGTTCACGACTTTCAACGCTTAACACGAATAAAAATCTTGTGAAATAAGTGGATAAAATGATAAAAACCTGTGGTGTGCAAAAACTTGTAGCTGCCACTAGATTAGCCAGCAACATTTCTCTTGTCATTTTTGTCGTATTTATTGGAAAAAAAAAAACCACAGAAAAACTGACAATATGTTGCCTATTTCAATGTAAAAATAGAAGAACCTTTTTTTTATCTTAAAGTTAATCTTAGTGAAGCTGATAAGGTGAGGTTACCTGACAAACAAAATTAGTTTTCTTCATGTTACAAAAAAGGTTGCAATCTCTCTTTGCAGTTTCTCATTGGAATGAATGAGGTTTTTAACATTTGTGGGCAGAACATAAAAAGGTGAATTCATATCAAACAGCCAAATTAGAGGGGTGGAAGCCATGGCTTCAGACTAAATGGAATGGATTGGTTGTATCTGTCACGTGGTAGTGAGGTGAGGCGCAAGCAGGCAGGTTCCATGTGATGGAAGTTTATTAGAAACAGACACTGACTATACATACGAAACTCAAAACAGGTACGAGGACCTTTAACAGATGAAACAAAACTACATAGAAGACACATGAGGATCAGGGAAGGTGAGGGTCGTAGTGAGGGATGACCAGCAACTGACATACACACACATAGAACTTAAATACCAAACCCTACTCAAACATGAACCAATGGCAAAACACAATCACTTACAGAAAACACAGAAACTGAGACTCATGCCACAAACATACACTGATATCAAAATAAGAGTCCTAGACCTAAAACCCACAACAGTGACCTCTACCGGCCACTGGATGAGACATTACAGTATTTATCTAAAGATTCCCGCTCCTACCAAAAAGCTACTAAATCACTACTGTTTTTGAAATGTCACTGAAATGATAAGCTGTTATATAAGACAAGCGGTTATTAATGAAAGGGTATTGGGTACAGCCTCAGTGTGGGCCCAGTTTTATCCATATGGAAGAGAACACCAGAGCATGTTAAACGCACAAACCAGGTCCCTGATGCTCATGTACACTTGGTGAAACTTGGTGTACTCACTGGCATCCTGGAAATCCACGTCGTTGCCACTGAGGGCGTTCTTCATCCGGCTGGTCATGATTTTGAGCTGCATGATCTGTTGCCGGATAGTCATGTCTGGCTTAGTGATGTCAATCTCCACCTCCGGGTTGTTGATCTGACTGGCCAGTCCGTCTCCTATCAACTCCGGGAGATACCTGACCCGCAACACACAACATGCAGACTCACTCTTTTTGTTTGGCTAATAATAACGTTCCCCTCATAATGATTTGATTTAAAGTTTTATAGGTGAAATACTGTGCCTCAGTTTCTGTGCCTCTGAAAAAGTTACATCAGGGTCAGTGACCTCCATAGTGGAAGAAATTTCAATGGATGACAGAAAGTTATTGTTTTTTTTTTTTTCTTTTTCTAAAAGCACCTCACCTTTAGAACTAGCAAGTAGGTCATAGACTACGTGCTTATATCAGTAACCAGAGCTTCAAAATAACGCATTTGCAAGTGCACTTCACACATGGAGGCAGCCTGATTACACACCCAGCATTTACCACAGGATTCGGTATCATTATGATTAAATGGCACAAACAATTATTCCTCATCAGCTCAATTCAGTGAAAAAAGAAATAAGCATCTTTGCTTGCAGATGTCATGCATACATACATACAGTAGCAGATTTTTACTCACTTAATTACTCATAATACCTTTAATATTCTTTGCTAACAAATACATTTACCATTTGAGCATCTTTATTTGACAGGAAATGTTATTTTCATCACTACTGACCTATAAAACGCCAACTGTTTTATTAAAGGTGGTAATTATAATGTGGACACCTGTTCAATATCAAAGGTTTCAGTCAATGGTCAGTTCACGAGGGCAATTAAACTTAAAGGACAGTCTAGAATTTGACTCTGCATCACCACACAACCAGCTAATAGGAGGCAGACATGCACTGTTACAGATTCTTTCATCTTGCAAAGGAAATTCAAACAGAATTTCATTTATAGTTCACTGTAAAACCTGTGGTGTGCAAGGGCTGGTGAAAGTTCTTCATACTGCACTTAATGTCATCACATGACTCGTTTTTTTTCAGCTTGTCAAGACATTTGTCCAGTTATTCTTTGGGATCAGTGAGCATGAGGATAGTCATGCATTTTACCAAATTAATTTCTTGTGTGTTGTATCCTGTATTCTCTCATCCACCCACGGGTCACAGCTCATCCTCATATACCCCTTACCACTGCACTGCGCCAGTTCCGTGACGGTTCCCAGTTTTGGAACCAGTGCCGCGCTTTTCCACAGAAAGAAATTGGTGCCTAAAACAAGCACTGAACCGGCCCCTAAACTTTTCTGGTCTTGTAGCGAGAACCCGTGATGTCACGAGCGGTGGGCGGAGTTTTGCACGTAATCGTTGTCTATGTCGATCTCTTTCAACGTTGAATAAGCTGCATTTGGATACTGAAATAAATTCTCAAAGTTTGGACAATAACCAGCGAGCAGGAACTGAGTTCGGCCATGTTTGTTTCTGTTTAGTGGGCGTGGCCTGTCCCGTATTCTCATGCGCTGAATACTCCAGTTCTTGGCAGTTCAGCATCTGGCACCAGTGTAGTGGAAAGGGGGCATTAGAGCATCAAGCACAGACCGACTTGACCCTTTTCTCAAAGATCGAAGAAAATCATCAAGACCTTCCTAAGCTTTGGTGGAACATCCTTCGCCTGACCGTCAGAACTGCTGAGACCCTCACTGTCTTCACACAGAGACTGAAGACCCACATCATAGGAGAATATGCTCATGTCATAAAGTAATTTACACCCCCTCCCCGCCCCCCCCCAAAAAAAGCCTTCTATATGTAATCTGATAGGGCTCTATCTCTTAATGACTAGAGTAAGGGACGTTTTCTCGTGGACAACAAGGCACAGACGTACTTCCCTCTGGATAAGAGTCTATGCTGTAAATGTAAACATATTTACACACTGTGCCTCTGCTGTAGTCCAAAGTCATTCCTTTGCTGCTATGCTTTGCTGTTTTTTTAATGTATCTATAGAATTTATATCAACTTCTCTTGCTGACCACATCCTTTTGTGGATACAGTGTGTTTAGTACTAACATTTTCGGAGTACTTCTAGAGACTTTTATTTTGACTTTTATTTTGTCCTGTAGTATATTTGATATTGTTCCTTTGTGTCTCTGTGTCTGTGCAGTCGTAGGATAAGCAAGTTCCTTGGCGTCAATAAAGTTTTCAGAATAAAATTCTGATTCTAAAATGGGACAGTTGCATTTGAGTTCTGTGCTCCGACTGAAACATACCCACCCTCTGATCACACCTGTGAAATGAACAGGGCTTTGGGGCTTGGTACTGATTGCATAGCTTCAATACACCCTAAGTGGTGCTGCTCTGGGATTCTGGGATTCTGTGATAAGCGACCGTGAGGGAAGTCAGGGGTGCTGACTGAGCTGTGGTGGAGGATATACCTGTCTACAGCCATTCCATTCCAGCACTTGTTCTCATCACTGCCTTTAGCTTCGCGATCCACACACAGCTTACTGGGCAGCTGAACCCAGTACTGCATCATATCCCTCAGCTTCCTGGATACGTCTGATAACTGAGAGAGAAAGAGAGAGAGAGAGAGAGAGAAAGAAAGAGAGA